>JAOWBW010000825.1:141791-606288 GCA_026119855.1 Campanula takesimana | reverse complement strand
GACTGCCGGGACAAAGTGTGAGAGCCAGCGCCCGAGATGATCGTATCACCGCGAAATGACCGCCTGTGAAAGCGGTTTCGCGCCCGTCTCGTGCTGATGCGCTTTTGGAAATGCGCTCGGTTCTCACACAATGGTTTCCTCTTGATGCTGTGATTTGATTGCAAGAGTCGCCACCTCATTTTGATTTTAGGAAAAATGAAGAAAAAACTTTTTTTGAGAAAATGGGTTCGGGGGCTAAGTTAGAGAAGAGAAGGGTTAGGCACTCTTCTCGCCCGTGATGGTCTCTATATGCGTGCCACTTATATTCAATTTATGCCTTTTAATTTGGATTTTATGCCCTACCAAAAAATGGTGATGAAATATATATGGAGGTCTTCCTATTCTAGGAAGTTTCATTATGATTCACAACCGGGAACTCGGTTTGAGTGGATTCCCGATTATTGGTTTTCAAGAATGGTTAAGATCATATCAAGAAATAATACATCCATGGGAGGGAGATTACACATTACCATATACAAAAATAGGGGAGACAAATCCCACAAATAATAATAAATATCCTCGACGGTGCTTTTGTTGATTTTGGTGACACTTTCCGTCCCCGAGCCATCGTACCTGTCCTAAAATCAATCCGGTTCCAAAACTAAAAATTGGGGTTAATCCCTGAATACTAGGGATCACAAGGGAGATTTTGTAGACTTTTTGGACCCATTTTAGGCCCCAAACACATGCATAAAGTTGATCACAAAAATTCAGCCCAGAAAGGCAACAGAAACCTTAGTATGTTTATCACCAATTTTCACCATCTTAGCTTGGGAAATCTGACAAAACCCAAAGAACAAAAGTTGAATACCACGCATAAAAAATGAATATACCAAAATTTGGAGTTCATAGGATGAGTTTGAGTGGTTCAAAAGGTTTCTGACATTTCAATGTCAGAAACTGGAGTGCAGAATCTGAATTTTTGAGTTTGAAACGAGCAATTCCAGTGATCTAAAAAATGTATAAAAATATTATAAATCATCCTGAGTTTGTGTAGAACAAAATACATGTTTGATCTTTGTCCAGAAAATTATTTTTCATCAAGTTTGAAGCCCAAGAACACAGCAAGGTACCACAGTGAATAAACAACTCAGAATCACCGAGACCCAAATTTATGCATGAAAATATGATCTAGGCATGGAATATGACATGAAACTTTAGGATTCATACATTTCAACATGTTATGAACAACTTTTGTTCTTTGACCTAAACATAAAACCACTCTAAGATGGATTTACAAGCTCATCAAAATCAAGACTCTATACAGAAAGTAAAAACTGATTATATGAGGCATGATTATAGACCTCAAAACACTACTATATCTTCAAACCAAGGCATGAAACTCAAGGACTTTGATATTTAACATGCTAAAAACATTAT
This sequence comes from Campanula takesimana, assembly GCA_026119855.1. Taxonomy (NCBI): domain Eukaryota; kingdom Viridiplantae; phylum Streptophyta; class Magnoliopsida; order Asterales; family Campanulaceae; genus Campanula; species Campanula takesimana. The sequence goes on along the minus strand of JAOWBW010000825.1, from coordinate 604,869 downwards.
CCAAGAGCTATTTCTCAACAAATAATGATTTTCACATGCATGATCATGAAGGAAAGCCAAAGAGGGCAGATTTACGCCCTTTGAGAGAAACATGAAGATTTTCATACACAAATTAAAGCATATGAATATTATGACTATTATGAACATATATATAAACATAAAAACTGAGTATTAGCATCACATTATAATCATTTATATACATAAACAAAGCTTTACAAAGCTAAAAAAAACATGGAAGATGAAGGAAACCTAGTCATTATTTGACTAGGTTCCAAACCACTCCCAATATTGCTTACATATCTAAAGAGCCAAGGTTTACATAGAGTTTTACCTAGCTTTTGAGATTATGGGTGCTCCCTTGTCAACCAAGGGAAGATTTTTCCTTTTCTTTTTGCTTTGTGTTTGATCAAAGTTTTGGCTTTGATGTGTTTTTTGTGGTTGCTTGGTGATTTATGGGTGGTGTAGGGGTGGTGTATGAGTGGTGGTGTGGTGATGGTGTGGTGGCGGTGTTCTTGTTGAGAGAGAATGAGAGTGGAGGATGGTAGGGTTTTTTTCTTTTTGTTTTTGTGTCTCTCTTTTTGAAATGATGAGAGTGGTGTATATAGGAGGAGGGAGGTGGTAAATTGGTTGTAACTTGGAGGGGGAGGGTGTAAATTGGTGGATTCATCATCTATCCTTCTTGACTAAGGCTTAAAGTCATCTTCCTTATCTCTGTTCCGGCTTTCCGCTCCGCAACTGCTCCGTTGTGCGCGTCTCCGGTGTTCCGGTTGTCCGCGAGTCCAACATGAAAGTTGCTCGGAATATTTTTCTGGTCAGGCCTGTATATCTGAAATATTTTTATGAGCAAGGAACGACAATAATATATTTTTTGCTCTTGACCAGTTGATAAGATATTTTGAGATATTTTCCAATTTGGATAACCATCTTTCCGGCTCCGGCTTTCCGCTCCGTCGTGCGGGCTCCGGTGTCCCGGTTGTCCGCGGGCCCAACATGAAAGTTGCCTTGAATAATTTTTTGGTCACGCCGGGTATATCTAAAATATGTCAATTAGCAAGGAAAGGTAATAATATATTTTTAATGCACAGAATGGATAACAACGAGCAGTTTGGGGGGTTGCGGGCCCCGTTTCGGTCCCGCACCTCGAAAAACGAAATTTTTGCCTGTTTGCTCGTTCTTTCGCTCTGATCATGAATTTGAAGTCCGTTTATCCATTCGATGCACCGATAAGCTCACGGCAGTCCCGCACAGCCAAATCGAGGGTTTTAGGTCAATTTTCGGGTTTAGACCGATTCAAGGTGGGTTTTTGGGGTGCGAGATCAGGGTATCTACAGAGCCCTGGTCGAATCTCCTGGTTTAAAGGGGATTCTACGATTCACTAAGAGACACTCGATCTCATCTAGGTGTAACGGCTGGGTCCAAGGTAGGACTTCCTACGTATCTCTTTCGAGAATCAAGCCTCCGTAGTTCTAACTCAAACTATCAATCAAACACAGACAATGGTCGGTTCGGTTTCCCGGTTTACCTACGTATCTCTCTCGAGAATCAGACCAAACGTAGTTCAGGTTTATTAAAATTTAAAGCAGGGGGTAGCATTGAGATGAGATATCTCTGCTGGGGATGGGGGTTGGCATTGAGACATGGTTACGAGAATGGCGACTGAGCTCACCAGGTAAGCTGCCTACGTATCCCTTGCGGGAATCAAATCGCGGCGTAGTTCTGGGGAGGTCCAACTCGGGCCCCCGAGATGACCAAGGTGGAATAACATAACTTCAACTGGGGAACGTACGACGTTGCGCAGTTCGGGGGAGGTAATCTCGGGCGCCCGAGAAGACCAGGGTGGAACAACATAGCATTGCTGGGGAGTTGCATTGAGAAGCGAAGTCTCTTTGCTGGGAGGTTGGTATTTGACCAACAAATTGCGAGAATTAGCGACTGAGTCCAACGTTGTGAACTGCCTACGTATCCCGCCGTGGGAATCAAGTCGAGTCGTAGTTCTGATTAGAACCGACTCGAACAATTAAGAGAAGGTTTAAGACCAACACGACTCAAGGGTTGACGCAAGGTACAATCCGAGTAAAGGGTGCATGAGATTTGATCTCTCTTTGCAAAGGGATGGAAATCATGAAGGGAGAACGTACGACGTTGCGCAGTTCGGGGACGTAATCTCGGGCGCCGGAGAAGACCAAGCTGGAACAACATATCTTTTCAAAAGGGGGACCTACGACGTTGCGCAGTTCGGGGGAAGTAATCCCGATCTTTCGAGAAAACTAAGGGCAATAAACAACTGAAGCCATTTATGTACACAAACTAAAATCAAGGATACGCTGCATTCTGCGCCGTCCAGATTCTTCTGCCTTTGTTTTTGCTGTGTGATGAGATTTTTGTACTTTTTTTAAGCGAGAGACCACCGCTTTGTGTGATCCACTGGTGCTGTTTTAACCCCGACTGATTCTTTTTTGCTATTGGAGGGATAACAGGATCGGCTTCGTCCGTTGATCTGCAAGTTAGCTTTGCATACAGTGGCAGATGTGATTCACAAGATAAAAATGGGATTATTCTGACCGAACACAATCTTTCTTTTATTCTGAAATTCCGGATACTCTTTTTTTTTTTTTTTTTTTTGATTGACACCGACTCGCGATTAATGACCAAACTGAATCAAGCCCGGATTTCAGAGGGCGGCTGCGGTTATATTCATGATAAAGGGGACAAGGTTCAATGCCTAGGGATGAGGACAAGGAAAATGTCAGCTTTTCTAAGAGCCGTCGTACGGACAACTGACACCTTCTGGGTTTTTGACTTTTCGAACCTTGCTTTTGGCTAGGGGGGACGGGGAGACAACCCCTTTTAGAATACTGATGATTTAGGCGAGTTTTTGGGGGTTATAAAAGGGGAGGGGGAGCTCTTCTTATTTCTCACACCAACCAACTTCTCCTTCTTTCCTGCTTTGCATCCTTTAGCTCATTTCCCTTCTAAAATGGCTAATCTTGGCCAAACCCTGGTTGACATCGAAGAATACCGGGTAGGACTCGACTGCTGGGTGAATTCATACCCAAATAATGTACGAGCGGTGCTAGAAGAAAACTATCATTTCAAGTTGCTCTTTACTCTGAGGAAGCTTCCATTCAGTGGGAGATGATCCGCGGTGCTTCTGTTTTCTGGTCAACCCGGACCCACTTGTTCAATTTCAATCAAGACGAACTGTGTCCCACCTTTGAGGAATTCTGCGCCATTACAGGCAATACCATTTACGGTGAGGCCATGGTGCCACTTCCCGCAGGACACCTGCTCGGTGGCTCATTGAAACTTCGGCTTTGATATTGACTTCTCAAGGGTTCTCCTTCATGGGACCCACCTTGACATTACTTGCTTCCCCGAACTCTTTGGCGAGGCTGACCCTCATAACCGGTGTACTCCGACCGTAGGGACTTTGCCTTGGTTATGTGCCTATTTGCAGAGATGTTTTTCGTTTCTTACGATGGCTTCATCGACTCAAGGATGGTGGACATCGTTGACTCTTGCAAGCGTGGTGCCGGCAACGTGATGACTGTCCTCTTGGCTGAGACTTTGCATGGGCTGGACGGCTACTATCCCAGAGGTGATGCTTTCATGTTGGGCAGCCCCATTTTATTGCAGATCTGGCTTCAGGAGCATCTCAAGATCATTCGGCCGGTGTCGAATCCATACTATACCCCTTCTATGCTTCCAAGGCGAGGTTTATACAGGCAAAACTGCACTACCGTCAAGGAGTGGGTTGGACACTTTTGGCGGATTACATCGGCAGACATCACGTGGGTGCCTCCGCATTGGGGTTTGAGCAGGTATCTCATTACGAGTACGGGTCATTCCTTCATCTGGCTGGCTGGGCTTCGCTCCACCACTTTCTACTTAGGCCAACGGGTGGCTCGCCAGTTCGGACAAGTCCAAGGGATCCCCTTTTCTGACCTTCCCATCACAGATAATTTGCGGGTACCAACATATGCAACTTGATCAAAGAGGTTTGGTATCAGAATGGTGCACACATCGGTCGAGGCAGGTGCCGGGGTGAAGGGGACACATTTTATGAACCCACTTTGGAATATCTTGAGTGGTTGGGCCCTCAAATTGCTGAAGAAACCGCTACCATTGCAGCTTTGGTACTGGAGCTCGTAGGTCCAAAAATTCTGTCTGGGGATTACTATTCCCAGATAACAGGGCCGACAGTTTTCCAGAATCAGATTGGCGGGAGTCAACCACGCAGCGGTCATCGATCCGGACGCCGCAGAAATGATCGGGGCTCAACTTCAAGGAACACCCAGCCTGATGCAACGAACTCTGAGAATCAAAGGGGAGAAAGCTCGACGGGTCCTTATCCTAACGTGTTCGATCGTCTCAGTCCCTGAATAAAGTTTCAGTTATTTTCGCTTTAATCCTTGGTTGCCACGCCAAGATGATGTGTTTTTATTTCAAAGTTTGTTGTGTTTGTTTTTCCTTTTGAATGTAATGTTTGCAAGTTCAACGTGGAAAATAAAATGCTTTCTTTACTTTTAATGACCGGACCCGAAGGTTGCCTACGTTCCTCTTTAGAGGCTCAGGTCAACGTAGTTCGACACAGTTACATGAAATTTGCGCGCCTCCTGTTTTTTACCTAGAACTGCCCTTTCGGGTTTTCACCTCTAGTGGGGCTGTCTTTTGCGCTTCTTTTTTTTTTTTTTTTTTACAGACTCGATAGGAAACACAAATCTCTGCGTCTTCTACGCATAATACTTCTTCAATTTGCTGAGGTTGCAGGGCTGAACAAGGTCTTCTCCAAATTGCTGAGGTTGTAGGGGCCCAACCACGGAGACTTCCATTTCCCTCGGGGGTCAACATAACTTGGTGGCTTTTCTCGCAGTACAAGATCTCCCATTTTGATATTGTGGTCTTTCACCTTCTTGTTAAATGCTCTGGCAATTCTGCGCTGGTACGCACGATTGTGCTCAAGGGCCAACAACCGCTTTTCATCGAGCAATGCTAACTCTTCATGGTGACTTTGTAACCAATCAACTTCAGTCACTTGATTCTCAAGTAGCACTCTCATAGAGGGGATTTCAAGCTCAATCGGGAGAACTGCTTCCATGCCATATGCAAGTGAATAAGGAGTAGCCCCAGTCGGTGTCCGAACAGATGTGCGGTATCCCCACAAGGCTAAAGGCAGCTTCTCGACCAATCTTTTCCAGTGATAGCCATCTTTCTAATGATGTTCTCCAGGGTTTGTTCGCCGCTACTACCGCTCCATTGGCTTGGGTCGATAGGGGGATGACTTGTGTCTGACCACCCGGAATTCATCAAGCAATCGGTTGACTTCCCCTTCAAAGTGAGTTCCATTATCTGAGATCATCTCATAAGGGACCCCATATCTGTAGAATATGTTGGTACGAATGAACTCGGCTACCTTCTTGGCATTCAAAACTTTGTAAGCAGCGGCCTCAACCACTTGGTGAAGTAATCGATAGCTATGAGCACGTATTCTTGCCCACCCGAACCTTTCGGTTTGACCTGACCAATAACATCTATCCCCCATGTGGAGAAAGGTCAAGGAGCAGTTGATTGATAAAGAACATGTGGCGGCAGATGTTGTAGACTAGCGTACCGCTGACACTAATCACAGGTTCGCACTTTCATCATACAATCCTTTTCCATCGTGGTCCATTAGTACCCTTGCCTCACTATCTTCTTAGCGAGCATGTGCCCATTCATGTGGGGTCCACACAATCCCCCATGGATTTCATCCATGATTCTATTCGCCTCAGTCTTATCTACACAGAGCAAATTTGGTCCGTGATGATACCTTTTGTACAACTGATCTCCGGAAATCACAAATTGGGAGGCCCATCTGCGCATTGCAATCCTTTCCTTTTGTCCCTTTTTGGAGGGTAGGTCCCATTCCTGAGCACATTCCATACGTCTGTATACCATGGCTCTTCATTCTCTTCGCTTTCTAGCTCAATATCCAGGCAGTAGGCTGGGATTGATCTCTTACTAACCACAAACGGCTTTACCATAATATCTGCAGAGAATTCCATGATGGAGGCTAGGGTAGCCAATGCATTTGCGAATCTGTTTCGGTCCCTTGGGAGATAATGGAATGAGATATCTGAGAAGCGTTCTGTGAGCGCTACCAGTCGAATATGACACTGCTGTAGTCTTGGATCCAGGATTTTCCATTTTCCCTCGACCTGATTGATGATCAAGGCGGAGTCCCCGAACACTTCAATTTCTTTGACCCTCGATTTAATGCTTCTCCCAGGCCGGTGATGCAAGCCTCATACTCTGCTGTGTTATTCGAACAGTCGAAGTCTAACCGGATTGCAATGGGCGTGTGCGCATCACTTGGATCAATGAGCAAGATTCCAATTCCGAAACCTCTCTTGTTGGCAGCCCCATCAAAGAAGAGTTGCCACTTATTCTCCGAACAATCAACAGTGTAGATCCCTTCATCGGGAAACTGAGCTTCTGGTCCGGGCTCAAGATCAAGAGCCAAATCTGCAAGCTGGTCTGCTATCACCCTTCCTTTAATGGACTTAGGCGTTGCGTAAGTCATATCAAACTCGCTTAAGAGAAAAGCCCACTTGGCCACTCGATTGGACATGGTTGGCCTTTCGAGGATGTACTTCACTGGATCCATTCGGGATATAATCGGACAGGTAAGGATTGCAGATAAATTTTTAATCGCTGAGAGACCCAAACCAAACCGGTACATGCCTTTTCCAACGCTGAGTAGTTCAATTCACTCCCTTGTAGCTTTCTGCTAACAAAATAGATGGCACTTTCCACCCAGGAGTCCTCTTTTTCTTGTGCAAGCATTGCTCCTACTGCAGTATCAGTAACTGTTAGGTACAGTCGTAAGGGTTTGTACGAATGAGGTGGCGCCAAGACCAGTGGGCTTGTCAAGTATTCTTTGACCATTTCAAAAGCAATCTGGCATTCTTCATCCCATGATCGATCGGTGTCCTTTTTTAGGAGCTTAAAGAGCGGTTCACACATCATGGTTAACTGCCGTATGAATCTGCTAATGTATTGAATCCTTCCAAGAAACCTTTCACCTCTTTTTGTTCGAGGTTGAGGCATTTCTGTGATGGCCTTTATTTTTTCGGGGTCGACTTCAATCCCTTTTTCAGTTACCAAGAAACCTAAGACTTTGCCTCGGACAGTACCGAATGTGCATTTAGCAGGATTCAATTTCATGTGGTACTTCCGCAACCTTTTGAAGAACTTTCTGAGGTCAATCAGATGCTGAGCGCCTCTTCAACTGAGTGCACAATCATGTCATCCACGTAGATTTCAAGCTCTTTGTGGATCATGTCATGAAAAAGGGTCGTAGCACCTCTTTGATAAGTGGTTCCGGCATTTTTAAGACCGAAAGGCATCACAGTATAGCAGAACGTCCCCCACGGGGTGATGAAGGAAGTTTTCTCTTGATCTTCTACTGCCATCTTAATTTGGTTATAACCCGCCATTCCATCAACGAACGACTTCACTTTGTGCATTGCAACCGAGTCCACCAAAATGTCAATATTTGGTAACGGGAAATCATCCTTCGGGAAGCCTTGTTGAGGTCACTGAAATCAACACATATCGGACTTTGCCGTTCGCCTTTTCAACTGTGACCATATTGGACAACCATTGGGGATACTCCACAACTTGGATGAAGCCTAATTGTAGCAGCCTCTCGATCTCCTCTTTAACCTGAAGGTCCCACTGCGGCTTGATTCTGCGTAGTTTCTGCTTGACCGGTTTGGCGTCAGGAAAGGTAGGAATTCGGTGTTCCACGATCGTCGGATCTAACCCTGGCATGTCTTCATACGACCAGGCAAACACATCAACAAATTCTTTGAGTAAACTGATCAGCTGTTCCCTGTCATCCCCTTGCATGAAGCTCCCGATCTTCATTTCTTTGACTTCTTCATTCAGACCCAGATTGATGGTAGACAGATTTTCCCCACAGGCTTCTAATTTTCGTTCCCCACGCTGTTTTGCTAACCTGTTTAACTCGATTAAATAGTCTTTTTCATCTTGACTTATGTTTTTTAAAGATTCATGATTAACTTTAGTTGTTGTTAAATTTTCATTTGTTAAATCATTTTTTAAAATATTGGCAACCGAGGAGTAAGCGGAAATATAGGAAACTTCATTCACAAAAGAGGGGAGTACAAGCTCGGCGACCGCGTCGAGGTCCTCGACAGTGAGGTCCTCTTCGGGAGTCCCGGAAACAACATTAGATAGCACAAAGGGTTCAAAAGCGGGGCCATCAGGGCGAACATAACCAAACTGCTCCACCAGAGTGTCAGTAGTAGCGAGCGGGCCAGTGGTTCTGGACCAGTTATTAAGTGGTGCCACTGCCGCTTGAGGTGCTTCACCGGGTAATAAGCTTCACCATTACCATTTTCGATCATAACCACATATCTGTCTTCAAGACCAATTCCTTCAAACAACCCGAAGACATCATCTTCTTCATCAATATTCCACGGAATAATCGGGTCCAGTTGCTTATAGGAACTGCCCACATCAAAGTTTTCATCGACCATCTTGATATTCTCAAATACTTCCCATCCAGCATGAGGCTTTTCATTAATGCCAATAACTGGCTCAAAAGTCATAACATACGCGACATCTTCACTTTGCAAACAAAATATCCCTTCCAGGACTTTTCATAAGGACGGAGTGGGGGGAGCTTATAGGTCCTTCCACTTTTGATAGCAGTCTGTCTCTCCCTTTTCTGACGTACAGCTTCGGCGATTTCGGCAGGAGTCGGTTTGTAGCCAAGCCCAAAAGGAAGGAAGAAAATGGAACATCATCCTTGATAGGTTCAATACACCCTTGTTGCTCTTTTCTAAGCCCCATCATAGGCAGGAACTTCATCTTCTTGACCATATTCAAGGCCATTGCGTCTCCATACCTAGTTCGCTTTCTACCAATTAGATCGGTCTCCTTGACATATTCAATAGCATGGATCCGAGCTTGTGGGATCACTTCAAAACCACTCAAGAAGATGCCAGTATCTTTGTGCTCAATTCCCAAAATCGGGAGGTCATGAACTTGCGTATCATTTTGGGCATGAACTACCACTACATGATTGTCGTGGATGAACTTGATGCACTGATGGTAGGAGGAAGCTACCCCTCTTACTCCATGGATCCAAGGGCGTCCCAAGAGTAGACTGAATGAGGACTTGATATCAATCACTTGAAATTCAATCGGCATGACAAGAGGGCCAATGGTGAGAGTAAGAAGGACAACACCCAGAACACAGCGACTGGTGCTATTGTAAGCACGAACCACTTGAGAAGATGGGGCCAAATCAGTTATCTTGATTCCAAATCTGCGAGAACATGCACGGGGCATACATTTACTGAGGAGCCATTATCGATCAAAACACGAGCTATGTTCTCACCTCTGACCCCAACTGTGATGTGCAGAGCCTCGACATGATTAAGACCAATTTTTGGTGCATCGAGATCGGTAAAAGTGATGATATTCCCAAAATGAATGTTTCCGATCATGTGGACAAGGTCATTGGGAGAAGTCTCGATCGGGATGACAGCTTGAGCAAGAGCTTTAACCAACACGTCTCGGTGCTCCTGTGAAGACGAGAGCAAACCCCAAATGGATATATTAGCCTGGGTTTTCTTTAACTGGGTCAAGACCGGGTTCTCGGCGACCTTCTCTTTCTGAGCGGGGACTTCTTCTTTATCCTTTCCCAATTCACTTGCCTCGGGATTTGGAGGCTGATAGGCTCTTCCCGAGCGAGTGAGGTGATTCACATTTCCGCCAACCCAAGTGGCCTTTTTAACAGGGGCCTTTTGCTCCTTAACAGCTTTAGCACTAGACAAAATCGAATCCCAAGAGATCATATGGCATTCAAAATCTTCGGAGATAACAGGAGTTACAGTGTAATTCAAAGCTTTCTTCGAAACGATGAAACTAGTCCTTGAGTAGTTTCCTTCAAACTCGATCACATGGATCCCTGGCAAGGGATTAGTCACCACATTTGGTTTGGGTGGCTTCTAAATGAGTCCATCGTCTATCATGTCTTGCAGAGTGTGTCTCAAACTCCAACATTCATTTGTCGCATGACCAGGTGATACGTGGTATGCACAATATTTACTTTCATCCCAATTCTTAGGAGGCGGATTAGGTGGGCGGTATCCTTCTATCGGCTTTAGTACTCCTTGGGTGACCAATCCTTGAAAGATAGTAGACAATGGAGCGCTGAATTTATCAAAATGGCGATCTCTCCGATTTCCACCATTCCTTCGCTGATCGGTGACAGAGTTCACAGACCCGTCTTGATTATAACACGGAGGTGCCCTATTGTAGCTGCTCCGGCTTGGTCCCACATTGATGTTCCAAAAAGGAGCAGGGGTCATGGCAACATTGTTCACAACTGGTGCCGGGGCTTTAGCAGCGGATCGGAATCTGTAGGAGCTAGGAGAAGAATCTAGCTTGATCACCCCAGTTTGGACATCTTCATCAATACGAGAACCCACATCAAGAATAGAAGCAAAATCTGGAAACGGGAGATATTCCATCTTATCTGCATACACCTGCTGAAGATTCTTAAGGAAAATACGAGTTTGCTCGGCACTGTCAGGCCTCTCCAGAGTTTGAGCAACTTTCTTCCTCCACCTACTTGCAAATTCAGAAAAGGATTCCTTCTCACGCTGAGCACACGAATCGAGGTCACGACGGCTCTTCTCCCAGTTGGAGTTATCTTTGTATCGCTTCTGGAATTCATCCACGAGCTTCCCCCAATTATCAACCAGATTGGCATCCACAGTCATAAACCACTGCATAGCGGCTCCTACCAAAGTCAGATGGAAGTTGGAGGCCATCGCACCAACATTAGCCCCACGAGACTGCATTGCATGAGCGTAAGATTTCAGGTGGGCCATTGGGCAACCTGTACCGTCAAATTTCTCCACATCGGGCATTTTGAATTTAGGAGGCAGAACAGCAAATGGAGATAATTTCAAGGAATCTGCAGAAAACTCCCCTTTATTCATGACCTTTCTCAACATTTCTTTCATTTCACTCATTTCAATCTCAGCTTTATAAGGGGTACATATGGGACACCCTTGTAGAACGCTTCCATTTGGCGGACTAGGTTAGGATCTTGCCCCTGGGAAGTTCCTTGATTAATCTGAGCGGCACCGCTAGCAAACGCACCATAAGCGTTGGGCTGCTGATTCGGATACAGAGTCTGCATATACTGAGCAAAGGCATTATGATCACGTGGATACTGAGACGGATGCACAGCAAAATTTGCTGGATTCGGGATGAAGGGCTGGTGAGTGCCACTGAAGTCTGGATGAGCCACATTACCCTGAGGAGGGATGTTCTGGTGACGACTCTGGCCGATGGTGTTGCTACCAATAGGATTCAAGTTGATGGTAGGGATGCCACTTCCATTGGACCTGTATTGCCATTGGGATTAGGATTGGGAACCCCATTTCCGGTCTGATTAACGTTCGGATCGCCATTGGGATTTCTGTTGGGGTTGCCATTGGGAGCCCCATTACTATTCTGATTCTGCATCTGCACAAGTGTAGCCAGTAGATCATCTTGCTGAATCCTCATCTGACCCAACACATTCTGCTCCAACCATCCTTGAAGACCTGGTGGCGGCACATAGGCTTCCTCATTTCCTTCCTGGGCCATTGCAATAGCTTCTTCGGTTACAGGCACTGTCTCGGCAACTCGGATCAACCTCCCCTTACTGTTTCTAGCTCCCCCTTTCCAAGTAGATGCCAGGATTAGAGTATCTGAAAGGGATGGTGTTTAGGGCTGATTAGAGAGTGAAAAGGATCGAGATTTTCCGAGTTTGATTCAAAAGGAGTTCAAAAATCAAAATCAATCCTAGAATGCCGGATAAGCACTTGCTTTATTTTGACATGTTTTTGCATGAATCTTGGAATAGTGGATACCATCTCCAAAGTATAGGACCAACGTTTTTCACCTGTACTGTACTATTGGCCGTCCGAGCCCCTAGCGAAGGGCCTATACTCTTTCTGGGATCCACCATTCGGTTACGGTCTATGTGAGGGTCTTGACAATTTCAAGTCAATCCAAGAATTTCAACATGATATCCACAATTGAGGTCGATTATAACATTTTGGGAATTCATAGGATTGAAGTAAAATTGTTTAGACAAAAACCGACATGAAGTCTGTGACGTGTTATTTTCGAAAGAATATGGACATCGCATTTCGGCTTTTGAAGCTTGGCTTACACCCATCACAGCGACCGTAGGCGCTGCTAAGGGGGAAACAGTATACCGTTAACCCTATGGGGAAGTCAAGTGAGCTCCCTTATGCCCCAGGTTTACCGTCTTGGGTTTGAGATTCTAAGACGCTTTTCAAAAAACGTGCATGTGTGTGAGGTATCTATGAGTTCGAAAAATCATTTTGAAAGCACGTAAAGAAAACAAGAAAATCATTTTTTTCCTTTTTTACTTGTTTTACCCCTTTTTTTGGGGAATCACTCACCACGCAATGCATATATATATATACAAATAAGATAAGCAAAAAAACGCCCCTGCAAAACAGAGGTTAGGGCACAGATATATACACCCCAAGTAAGGCACATAAAGCATGGCACACACAAAGATTTAGAGTCTAGCCCACTTTAAAACAACATCCCCAGCAGAGTCGTCACTGTGAGAGCCCGCGCCCGAGATGATCGGATCACCGCGAAATGACCGCCCGTGAAAGCGGTTCGCGCCCGTCTCGTGCTGATGCGCTTTTGGAAATGCGCTCGGTTCTCACACAATGGTTTCCTCTTGATGCTATGATTTGATTGCAAGAGTCTCCACCTCATTTTGATTTTAGGAAAAATGAGGAAAAAAACTTTTTTGAGAAAATGGGTTCGGGGGCTAAGTTACGAGAAGAGAAGGGGTTAGGCACTCTTCTCGCCCGTGATGGTCTCTATATGCGTGCCACTTATATTCAATTTTATGCCTTTTAATTTGGATTTTATGCCCTACCAAAAAATGGTGATGAAATATATATGGAGGTCTTCCTATTATAGGAAGTTTCATTTTTATTCACAACCGGGAACTCGGTTTGAGTGGATTCCCCGATTGGTTTTCAAGAATGGTTTTGATCATATCAAGCAATAATACATCCATGGGAGGGGAGATTACACAATTACACATATACAAAAAATAGGGGAGACAAATCCCACAAATAATAATAAATATCCTCGACGGTGCTTTTGTTGATTTCGGTGACACTTTCCGTCCCCGAGCCATCGTACCTGTCCTAAAATCAATCCGATTCCAAAACTAAAAATTGGGGGTTAATCCCTGAATACTAGGGATCACAAGGGAGTTTTTGTAGACTTTTGGACCAAGTTTAGGCCCCAAACACATGCAATAAAGTTGATCACAAAATTCAGCCCAGAAAAGGCAAACAGAAACCTTAGCATGTTTATCACCAATTTTCACCATCTTAGCTTGGGAATCTGACAAAACCCAAAGAACAAAAGTTGAAGACCACGCATAAAAAATGAATATCCAAAGATTTGGAGTTCATAGGATGCGTTTTATTGGTTCAAAAGGTTTCTGACATTTAAATGTCAGAAACTGGAAGTGCAGAATCTGAATTTTTGAGTTTGAAACATATGTTTGAAAGGAGCAATTACATTGATCAAAAAAATGTATAAAAAATATGATAATCATAATTAGTTCGTGTAGAAAAAAATCCATGTTTTGATCTTTGTCCAGAAAATTATTTTTCATCAAGTTTGAAGCCCAAGAACACAGCAAGGTACCACAGTGAATAAACAACTCAGAATCACCGAGACCCAAATTTATGCATGAAAATATGATCTAGGCATGGAATCTGAACATGAAGCTTTAGGATAATATATTTAAACATGTTATGAACAACTTTTGTTCTTTGACATAAACCATAAAACCATTCTAAGATGGATTTACAAGCTCATCAAAGTCAAGACTCTATACAGAAAGTAAAAACTGATTATATGAGGCATGATTATAGACCTCAAAACACTACTATATCTTCAAACCAAGGCATGAAACTCAAGGAATTTGATATTTAACATGTTAATAACATTATCCAAGAGCTATTTCTCAACAAATAATGATTTTCACATGTATGATCATGAAGGAAAGCCAAAGAGGGCAGATTTACGCCCTTTGAGAGAAACATGAAGATTTTCATACACAAATTAAAGCATATGAATATTATGAATATTATGAACATATATAAACATAATAAACTGAGTATTAGCATCACATGATCATCATTTATATACATAAACAAAGCATTACAAAGCTAAAAAAAACATGGAAGATGAAGGAAACCTAGTCATTATTTGACTAGGTTCCAAACCACTCCCAATATTGCTTACATATCTAAAGAGCCAAGGTTTACATAGAGTTTTACCTAGCTTTTGAGATTATGGGTGCTCCCTTTGTCAACCAAGGGAAGACTTTTTCTTTTCTTTTTGCTTTGTGTTTGATCAAAGTTTTGGCTTTGATGTGTTTTTTGTGGTTTGTTTGGTGATTTATGGGTGGTGTAGGGGTGGTGTATGAGTGGTGGTGTGGTGATGGTGTGGTGGTGGTGTTCTTGTTGAGAGAGAATGAGAGTGGAGGATGGTAGGGTTTTTTTTTCTTTTTGTTTTTGTGTCTCTCCTTTTTGAAATGGATGAGAGTGGTGTATATAGGAGGAGGGAGGTGGTAAATTGGTTGTAACTTGGAGGGGGGAGGTTGTAAATTAGTGGATTCATCATCTATCCTTCTTGACTAAGGCTTAAAGTCATCTTCCTTATCTCTGTTCCGGCTTTCCGCTCCGCAACTGCTCCGTTGTGCGCGTCTCCGGTGTCCCGGTTGTCCGCGAGTCCAACATGAAAGTTGCTTGGAATATTTTTCTGGTCAGGCCGGTATATCTGAAATATTTTTATGAGCAAGGAACGACAATAATATATTTTTTGCTCTTCTTGACCAGTTGATAAGATACTTTGAGATATTTTCCAATTTGGATAACCATCTTTTCGGCTCCGGCTTTCCGCTCCGTCGTGCGCGCTCCGGTGTCCCGGTTGTCCGCGGGCCAACATGAAAGTTGCTTGGAATAATTTTGTGGTCACGCCGGTATATCTGAAATATGTCAATTAGCAAGGAAAGGTAATAATATATTTTTAATGCACAGAATGGATAACAGCGAGCAGTTCGGAGGGTTGCGGGCCCCGTTTCCGGTCCCGCACCTCGAAAAACGAAATTTTTGCCTGTTTGCTCGTTTTTCGCTCTGATCATGAATTTGAAGTCCGTTTATCCATTCGATGCACAGATAAGGCTCACGGAAGTCCCGCACAGCCAAATCGAGGGTTTTAGGTCAATTTTCGGGTTTAGACCGATTCAAGGTGGGTTTTTAGGGGTGCGAGATCAGGGTATCTACACAAAGGCTCTAGCCTATAACGACTATTCTAAGTCTAAGCTAATGGGCTTACGTCGGGGACGGCCATATGTGAATACCCCTTTCCGATGAAGCAACGCATGGGAAGTATCTTGTGATTATTTTTATTTACTAAAGGGAATATTCATAACGACATTAAAATTATGAGAGTCGCCACGCCGTTTTAATTAAAGCCAAAACATTGAAAAAAGTATTTTTAGTGGGTTCGGGGGTCAAATTACAACAAGAGAAGAATATTGAACGTTATCACTCCTATTGCCCGAATTGATCGGTCTTTCTATCATGATGAATGTGTTAGTAGTGTGTTAGTGATTTAGACCGGATCCGAAGATTGCCTACGTTCCTCTCAAAGTGAGAAGCTCAGGTCAGCGTAGTTCGTAGAGAATTTAGAATAGGCAGGAGAATCGGGATCATGCATAATGAGGGGGAATTACCTAAGGTTTAGGATTTAGAAGTAGTTCTTAGATCATCCTCGGATTGATGAACCCTAGATCATCATCGGCTATGAAATAACATGTTATTATGAAGATCGCAACCCTAAATATAGCATAAATAAGGTTTTAATCTATGAACACGAAGAACATGCGAAGAACATATTATGAACATATGAATGAACATGCAAAGCATATGAAGAAACTATGAATAAACATGTAAGAACATGAATATTAAAGATCTACATTAAAAATGATGTAAGAACATGAAGAAAAAGTTAGAAAACTTACCTATGTTGGCAAGAAATAAACCTTGATCTCCTTGAGTGTTTGAATGCTTAATTAGGGAGAAAATTGTGTTTAAGAACTCTAAAATTCGGACTTAAAGCTCTCAAAATCGGGGTCCTGAACCAATGGAATGGGATTGGTTTATATAGTAAACTGAGGGGAAGATCTGACGGTCAGGATCATCCGGAGCAAGGTTGGCCGCCTGGCCATTACTTAAGCCAGTGACAAGAGTGGCCGCGTGGCCAAGGTTGGGGCATGGCAAAGTTGGCCGCGTGGCCAAGGATGCAGGCTGACGTGATTTTCAAGCTAGGGTTTCTGCATGGTTTTAAGGAAACCATAAATTACCTATTTTGATAGATTTTTTCATAAATGAGGTATTTCGGGAATCCGGGACAAGTCTTTGCAAGGTTTCTAATTCCTATAAAGTCCTTGTATTTTTGGAAAAGTCCTAATAAACTCATTTTCAGGTCGGGTACTAACAGTAGCCCCTCGGCGACGCTTCTTGCAAGGCAATGTGGGGTCGACGATAAAAGAAAGATCCGTTTGAAACATGAGTTTCAAAACAGATGAAAGGTAAGGGAACGGCTGAACCTTGGCAGGCGACCTACGTATCCGCGGGGAAATCAAGCCAAACGTAGTTCGAATCTGATGGGAAATTGGGAATGACTGTCCTCTGATGGGGAGCAACGTCTTCTGCTGGGAAAATGTACCTGCTGGGGATGATAGATGACCGCATCGGTCAGGTGGCTGAACCTTTTCAGGTTTCCTACGTATCCTCAGAGGAATCAAGCCGGTCGTAGTTCAGAGTTTTTTGGGGAAAGACGAGACATCGAACTTCTGCTGCGGATAATAAACCTACGGATACTATCTTGTATGAAGAACGAACATTCATAAGCAATGAAGTTATTTGGGAAAAATAAAGACTACGTCGTCTAAATAATCCCAAGATGGAATGGTAAACGCAATCAGGATCGCCCAGGTTCCTGCCGATCGCGCTAAAGTAATAGATGCTGGATCTCTCGCAATTAGAAACGCCAGGGTTTCTGCCAATCACGATCTAAGATGCGTATGACATAGAGGCGCCGAAGTCTCTGTAATCATACGAATCTTAAGCCAATGTTGGAAAATTTTAAACGCAATCAGAAACGCCCGGGTTTCTGCCGATCACGTTAAAATAATATATGCTGGATCTATCGTAATTAGAAACGCCAGTGTTTCTGCCAATCACGATCGATCTAAGATGCGTATGACATAGAGGCGCCGAAGTCTCTGCAACCATACGAATCCTAAGCAAATATTTGGTGAAGAATGGAAATTTTAAGGGGCTTTCCGTACCCAAAGATAACGAATATCAGTCAAAATAGTGCTAAGGGCACCTAAAATGAATCAAAGGGAAAAGATCAGGGGCAAAAATGGAATTTTATCTGAAGGGACAAGGTTGGCCGCGTGGCCAAAGTCACTGAATTGCAATAGTGGCCCTGAGTGGTCAGATCTCCTTCACGCGGATCGCTGATCTGACGGCTGGGATTGCGAGGGCATAAGTGGCCGCGTGGCCAAGGTCGCCGTCGGGCTGACTCCTTGGTCACATCACCAGAAACCCTCCCTCTTCTCCTTCTTTTCTTCTTCCTTCTTCTTCCTTCCACCATTGTTGCCGATCTTGGAGAGAGAAACTTGAATATTTAGAGAGAGAAAGCTTGGATTTTGATAATCTTGAAGACTTCATATCACATATTTCTTGAAGCTATGGCAGATTGGATCAACGAGGCATTATTTGGGGATTTTCCAGGCCAAGGTGGGTATAAGCTTCCACAACAAGAGCAACAAAGAGAGGGGCACGGTGATGCTCAGGGCGAGGGAAATGTAGGGGTTGACCCAGGAGCGGGTTTTGAAGCGGTGCCCTTGATACCACGGGGCGGTTTGAGACCACGAGAAGGGACTCGGAACTTCCATGACGGCCTTCTTCGGTCAACATTTGATCAGGACTATGATTTCTACATCGACTCAGAGCGTCACTGGTCGATGGGCCTTCCGGAGACACGAGAGGTAAATTTCAAATTTTCGCTCCTCTCACTTTCACATTTTTCGCACTTTTGTACACAATATATATCGCTAGAATCGTAATTTGCTAGAAATGTAGATTGCTAGAAGTGTAAATTGCTAGGAGTGTGACATACCTGTGCTATGTTTACCTGCAGAGGATCAAGGCTCGTGGGTCCACAGTGACTGTAGGCAAACTGTGGGAGTCTCTGCCGGAGGGACCGGGCGGTTTGCATGCTCGGATCGAGGCTATGGGGTTTGGCCCATTCTTTGACAGTGTCCGCATGGTTGGGGGCACCCTGAAGGTGGCGGCGGTGATAGAGGTATGCAGGGAGTTCTGGTGGGACACCACCGATACCTTCCACTTCAGTTGGGGAGAGATTACCATCACGCCGACGGATTTCGCGGCCATCACGGGGTTGAGGTTCACTGCTACCCCTTTGCCTTTTGATGAGAGCTTGGCGGAGCGGCGGGACTATAGGCAGGCTCTGTTGGGAGTTGACACTGATCTGGGAGGAGGTGTCAAGGGTTATGGAGTGGAGGCCGGGAAGGTGAACCGTTTGGTGGAGATGGCTATTGAGGCCTTTGGTAGGGGGAATATGATTTGGATTGCTTGGTCCGGCTGTTCTTATGGTACAGCTTTTCAGAGATCTTGTTTCCCAGTGGGGCTACTGTCTGCCGGTACTCACTGCTAGGGGCTTTTGTAGACTTGGACCAAGTCGGTGGGATCCCTTGGGGCGGAGCTGGTTTGGCTGAGATTTACCGGGCATTGGACCATTGCTCGAGGGCTAGCTCGTCGGCCTTTGACGGGTTTCAGTTCGCCTTTGAGGTATGCTCTTGACTACCCTTCTTTTCACTTGTTGAGATTTCTGCTCTATCTTTTGGTCTGAAATGTCTCTTTCATTGTATGCACAGGCTTGGGTGTACGAGATATTTGGTGTCGCCCCTTTTCAGTTGGTGATGAGTGCCAACAAGGTTGTTCCCATCATGTCGTACTGGTGCAAGAGCAACAGGGCTCCTCCCCGCAGGAACCGGGACAGGAAGACAGTGGATGCTGCTGATCTGAGGAGGGTGTTCACGATGTCTGAGCCTATCGGGGTTAGGTTTTACCCATGGAGTCCGGCTAATGAGGCTTCGGTGGGTCCCTATGTAGTGGAGTTGACCGCTTCTAGGGTTCTGCTTGTGGGTCTCACCGGGGAGGCCATGTATCTCGGAGAGAGGGTGGTTCATCAGCATAGGGCTGGTGCGTTACCGTGGGCTCCTTATGATCCTCCTCGGGATATGCTCCGTCCCACGAGTTTGGCGACTTTCTTGGCTCCCACTCCGGCAGAGCATTACAGAGGGAGTGACGACTATGCTGGCTACGTACGGACACGGTTGATCAGCCCTCAGGTTCGGGCTAGGATGTTATCGGGAGAGGGATCGAGCCCGGCCCGGTATGTTGGTCGGAGTCAGCCTTTGGTTTACATGCCCCTTCGCTCGAGTAGCGTGAGAGTGACGAGGGGCGGTCGGGAGGTGGAGCTTAGCTTGGAGCCGACTGATGCAGATCTTGTTGAGGAGACATTCATTCCTCCGCCCGACGCTGGGGTACGGCTTTGTGTTTTATATTAGTCATGTTTGCACACACTTATTTCTTTCTGTATCACAATCTATGCCTTTGGTTCCCCTTTCAGGTGACTCGGGAGGCATATATCCGTTCAGCCCGGCGGGAGAACGTGTTGATGCGCTTACTGAGGGAGGCGTACCATTCATGTACTTGTCAGAGGGACGACGTTGCATCACCCCAGCGTCGCGAGCGGTCTCCGAACGGTGCGGGCTCTTCTCACACTGGTGGTCGAGCGGTCCGGGGACGGAGTTCGGGTGCCGGTAGCTCTCGAGCTTTAGCGCGGCGTGGAGACACCACGGAGGAGGATTCTGATTAGGCCGGGCCCATTTTCTTTTATTTCCCTGTATTATTTAGCTGGTAGAGAGCAGAGGGATATGTATGTATATAACAGATATTCAAAATGCATGTATGTATATTATGTTCTAAAATGCAATTTTATTGTGGGAGCCTACTTGTGCAAACTAGTTATTTTACAAATGTTCCTAATTTTATACAATGCATGAGCCACGGGACGGGGCAGGTACGTAGTTGCATGGGTCCGTTACGGAGTGGGAGGAAACAAACTGGATTTCTGCATGGAGCGATGTTGGCCGCATGGCCATGCCAAGGCCCGGATCCATGTTGGCCGCGTGGCCATATCTTCTAACATCACAAGTGGCCGCGTGGCCAAGCCTGTAGTCAGCTCTGCTTTTCCTTTTCCTGGCAAGAGTGGGAGTCCGTACCCTATTTAATGAACCCTTTGCAGCCACAAAAACGTACCAGCAACCTTTTGAGCAGTTTTTTGAGTTCCTTTTAGCCAATTTGCTTGCTCTTTGCCATGGATCAAGAGGCTAGGATCACAAGTCTTGAGAAAAAAAAGTATTTATAACCTCTTTGGAGAAGTGGGTTGCCAAACTTTCTGGTTCTAGTCATAGGAAACTTGATGAACGGTATGGGATAAAGTGTCTTTGGTCACTTTTGCACATGAACTCCAATACCAACCTCTTGCAAGCTTGTGGTAAATTTTGGAATGATACCCTCCATGTCCTCAACTTTTCATTCAACGAGATGACGCCCACTTATGAGGACATCGCGGCACTTTGCGGCTACGAAGGGAAGGGTAAAGTTGCCTTGCCTTTTGACTTTGTTTGCTTGAGGGATAAGTTGATGACATTTGGCGTGCCCGCGGATGACTTTGATAGGTATGCTAGGGGCGGTTATGTCGACCTTTCTTGGATGCCACAACACTTTATACACATGGATGTGGCCTCTGACCGTTCCTTGGACCATCTTGCGCTATGTCTGTTTGCCTCTATTCTTTTCCCTTTTGAGGTTGGATTCGCTAGTGAGGGGTGTTTGGGCATGGTGAATTCGGCTCGCTTAGGTTATGACATTATACCGGCCATTCTTGGAGAGATGCTCTGTGGGATTCCCCATCTTGCTGCTTACGGTGGGATGCCTTGTGGTAGTGATAGGCTTTTGACCATGTGGTTGCAAGAGAGGCTTCGAGTGAATAAACCGGCGGCTTCTCTGAAGGTGGCCCCATGGATGCACCGCATTAGAGGCATGGCGGAGCGGTTTGAGGGCATGACTCTCAAAGGTTGGGAAAAGTATTTGACGGAGATGGTGACCGACGACATTCAGTGGGTGGTGCCCCATTGGCACATTCACTCCGTGTGGTAGAAACAAGTGGGACTTCACATGATCAAAGTTCCGACCCTTTCTGGGACTACTTTTTACTATCCCTCTAGAGTGCTTCGCCAGTATGGTTTGGTGCAGACCATCCCGGAGGGTTGGGACGAGGAGAGAGATGATTTTCCTTTTGGATACTTCAGTTGGATGATAGTGCGTCAGTCCTTCTTTCTCAGATGTGGGGCGAGGCCGGCTTTAGTCGTAGGACCTTCATCACACGCTCTAGCAACACCTTCCTGTCACGCGAGTATTTGGATTGGTATATGGGGAGACTTGGGCATGCGGAGCAGACTCTAGAGACCCTAAGGGGCACTATTTTGGGATCCTGTGCTCCAAGTTTTTCATTGAGAATTAAGGAGGCTGAAGCTTATGAGAGGAGGATGAGTAAGAGCGTGGCTAACGGAGGCGGAGAAGAAGTGGGGACGTCAAAGAAGAAGAAGGGCGAAGAGGCTCCTAATGGCAAGGCTAAAGGTGTTAGCGAGTTCGAAAGAAGATTTTGTGAGAATCCTAGCAAGAAGAAAGTTCGCCGTGGGCAAAGCAAGAAGAAAGAGACCGAGGGCACAAATGGCACTAAGGAGTAATCCCGAGCGTCTCTCCATAGTCGTTGCAGACACATTATTTTTAATTTATG
This sequence comes from Campanula takesimana, assembly GCA_026119855.1. Taxonomy (NCBI): domain Eukaryota; kingdom Viridiplantae; phylum Streptophyta; class Magnoliopsida; order Asterales; family Campanulaceae; genus Campanula; species Campanula takesimana. The sequence continues at coordinate 582,750 of JAOWBW010000825.1, read as the reverse complement.
TCTTATTTTACGTTTTAGTCTAAATTTCAGAATAGGTTATTTATTCAAAAAGTATGTCAAGCTTAGACTCATCAAATAAGTGTTAACATGCAATGACTATGGAAATAAAAGTTTTTGCTTTCAGAAAATACAACTTCTATCTTTATTGCTTTGTGACAGGATTTGGATGTTTATTTATTTTTTAGACCGCACCTTTTGAAAGGCTGCCTACGTTCCCCTTTTACAAATAGGACTAAGGGGCTCAGGTCACCGTAGTTCATTCCAGTCGGACTATAATGATTTTAGAGAAAGGGAAGATAGAAGGGGGATGCTCTAACTTTTGCCTAGACCGCCCTTGCGGGTTTTCGATCTAGCGAGCTTTGTACGCACCCTTATTTTGCATAGACCGCCCTTTGCGGGTTTTCGGTCTATCGGGCTTCTTTTTGCGTAGTAAACATTTTGTTTTTTTTAGAAGGGGGGTTGTACTAGTCGTAGTAGCGTCTGAGCTTGCTGAGGTTGACTGGTTCCTTGAACGGGTTGCCATCCAAATCTGCCATCCTGTCTAGTCCTGTGGCGCGCCTCGGGCTTTGGTCATCGCGTCGAGGCGTTGCTTCAAATCCTATATTTCTCTTGAGATGTCCTGAATCGTTTCTGCAGTCAGGTGCGAGAGTACCTCTGGGCCATTCCTCACATAAGGCTCGATTCCGTAGCAACCGAGGAGTTCTAAGTTTTCGCTTTCCCTATAGAACCAAAATCCTCTCACGCCGGTGAGCATGTTCTCGTCCATCAAGCCTTGGATTCTCCTTTGTAGATCGACACGGTCGTTGGTGTCGTGGCCTTCGTCTTGGTGGTAAGAGCAACTTTTGGTAGGTTCAAATGGTTGAAGGGGTGGTAATTCGTAGAGGAGTCAATGTTCTCCTAGAGGCTGCATCTTGCCCATTTGTCTCAGTTGGTCGAACAATTTTGCGAAAGGGGTCCCTATTCTTGTGTAGCGGGGGACTGAGAGGGGGTGTTTTTCCAAAAATCTTTGCATTTTTTCACTGATTTCCTTTTCCTGGTGCGAGGGCCACGATTCTGTCGTTGGTGTTGGGGTCCGAAGTTCATTCCCATGTGCCGGGTGCAGGATTGGGGTATTCGCGAGGTATTCCTTGAGGCAGCATAACGCGAACTCACACCTCGAACTCCATTCTTGGTCGCGGGCCCTTTCTATTTCTCTGAGTGTCGGTTCCCCCACTGTTGTAAAATTATTGAGGTATTGCAGTAACTTGATGAGCTTTTCCTTTTCGGCTTTGTTCTGGGGAGACCGCATTCTCAACACGGCTCGAACTCGCCGACTGATGGTCCTCCACAAGGTTGTGGAGGGGCTCGCTTCTTGGTCCTCCTCGGTTGTCTCGACCTGGTTATAGCCGGCAAACCCATCAACGAACGACTTGACCTCATAATGGGCGGTTGCGTCCACCAACATGTCGATATTTGGCAGGGGGAAGTCATCCTTCGGCGTAGCTTTGTTGGGATCCCGAAAATCCGCACACGCTCTGACTTTACCGTTGGATTTCTTGACAGTCACCAGATTTGATAACCAAGTTGGATACTCGATCACCCTGATGAAACCCACACGGAGTAGCTTCTCAATCTCTTCCTTCACTTGCAAAGACCATTCCGGCTTAATGCGGCGCAACTTCTGTTTGACTGGCTTAGCGTCTGGTGCTGTCGGGATTCTGTGGTCTACGATCGAGCTGTCGAGCCCCGGCATGTCTTTATAAGACCATGCGAACACATCCACATATTCTTTGAGTAGCTCAATCAGTGCTTCCCTTTCGGCTCCGCTGAAGAAGCTTCCAATCTGCGTTTCCTTAGGCTCGGCTTCGGTTCCCAAATTCACGCACGTTAACACCTCATCGGCAGCTTGGGCTCGAGACTCTTTTTGATTAATAACTTGTTCTCAAATTTCTTTAATGTATTCATCGTTTAATGTGTCTGTGTCCGCCTCTTCTAGTGAATCATTATTAACTAAGTGTATATCATTAGGTTGATTATTAGCCAATTTATCAGTTAAAAGAGTGACTATGGAGGGATACTCGGAAAGGTCGAGGGTTTCATTCATGGCAAAAGGAAAGATAGCGTTTGCAACAAGATCATAGTCTTCGGACGTAAGGTCGTCAGACTTAGAGGAAGACTAAAATTCAAAATGTAAAACACTAGACTCTGGGGACGGGGATTTTGGGTGAGTGACAGGAGATGCTGCAGGAGTGGCGACAGGAGAAGGAGTAAGCCCCAATGTCCCCACCATAAATTACGAAGTAGCTATAGGTCCCCCAATGATGCACCAATTCTTGAGCTTGTCTCCCATGGGTACCACCAATGTCCTTGGATCTACGTCTTTCTCTGATTCATCCCCAATAGCGGCTACCATGTCGTCGTCCAGCCCCAGATTACCCAGATGCTGAAGTAGATATTGGCCGTCCCACGTCTCAGTCAAACTCGGAGCTTCTACAGTTTCTGCTGTCGGCTTGTCAAGGGTTGCGGCTTCAAGTTGATCTGCCAAGTCATCTTCAACCTTGGCGGAGTACTCATGCCTGATGGTTCTAACTCTGCCAGTGGCTTTGTCATATTCCATGTAAGTCAGCTTCATGTTGGACCGATCGAATTCCACATCTCTAAAAATCTCGAACCCTTTCTGCAACTTCCCGGTGTGGTCAATCCATGGCTCTGCGAACTCAAAACACGAAAACTCCTCGCCTTCCCTAACAAAGTAGCTATTCAGGGACAGGCGGTATGGCCGCATTTCGGGCTTTTTGTAGGGAAGCTTCATCTTTTTAAGCAATTCTATCCTTTGTTGCTCCATCTTGTCTTCAAGAGTAAGGGTGTACCCTAGACCGAACAACCCTCGATGATCAACCTCTTCAACCAATTCTGTGGGGCCTTGCAAGTTCTTACCTAGCCCCAGCCCCGGTATGAAGCCCATGTTTCGTAGCACCCTCACAATAGGTGACACCCTATCTGAAGTCCTGGTAAGGTCAATGGCGCAGATCTGTGCTTGGGCTACTATTTCAAAACCGTTGAAGAGTCTGCTCTCTTCCCCATGCTGAATCTGTAAGACAGGAATGCCCTTGGTGTCCGTCCCTTGGGCAGTTACGAGATCACTATAGATGATGGTCACTTCATTACTAGATTAAAACTTCACACACTGGTGCAGGGAAGATGGGACAGCGCCCGACTGATGTAACCATGGCCGGCCAAGGAGGAGTGAGAAGGTTGCGAGGATGTCTATGACGTGGAAGTCGGTTGGTAGGATCTTTGTTTCGATGGTAATGGGCAAGGTGGCTTCGCCTATCACGGCGCGGCATGTAGAGTCATATGCTTTGATGTTTTGCTTGGATGGGCGTAAATCAACACCATGAACGCCAACCACATCCATCATCCTTGAAGGCAGGATATTAATAGCAGAACCATTATCAATGAATACACGGGGAATTTTCTTGCCATTCACCTCGACAGTGATGTATAAAGGCTCATTATGATCAACTCCGAACACTGGCTTGTCTAGCTCTGAGAAAGTGATGATGTTTCCATAGTGGATATTCCCAATCATGTGCGTGACGTTCTCTGGGGTAGTAGTGGATGGTACCATGATGGCGGCGAGGTTTTGCTCGAGCATGAGGCGATGGGCTAGGGAGGAGGTGAGTAGGGACCATAGTGAAATATGGGCTTGGGTTTGTTTGAGTTGAGTGAGGATAGGGTCTTCTTTGTCTAGGTCGGCTTGCTCGGGTTCCTTCACAAAGATTTTCTTTGCACCTTTTGGGTCGGATTGGTACACTTGACCGGATCTTGTAAGGAGACAAACTTCTGCACGTAGCTCCTCCAAAGACAATGGCGTGTCACGACAAGGGGGCGAAACTTCGGTCCTTTCATCCTCCTCGAAGATTTCGGCCCAAGAAAGAGGTTGAGAGGGTTTGGGACTCTCTTCCTCTAGAAATTCGACTTCACTAACTAGTTCTTCTAAAGACAGCAAGTAGCAAGAAGGTTCTTTATTATTAATCATTGAAATACAACCCATCTCATCACAGTCCGCCACAACAGGCTCGGCCGGATCAGTGATCTCACTAAGTTCTACCATGAGTACACTGCTAGCTACATAATCTCTAGGGTCTTCGACAACTCCCTTGTGGATGAGCTCTTGCATGGCTTTCTTGAGTTCAAAGCATTCCTCGGTAGTGTGACCGATGCACTTGTGGTAGTGGCAAAACTTTGACAAATCGCAACCAAGGTGAGGGAGGTGTCCTTCTAAGGGTTCGAGAATTTCTAACGTCACCAATGCCATGAAGATATCCACCATCGTGAGCCCTATCTTGTCAAAGGCATCCATGAGCTCTAGGATACTGATCTCGCATGTTTGCACCATATTCACCCCACCCCCATTGTTAGAAAGAGGGTTATTCACCACATTAGGACCCTTCGGCTTCTTAATCTTCTTGTCATTTATCAACCCTTGAACTACGCGTTTCAGTTGAATACAACTATCCGTTGTCTGCCCGATGTGCTTGTGATACTTGCAGAACTTGGAGGCGTCCAAATCAGTTCTTGGGTAGGCGGGTTGGTAATTCTCTAAAGGCTTGATAAGACCTCTCTTGACTAACACGTCAAAGACCTTCCCCATGGGCATACCAAAATCATAAAAATGCTCCCTCTGTTGTGGAGCCCCATTCCTTGTTACGGCTTGGACATCTAGCGAGACATCCTTCTGGACCATATTCACTTGGCCGACGACCTCCTTTCCACCCCTAGGAGGCGCAGGCGCAGTAGGAGCCTTGTAGCGGAAGGAGTTGTTGTTGTTGGTCTTTGGACTTTCCTTTGGCGGCACAATCCCAGTGAACCCTGCTTCGTACCTTACTCCGGCGTCAACCATTTCCCGCAAGTCACGGAAATAACCATTGCCGATGGCTGCTTTCATCTCCGGTAGCAAGCATTTGTAGAAAATCTGCTTCTGTTCCTTTGCTTTTGGTGGGTATTGGACCTCGCATAACCGATGGTTCCACCTCTTGTAGAAATCATAAATGGCCTCGCCAGGCTTCTGCATAGTGTTCTCAAGGTCGGTTCGATTCACATGCCAATCCAAGTTAGCTTGATACTTCTCACAGAAAATGGCACTGATTTGATCCCACGTTTGCCTTTCGCTTGGTTCTAGACCCAAGAACCAACGCAGAGCGATACCATCCAACGTGCTATGGAATACGCGAGCCATTTGTTCGTTGGTGCAGTCACGAGCCCTCATGGCCAACACATAACTATCCAAATGAGTCTTAGGACACGAGTCACCATGAAACATCGCCACTTTAGGCATCTTGAAATCTTTAGGGAGAGCCCCCACTTAGCTAGGGTTGATTGTCTTGGTAGTCGGTGCACTTTGCTTATCCACGGTCTCGATCAACTTGCGCATTTGCTCTTGCATGGCCGTGACCACAGGGTGATTGGAGATGTCGGGGATAGATTCTGACAGAATGACGGGAGGAGTAGTGGAAGTAGTAGCAGCGGCCATCCCAATACTCAGAGGCAACGAGGGTGCGGGTAGTTTGCTAGCAGAGAGGTAGCCACCAAGCAGCTCAGGGGAAGGTTCATAGGCAGCCTTGTCTTTGCTCATGGTAGTGAAACCTTGTTGGGTGTAGAGAGAAGGAGGTGGAACATTGCGGTAGCTTGGGAATGGGAAGGTAGTGGCATTGGTGTTGGAGGGACAGTTGGTATTGACCTCTTCATCCTCGACATAAATGAAATTCTTACCATCGGGCACCATTCTAGTCCCCTTTTGCTGAATGTGGTCCTTCAACAGTTGGTTCTGGTCTTCCAAAGTCTTGTTACTTTCCTCGAGATTCTTGATCTTGGCTTCGATACTGGCGAGGAAGTTCTGGAGGCTTGGGGGAATACCATTGAGAGTGGCCTCAGTGTTGAGTTCGGCGGCACTAGCAGGAGGAGCAAAGGCTGAAGATGAAGCGGGAGTTGACATCGCTGATGACGAGACTGAGAACGTGGACGAAGTAGAAGCTTCACATTGTAGTCGACCACCCGAACGGATCCAAACTTGCTTTGCTGAAAGGTTGAAGGGCAATGAAGCTTTTAGGAGAGGGGGAAGACTCATGCAAAGTATATTTTAATTTACAAAAACATACATTATTTACATCCTAATTGGTTGGAAGGGGTACCATTTTTTTCACAACTAGTTGGAAGACTACGATTAGTGGAGGCCATCACTACGTCTATAGACCCCTCGTTTTTCACCTGCATTGCACACCCCCAAACGGACAATTTGGGCGAGGGTCCTATAGGGCAAGCGGCTTCCACCAACCATCGGATCCTACGACTAACCCTTCCTTAAAGGAATTTAACGTGATGTCTATGTTGCATCCTACGCATATTAACAATGAGCGGAGATCTTTGACAACAAACACTCATCTTACTATGGCACGTCCCTTGTAGGGAAATCACTTTTTTGTGCACTTTCTCTCAAAAGATCTCGATTCATCATTGACTTGGTGTCGCGACCCCGGACCCCGCGGGCCCGAGACCGCGATCTGGACGTCGACTCTAAAACCAAAACTATGAAATACTGAAGTTAAAAATTTCATTTAATACCAAAAGGTGATAATCCAAAGTTTTACAAAACCAAGATTGACAAAAACCAATTACAACTATCATAAACTTCCACAAGTTTATGCTCAATAAAATACAAATATAAAACTCTTAACGACGTCATTGTTTGGTACAAATACCCCAAAAGGTTACACATTTATATAATGTAAACCAACCTATACAACTTTCCCCAAAAGAATGTTTCCACACTCGGCGTCCTCTTTCTCGTGATCAGCGAGACTATTCCTTAGCACCTGGGGGGGTTAAGGAAAAACAAAGATAAAAGAAAAGGGGGTGAGATAAATCTCAATAAGTTACTAATGCAACTACATAACATGCTATGATGCACGAAGCAATAAGCAATAATAAATATCACATAGCACATAGCATTTATCACATAACAGATGGCAGCGGAAATAAACACATAACAAAGGATATAGCCAAGGTTTTCCAAACCGGAACATCCAAATAAAGGATCGCTGCGCAGCTTCAATAATCAACAAATCATCATCTTCATAATAGCATGAAAGCCGAAGAGAAAACCCCGGTACCGGAACCAATAACAAAGTAATGTGCCACAAAGGGCGGGAGCCATGCCACAAAGTCATGCTCCAAACGTCTCAACCAAGGCCAATCTGGAAGAGGAAAATAAGGGCAAAACAATGGTCGACACCATAATGGACTTGGCCGGTGCCATCACAATATTTCACATCGCCCGACACAACCACAAATACCAGCTGGACTTTCAAATAAATGCTAAGTAATAAATACTAGCTTAATTAAACAACTTAGGTTTCCAAAGTAGGGAACCAAGCCAAATAATCACCAAGAAGATGAAACGAACCAACAATACACAATAAAGGTGCTTCAAAGTCCCAATTAACCATTAATGAATTTCAAACACAAACTTGATCTCAAAGGACCCAATTCTATCACTAAAGTGTACTACAATGTTCACTAAGGTTAACTAGAAGGACACCCAAGACTTAGACCAAAACACGTTCTTCAATCACACAAATTAACAAAATGTAAAATTTCAGAGGACTGTGCGGCCGCCCAAAAGGGACTGTGCGGTCGCCCAAAATCCGTCAAAACAAGAACAAAAGCTTTCAGAATGTTGTGCGGTCGCCCAGGAAATTTTGTGCGGCCGCTCAACCTTCTGGATTTCTGGAAATCGGGAAGAACAACATGGGTTCTTCCATTTTTCAAACCCAAACACATTTCAACCAAAATCAAACATTCCAACTGGTATACAAATGTACCAAAACAACTCATAAGTCTAAAGAGACTCATACAACAACATTTAACAACCAAAATCAAGAATCAAACTCCAACATTCATAAATCACCATTTTTGACCAAAAACCCAAATAAATTCCAAATAAATTGCAAACTCATCCAAACTTCCAATATAACAACAAAAGCATTATATGAACATGATATGAACATTTTAGCATTAAAATGGGGGAAAAGTAACTTACTTGAATTTTCTCAAAGTTGATGGATTTCAAATCTTTTTGATTCTACGCGATCCTATCGACGATCTAAACAATGTTCACGTTTTAAGAAATGAATAATAATGAGAGCAAGAAGGAGTAAATGAAGAGAGAAGGAAAGAAGAAGAAAAACTTACCAATACCCAAGAGAGAGAGAGAGAGAAGTTGCTGGGAGAAAAATGGAGAGAGTGAGGGAGAAGGTGAGGGAGGTGAGGGGAATAGGGAGGGAGTAGGGGAATGTTTTAAAAGACTTACACTTAGGCCCCCTCCACTACACTACACAAATACTACACTCCCTACTAACAATTAAGACCCAACGATATTACACTAACCCAAATGACCCAAATAAAATGCTTAAGCATAATTATTATGACACATAAAATGCACACATAATTATTTGAATAAATAAAAATTTAAATAAATAAATAAGCAAATAATTAAATAAAAATCATTTAATTACTAATAAAATAGAGCCTAGATTTCGGGTCGTGACAATTGGGGATGACTCGACATAGACAACACGTTAATTGACTATTAAGAAAAAGCTAGCCAAACCAACCGGTCGAAACCTAGGTGTGTTACCTACACTAGTGTGGGTTGACACGGGTTAGGTAAAAGGTTCCCACCGTATACGGTGAGTGGAATAGACGAGTGACTCGAAAAGAGTGCGACAGTAGCGCACAAATTCCGTCACATCGAATACTCCGGGTAATGGGGACCTGTGCAGTGCTGACACGGACTGTGGTAGTATGTGGTAAAAACTAATTCTTTTTTTTAGGGAGAAAAGAGAGAAGTTTTTAATGTTAGGACGATGCAATGCAATGCATGAGAGAGAGAGAGAGAGAGAATAATGTACAAGGGAGCATAGCAGAGTTTTGTTTGAACCTAATACTAAAGCGAAGATAACAAGGGTACATGGTACAAAGTACAAGGTACAAGTATTAACATGGCGGAGTGCGCGGGTGCATGTGTAAACATGGCTTAACTGTAGGGGGCACGTGAAAACATGGCAAGTGTGCATGTGTAAACATGGCAGGTGTGTGTGAGGTGCACGTGTAAACATGGCAAGTGTGTGCATGTGTAAACATGGCAAGTGTGTGCATGTGTAAACATGGCAAGTATGTGCATGTGTAAACATGGCAAATGTGTGTAGGGTGCATGTGTAAACATGGCAGGTGTGTGTAGGGTGCATGTGTATACATGGCAGGTGTGTGTAGGGTGCATGTGTAAACATGGAAAGTGTCTGAGGTGCGTGTGTGAACATGGCAAGTATGTGCATGTGTAAACATGGCAAGCATCATGATGTGACGAAAGTTAGACCCACTAAGTTTGAAAAAGTTTCAAACCAGTCCCCAGCAGAGTCGCCACTGTGAATACCCCTTTCTGATGAAGCGACGCATGGTAAGTATCTTATGATTATTTTTATTTACTAAAGGGAATATTCATAACGACATTAAAATTATGAGAGTCACCACGCCGTTTTAATTAAAGCCAAAACATTGAAAAAAACATTTTTAGTGGGTTCGGGGGTCAAATTACAACAAGAGAAGAATATTGAACGTTATCACTCCTATTGCCCGAATTGATCGGTCTTTCTATCATGATGAATGTGTTAGTAGTGTGTTAGTGATTTAGACCGGATCCGAAGATTGCCTACGTTCCTCTCAAAGTGAGAAGCTCAGGTCAGCGTAGTTCGTAGAGAATTTAGAATAGGCAGGAGAATCAGGATCATGCATAATGAGGGGGAATTACCTAAGGATTAGGATTTAGAAGTAGTTCCTAGATCATCCTCGGGTTGATGAACCCTAGATCATCATCGTCTATGAAATAACATGTTATTATGAAGATCGCAACCCTAAATATAGCATAAATAAGGTTTTAATCTATGAACACGAAGAACATGCGAAGAACATATTATGAACATATGAATGAACATGCAAAGCATATGAAGAAACTATGAATAAACATGTAAGAACATGAATATTAAAGATCTACATTAAAAATGATGTAAGAACATGAAGAAAAAGTTAGAAAACTTACCTATGTTGGCAAGAAATAAACCTTGATCTCCTTTAGTGTTTGAATGCTTAATTAGGGAGAAAATTGTGTTTAAGAACTCTAAAATTCGGACTTAAAGCTCTCAAAATCGGGGTCCTGAACCAATGGAATGGGATTGGTTTGTATAGTAAACTGAGGGGAAGATCTGACGGTCAGGATCATCCGGAGCAAGGTTGGCCGCCTGGCCATTACTTAAGCCGGTGACAAGAGTGGCCGCGTGGCCAAGGTTGGGGCATGGCAAAGTTGGCCGCGTGGCCAAGGATGCAGGCTGACGTGATTTTCAAGCTAGGGTTTCTGCATGGTTTTAAGGAAACCATAAATTACCTATTTTGATAGATTTTTGTCATAAATGAGGTATTTCGGGAGTCCGGGACAAGTCTTTGCAAGGTTTCTAATTCCTATAAAGTCCTTGTATTTTTGGAAAGTCCTAATAAACTCATTTTCAGGTCGGGTACTAACACCATAACAAAGGCACTAGCCTATAACGACTATTCTAAGTCATAACTAATGGGCTTACGTCGGGGACGGCCAAATTTTCTCAACAAATTTTTAACTGGGCTTACGTCAGGGACGGCCATATTTTCTCAATAAATTTTTAACTGGGCTTACGTCAGGGACGGCCAAATTTTGACAACAAGTTTTTAACTGGACTTACGTCAGGGACGGCCATAATAAGATAAGACCATTTCTTTTAACTGGGCTTACGTCGAGGACGGCCAAACTTAATTTCATAAAGCTGGGCTTACGTCGCTAGGACTGCCTGCTTTTTGTCTCAGAGGGTCGCTCGGGGGACCTAAATTTTATCTCAAAAGGGTCACTCGGGGGACCTAGACTTTTCTCAAAATGGTCACTCGGGGGACCTAGACTTTTCTCAAAATGGGTCACTCGGGGGACCTAAACTTTTCTCAAAATGGGTCACTCGGGGGACCTAAATTTTATCTTGAAAGGGGTCGCTCGGGGGACCTAAATTTTATCGCAAAAATGGGGTCGCTCGGGGGACCTAGACTTTTCTCAAAATGGGTAACTCGGGGGACCTAGACTTTTCTCAAAACGGGTCACGCGGGGGACCTAGACTTTTCTCAAAATGGTCACTCGGAGGACCTAAGTTTTTTAAACAAGGGTCACTCGGAGGACCTAAGCCTTTTCAACAAGGGTCACTCGGAGGACCTAAATGTTCTCAGAAGGGGCTTGACTCTCACTTGGTCAACCGGGTCAACATGGGCTTACGTCTAGGACGGCCATGATTAATTTCACAAAGCTAGGCTTAGGTCGCTAGGACTGCCCGATTTTTGGGAACCTAAAATTTCTAGGTTCGATTCAAGTTGCATGAGCCAAGGAGGGCATTTCCGAATTTTGGGAAAAATCTTGTTCAAGGTGCGAGGGGCACAAGGGTAATTTCAGGCTGAGACTTTTCTTTGCCCAAACCATCCGTACGGCTTAAGAGGGCGTCTTCTTCCTTTTTCAAAAGGCAGCCATACGGATGGTTGCCCCAAACTCAGACAAAAACAGGGAGAAGAGAGGCGATTTTGAGAGGGAAAACTCCATCAATTTCCAAATTTTCTTGCTCGGATTCCTCAAGGATTGATCATGGCGGGACGGGCACGCGCTGGTTATCCTAGAGGGGCGGAGAAGAGGCTAGACATGGCTCGAAACTTTCGAGGCTACGCTATCAATCTCCGGGATGAGGGAGCGGGTTTCTACAAGTCTCCCACAATTCACTTGTGCCATGGTGACGGGGTAAGCATTCTTCCTACTCGCTTTTGAGCCTTGCACGTCTTTCCTAGGCCTAGGGTTTTTGTCCATGCCATTTGAGATCTACGCATTTCTTGACGCGATTTCATGAAATTGACCTCATTTTTGTGTCATTGGGACCATTAGGGACGTGAGTATGTGCTCCTTGCCTCATTTGGACATGCCTAGCTAAACTTTCCAAAATCAAAGTATGTTTCCCGTTGTCCATGCATAAACTACTTGTACCTTAGGTTCGACTAGTCATTTTGGCGCAGTTAAGTGCATGCTAGTATTTCCTAAGATAAGTTGTTGTATGTTTGCGGGGGAAATTATGGGACGGGCATATTGTTGTTGAGACCAAAATGACAATTTCTCCAAAAGTGACTATGTCTTTCGGGGCGGAAAGAATATGACCCTTGAAAATGACTTATGCATTTTTTAAAGGGGGCGGGAACTTTTCTCCAAAAATGGTCCTTAAAATGACTTATGCAATTTTTAAAGGGGACGGAAACTTTTCTCCAAAAATGGCCCTTAAAATGACTTATGCAATTTTAAAGGGGACGGAAACTTTTCTCCAAAAATTGACCCTTAAAATGACTTATGCAATTTTAAAGGGGACGGAGACTTTTCTCTAAAAATTGACCCTTAAAATGACTTATGCAATTTTAAAGGGGACGGAGACTTTCTCCAAAAATGGACCCTTAAAATGACTTATGCAATTTTAAAGGGGACGGAGACTTTTCTCTAAAAATGGACCCTTAAAATGACTTCTCTAAAAATGGACCCTTAAAATAACTTATGCAATTTTAAAGGGGACGGAGACTTTTCTCTAAAAATTGACCCTTAAAATGACTTATGCAATTTTAAAGGGGACGGAGACTTTTCTCTCAAAATTGACCCTTAAAATGACTTATGCAATTTTAAAGGGGACGGAGACTTTTCTCTCATTTGTTTTTTTTTTTTTTTGCAATCATTATGAGCATTGGTATCTGTAAACTGTGTTATTCATACCTTTGATGTGTTTACCTGTAGGGTGGTGATCCCAAGTCTCGAGGGTCGCCGGATGCTTGCTTCTCTTTGTGGGGAGCCATGCCTGAGTCTGTTGATGATGCTCCCGGTCTGAGGGAGTGGGTGGCACGCACGGGACTGATGCCTTTTATAGAGGCTGTGGGCCAGCTGGTGAACACCAATAGGAGTATGGGGCTTCTTAATGCCCTGGGTGAATATTGGTGGGACACAACCCACACGTTCCATCTGAGCTGGGGAGAGGTGACTGTGACCCCTACCGACTTTGCGATGATTACCGGGCTTTCCTTTGGCGGGCATCCGGTTGTTTGGAGGGATAGGATCCCTGAGGCCGAGATCAGGGCGTTCATTGGATTTCAGGTCCTACCAAGGGTTTGGGCATCCTAGTGCAAACAGTGGAGAGGGTCATTCGGGCCAACTTTCTGGAGTATGCTGCGGGCCGGATTGTTGGTGTTGGTGCCCTAGGCACGTTTGTTGAACGTTGTAAGTTATCATGATAATAAAGAGATAATAGGATTATTATTGTGGCTCGTGTTTGCTTATAATAATCTCCGTCCCTAGAGCTTGTTAAGCACTAGTATAAAGGCTAAATGATCATGGGATGATCATGTTAGATTTATGGGTACTTGTTTTGGAACAAGGTACTGGACATGACCCGCGGTATGAGATTTATGTCATGGTCGATGTCATATATAAATCTCATATTAGTTATGTCATTTGAATCCTTAGACATGAAGTTATTATAGTCTTCCACTTGATGAACATTATGTTTGACATATTCAAACGCTACCTTAACACGGTAGTTATAAAGGGTATGATTGGCATGATTGGATTCACGTAGGGAAGAATAATAAGCCAAATGGATTTGTCCCTCTTCGGAGAGATGTCAAGCTTGGGCCCCTCGAAGGAATGATGTTGGTAAAATGTTTGGCCAAACTCAAATGGATTGATTGGATCAATGTCATTTGGATTATCAACATATTCGGGATCGAGAAAAGTTTTGAACAAAACAAGTTGACTTGTTGACCATGACTTGTGTTCAAAGACATCGTGGACAAAGGGATTATGACATGTTCTAAAAGGAATGCGAACTTGTATCTAGTTACACTATTTGGGTAGGTATGACGGTTTGCTAGAACCTAATCATATCTTATGGGTTCATGTTTGGGCTCATTGCCAACTTAGTGTAATCCTAGAGGGTCACACACGAATAGAACGAATCGTAAAGGACTAAATTGGAATTATGGAAGAATGTCAGATTTTGGCTCTGGCACGGTCGTGCGCCTTAAAATGGCACGGCCGTGCCATAAATCCAAACCAAGGCAAAACCTGTCGGCATGTTTGGCACGACCGTGCCAAGAAGACAAGCACGACCGTGCCGAAAATTGTCGATATGGGGGAATCATGCGGACCTGATGGCACGACCGTGCCAGATTATAGGGCACGACCGTGCCAGTCAAGTCGGCCAGAATTCTTTGTTGCCTAATTTGGTGACGGGATTTAGGTTTCCTAAGTCCTTAAGGGTTAAGGATTAGGACCTATAAAAGGATCCTTTCAGCAGCCATTAGACACATGATTATGAGTGCCTCCATAAGGTTTTGAGAGGTTATTTTCTTGTTCTAAGATCCAAAAGGTGAAGAACAAGAATATTCATAATTCCATATAGTTCTTACAATTGTGAAAGCGTGTTTCATAATTTGGTCTAGCAACCAAGATCAAGTGTTCTTGATATTCGTTCGTGGTGTGGATACCGCTAGAGGGTGAAACTTATCATCTTCATAGTTCGTGATTCTCGCTTTGTTCGTGATCAAGATTTCAAGCCTCCATCGAATTCAAGGTTGCAAAATCAAAGGCATCAAGGGTTAGTATTCTAGTATTCATTATGTTATATTTGACTTAATCATATGAATGGATCTATGGGCTTTGGGTTTCATAAATTTTAAATGCTTAATTCCGCTGGGCATGTTACTACGAAACCCAACACGGATTACCGCTGAGCAGCTTGGGCGCTCCTATGTGTGGCTCCTCCTTAGTAGCACCATTTTTTCCAATGATAATACTACCTGCATGTTCCCTCTTCTTGGGTCTCTGACTACACCTGAGGCCATCAGAGACATTGCTTGGGGTGAGGCTGGTCTGGCCGAGCTATTCATGGAGCTCGACAAGTATAGCCGGAAAGCGAGCAAGTCTTTGGCTTGCTTTCAGTTTGCCCTAGAGGTACCTCCATTTCGGTCTTTCCTTTACTTTTTGCATTCGGCCTATTCTTCATTTCAGTGTGCTGACGGCTTTCTTTGCCGTTTCTTTTGTAGGTTTGGTACTACGAGATCTTTGGCAACTATTCCTGGAGGCCGGTTCTTGACCGGGACCTCATCTTTCCGGCCATGACCTGCTGGGCTAGGGAAGCTCGGGAGAAGAGAGGGTCTAAGGGACGAGTTTCTGTCCGCTATGCTGATGTGAAAGCGGTTTTGAGGGGTGCCAGGCCGGTGGGGCTCAACCTTTTCCCTTGGTCTCGGTATGAGGGCGGGGGTGGTCTTTGATCCGAGCGAAGCCCTTAGGGTAACCAGACAGAGGAGATTGCTGGTGGAGTTTAGAGGCGAGGCCTTTTATTTAGGTGAGAGAGTTTTGTGGCAGTATGTACTAGGCCTTATGCAGAGGGCGCCCGTTGATCCGCCCGAGACCATGTTCATTGCCGACCGTGGGGATGACCCTTTTCTCATGGGAGCGGATGCCGCTGAATTGATTACTGATGAGCCATACGGGCGGTTTGTGGCCACGAGGCTGAGATCGCCACAGGTGGTGGCCTCTGGGGTAGCTCCTCCAGTGTGGCAAGACTATTCTTTTGTTTATGCTGACGGCCAGGTTCACATGGTGGCCGTGTCTGTTGCAGAAGGGGAAGCCCCGGTTGGAGAAATTCATGTTGACGTGGTATGCATTCTTTTCCATTTGTGCATGTTCATCCCATATTTTTGTCTCCTCCCTTGCTGAGCAGTTTCCTTATCCATGTGCAGGTTGTTGCGCGGGCTTTGCTGGGGAGGCCTTCTCTCCTAAAACGGGCCAAAAGGTGGTTAAAGAGGTTCGTTGGGCGCTCTTCTAAGGGGCCTCAGACAGAATCCAGGTTCGCACCGGGCAGAAACTCGGTGAGTGGTGGGGAGAGGCCTTTCCGTCGGTCGTCTAGCGTGGAGCTACCTCCGTCCTTTGTTCGTTGCCATACCTTAGGCGGGGCTGACTTGGAGGCCTTTCGTGATTCTCTCCGTGACCCTGGCTCCCATGAGGTCACTCCGGACCCATTTGCCCACTTGGCCTTAGAGCGCGTGGATCCCCTGCCGGCAAGTCATTCGGGTTTTCGCTCCCAGATTCCTCCTTCCTTCTTTCCAGGCCAATCCTCTTCGGGTGAAGGTTCCAGCATGGAAGAATCCATTTTCTTCTTTGACCCTAGCATGTACCCGCGTCGTCCTTTGGAGAGAGTTCATTCGCCTCCGGAGGATCCTTACCCAGATTCAGACTAGGGTGCACCAACCTGAACAATTTTTCTTTTGGCTTGTTTTATTTGAAAACAGTGTATGAAAATTTGTTATCTTTGGTTGTTTAAATCATTGTAAAATCATCATTTATGCCTGGCTTGGGCCTCGAGAGGGCTTTGTGGTCATTATTGGACCATCGGGGATTCCCCAGATGTGTTTGGACTCAATCACGAGGGGTTTGACAGACTTTGAACAAGCGAAAATGAGTTTAGCTTGTGGGAGATCAGTTGATATAGGCTGCTGATGTGAATTTTTTTTTTTTACATGGACAAACCAGCCGTACGGGTTGTTCAAGCATGGTTGACTTTTTCGACCAAATTTTCTGGGTGCTTCTGGGGAATTTTGACAGAGGAGGGTTTATTTGGCTTAGACTGTTTTACTCAAAGCATGACTTTTCGTCAGTCCTTCCATTGCACGATTACGGCTAGCCAGCCCCATTGTGATGTCTAATCCTTGGGTTTTTCGACCACGGTTTGCCAGCCCCAGTGTTTCACCTTTCTGGGAATCACTTCTCGGGTTTCTTTCCCTTAATTGTCCAACCGTATCACTTTTTTCCTTTCCATATTTCCTTTATCTTCCCTCTTTAGGAGTGGCCTAGTTGACTTTTGACACAGACGAAAGCAAAAGTTGACTTTGACACGGACAAGAGCAGATTACGCCTGCTCACGCGAATAGACACACATAGGATTTTACGGGAGTGAGTCCCTTTTCTGAGAGAGGAAGCCTATGGATAGAAATTCACGTGTTTGGCTCTTTCCTAAGATGTGGAAGAGAAGACTTGTCGAGGCATTCGAAATCAACTTCAATTAATGTAATCAAGATGTTTGCTTGAACAGATCTTGATTAGTATTTAGGTCAAAATTCAAGTAATTAGCCTTAACGTGCATAACTGTTACGACCCGTTGGGATTAAGATTCGATCAATGGCAAGATTGGGAAGAGATGTTGTTTAAGGGGGATTAGTCATTATCTGGAGAATTGGTCATTGATGGGACCGGGGAAGGAGAACCGGATCATTTTGGGAGGACCAAGGTTGTATAGATTCATTTCGTTTCATGACCGGACCCGAAGGTTGCCTACGTTCCCCTCAGTGTGAGGAGCTCAGGTCGTCGTAGTTCGGCTCTTGGGCCCCCTTGGCCGGGGTTGGTATATTTTGCTGTCTCGGAGGACGTCATTGCTGACTTTGCCTTGGGTGAACTCTTTGAGATGGGCCCTTTTGGGTGTACCCCTTTTGATATGGACGGGCTCTTTGTGCGAGCATTTCTTTTTTCCATTTTTTTTTTTCTTTTTTTTTTTTCACCTATCCTCTCTTTGATTTTGACAATTCGGGAAGTCTGTATGTGCACTTATGGCTGAACTTTGGTGGCTGAGCAATAACGTCCTCGTCTTTTCATTGTCTGGGATGCTTTTAATGTGCATCGGGAGTTTGCCTCAGAAATGTGTCTTGGGTCGTGTATTGGGTAGTGTTTATGGGGGAAGATCTGCCATTGATGGTCTCCTTCATGCCAACGGGTCACAACATTCATTCATCTTAAGATTAATTATTGGAATTTAGTACCTTTTACGTTTAGATCCATTCGTCCCTTTATGAGTCGTTGTTGACTTCTATGTTTGGGGGAATCAACTCATCATATCGGGGATATAACAATCATTTGGAAACATTAATGGGAGTGATTCCGAGAGTTAGTGTAATTTTTCAAATAATGCCTCAAGTCTAGGGAGAATAGAAGTAAAAGACAATTCATTTCACGGAAGACTCAATTTTTACAACTCTGGACTTGACTATTGACTCAACCATCGCCACATTGTGGCTTTTTACATACTTTGGCCTCACGGGGCCTTTTGGGAAAGCTAAAAGAAAAAGAAAGACAAAAGACTATATCCACTACGGATTTAGGAGACTCTCTTAGAACAAAAACACTAGGCCACCCCTAACGACTTCTTCTCTTCCTCATTTCTTCTCCTTGCGTCCCTGGCTTAGACCCACTTGTCCCCTCATTTGGTAATGACACCCTCATCAATGAGTGCTTGGATCATGTCCTTTAGGACGTCGCACGCCCCGGTGGAGTGTCCTACCCCTTGATGGTAGCGACAAAATTGAGTTTCATCGGACCGCTGGCTGGGATGCTCGGATGAAATCACGCTTGGGTCAAGCAAAGTGATTTTCCCCTCTTTGAGCAATTGATCAAGTAGTGAGGTTCTTGGGGTCCCCAATTCGCGGAAAAGACGGTATGGTGCGGCCCTTTGGCGGTAAGAGGGTTTGGGAGCTATGGGGCGAGGTCGGCTATTTCTTGGTAGTGGGCTTCCGCTTGGGGTATGTTTTTGGGGAGGCAGACCCCCTAGGCACCCCGGGGTCGTTTGGGAAGGCTCGATGGGGGGATTCTTCAAGCGTGGATGATTTCTGAGATAGGCTCGGATATCTAGGATTGCATCCACCACTGTGTGCATGCAAGCTTGGACGTTCCTCATGTCTTCCTGCTGAATGCGGCTCTGTGAGTTCATTTCCTCCCTCACACTTTTCCTTTCTTGGTGCCAATCATTCTCACGGTCTTTCAAAATCTCACGAAGACATGGGTGCACCATCTTGACCCACATCTTTTGTATCTCTTCCTCCAAATCTGGGGCTTGCTTTTCTTGCATCCTAGCCACGATTCCCATTAAACGACCCTGGTCGTATTCCAGTCTCCTCACCATTTGTTGTAGGGCACTCATGACCCTTTCGATGCCTTCAAAGCGGGATTCCATCACTTCCTATGATTCACAAGACCGACAGGCCGTAAGGGCACCGTGGATGGATTTTTCGGGAAGTCATGCTTCGAAGTAAAACAAAACTCGACACACAAGAGACACTGACTCGAAGGGGATAACAAGTTTGACTCTTCTTTAGGGGGAAGAAACCCAAGCCAAGCGTTTTGATGAATTTAGTAATTCTCTTTTCCTTTTCTGTCCTTTTTTTTTAAAAAAAAAAAGAAACAATCATTTATTCTTTGGATTACCTTAGCCGGCTTTGTCACATAAACAAGCATTAGTGCACAATTCAGGGGCTCAATTTTCATTATTCCATTTTTCTCAAGGCATGTTTTATTCCTAATTGGTTGGAAAAGATCGCTCTTCTTTTTCGCAACTATTCTAAATCCTGGACCAGTGGAGGCCATCACTACGCCTATAGACCCCTCGTTTTTCACCTGTATTGCACGCTCCCAAGGACGGACTATCCCGGGCGAGGGTCCTATAGGGCACGCGGCTTCCACCGATCAAAAGAAGTGAACCTAGGGTCTAGTGCATCGTAAGGTTCCCAATATGCGGGTCATCCTAATCATGGTTGAGCCCCAGTCGGAATCGAGACTTTTCCCCGAAGGCTACACCAAAGGCTCCACCGACATTCCGACATGACCTCATTTTGAATGAGTCGTCTCGATCCTTGACCATGGGCTTAAGTATGATTAAAATGACTCGTTCATTAGGGCTCGACGACACGGTGTCACCCTATCCTTAGTACATGGCCCTTGCTAATTGCGGTCGTCACTAACACACGAGTTGGAGGCTGGTTAGGCCACGCTTGCATTACATCAAGGATTCACAACTCGGGCATTAATTTGGCAACAATTAGCTTTGAGCACGTATCAAGGATGTGGTAACGTGAACTAGACCAAAAACCAACCATAGTCACGGTATTTGTGTGTCACGGACAAGTATGGTTGACTCGGTTCGGAAGGAAAGGTGGAATGGACCCGTGCGCGCATCGAAGGGAACAAGAGCGCCCATCAAGCTGCATCGTGGCATCCACCCCGGGTTTAAAGGGTATTTAGAACGTGCACGGTCAAGTGCGCGTGGTGTGAAGTCATTCTATGCTCCTTTTTTGAGAGAAAAAGAGAGATTTTCAATTCGTTTTTGGATAGCATGAGCATGGCATAAGCAAGATATGAACAAGTATGAACAAGCATGGATTGAGCAATCTATACACAACAAATCAAGGAATATAAGCAAACAAAGACCAAAACTTATACATGTACCAAGTTGTGCACAACAAAGAATTTTGAATCAAACTTTTGCAAAAGAAATATTTTACATTGAAACCCTTTTGTACAAAGAAATTTGTGCACAACGAGAAGACTCAAGAAAACCCTTACAAAAAGGATTATGCACGACGAGGTTTTGGAAACCATTTTATTGACAAAAGATCATGCATAACCAAGTTTTATTACCTTTTAAAACCAAGTTTTGGCCAAAAGAATGAAGGTAATGTGCACCAGTAAGACTGTAAATTTGGAACCTGGACAAGTAGAAGCAGAGGGGCACCCAGAATGTTGCAGCCCTGCACCAAACTGTTAATTGGCAACATTCTGGCCCCTACCCAAAGTAGCCGTACGGCTAAAGCAAGAGGGTGAAGATTTTTCTCAGTTTCTCCAACTTCTGATCATCAAGCCCCAGTTTATTGTATTTCCAGAACGTATGTACTCAAAACAGTTCAAACAGAAACATCAAACACACACAAATATGCAAGAAGTCAACTAACGGGAACGGAAGTTTGACCCACACAAGAATGCCCCCGGACCTTCTAGAAAGAAGTCCGAAAGCACTCTATTACCCAGCGGAGTCGCCACTGTAAGGATCCCGCCCCGCGCGCGGAAACGCGATGGTGTATGGGGCGAAACGCCAAACACGGGAACCGGTCAAATTTAACGGAGTCGCCACATTTTGTTAATTTTAAACCCAACAAAATGACAAAGGTTTGAGTTCAAAGGTTCGGAGGTCAGGTTACAACTTGGGAGGAGTTTTTACGTCCTCTCAAGTTGCCTCAGACAAAGCCGAGTCTCCCTAAGTTAGTTAAAATGTGCATATGTGTGTGTGTGTTTAACGGAAAAAATTCTGTCGTTGATTTTATTTGAGAAAACTTGGCTGAAAAGGGGCCTTGAGTGATAAGATAAAGGTCAGAGGGCAAAACAGGCAATTTTGCCCTCCTACCTAAAGTAGCCGTACGGCTGTAGGAGGTAATTCTGGGGTTTTTACAGTTTGCTCAAGAACAGTCCAGTTCAGAACAGAAACACGGCATTCTGTCTGAAGCTGGACAAACTGTTTTTGATCCCAGTTTGCAAGAAATCATTTTACAAGTTTTATAACATCATTCCTATGCTAAATGATCATCACTTGGTCCCCCAAAACAAGTATTTGGGTGTGATCATGAGCAATCATAGGAGAAAATCAAGAAAGTTGATGAATGTCCCCTTTGGACCAAAGTTAGTCATTTGGTGAATAAAGATTGGAACTTTATCACCAAGATGACATTTTATGACTTAAAATCCTTCCAAGAGTCAAAATAACACATAAAGATTGAATCTTTATGACCCAAAAGTGGGATTTTGAGGCTAAACCAAAGAGGAAAATGATGAACACTAAGGTTCCATCACCCTCATGATTATCATGGCCAAACAAGCATAACATTTAAATGAATAAGGAATGTAAATGACAATCAACAAGTCTATGAGTGTCTAGGTTTAGAACCTCTTCCATACAAGGTATGGAGGGCACCTTTGAACTTCTCATAGCTTGGACAAGATAGTAATGTAATAGATAGGTATATAGTGCTTGATAATGGACAAGTCTTGCAAGAAATAAAAGGTGCTTGAAATGGACAAGTATTTGCATGAATGAAGAGTAAATACATGTATAACCAAGATATAAGAAAGAAAATAGGAGTAAGATGAAGAGAAATGAGGGGGGAGGTGGCTTTACCTATGATGGTTATGGCCAATCTTCCTTTCTTCTCTCCTTTTTTGGTTTGTGATCACTCTCACTCTTACTCTGTGGTAATTCCAGCAGAGTGACCTCCTTAATGTGTATTTCTCCCCCCCCCCTGAAATGATCAGCAAGGGGTTCTATTTATAGGGACTGAGGGTGCCCAAACCAGCCGTACGGCTAGGCCCCTCTAGTACCCAAAGCATCCGTACGGCTCAGCCTGGCGAGCTTCTGGATTTTTCCAATTTTATACCAGAGTAGTCCTGGAATTTATAGCTTATCCTAGGGAGGTCCTGGCCTATTTGCTTATCCCTGAAATGGTGCTAAGGCTACCTCTAATATAGGTCGGTTTCAGATTGGGGTACTTACAGGCCGCCCAAACAAGCTGGAACAATCTGGCACTTTTGAAGCCAAGCTGTGCGGCCGCCCAAACCATTTTATGCGGTCGCACACTTGCCCCAGATTACCCTAATTTCCAAATTCCTCCAAAGTCCTTTGACTCAATATTCCGATATAGTCCTTATTTAAGATTCGTTCTATTGTGTGTGACCCTCTAGGATTACACTAGGTTGGCAATGGGTTCAAACATGAAACCATAAGATATGATTAGGTTCTAGCAAACCGTCATACCTACCCAAATAGTATAACTAGATACAAGTTCGCATTCCTTTAGAACATGTCATAATCCCTTTGTCCACGATTACATTGAACACAAGTCATGGTCAATAAGTCAACTTGTATTATTCAATACTTTCTCGATTCCTGTTGATAATCCAAATGACATTGATCCAATAAATCCATTTGAGTTTGGCCAAACATTTCACCAACATCATTCCTTCGAGGGGCCCAAGCTTGACATCTCTCCGAAGAGGGACAAATCCATTTAGCTTATTATTCTTCCCTATGTGAATCCGATTATGCCAATCATACCCTTTATAACTACCGTGTTAAGGCAGCGTTTGAATATGTCAAACATAATCTTCATCAAGTGGAAGACTATAATAACTTCATGTCTAAGGATTCAAATGACATAACTAATATGAGATTTATATATGACATAGACCATGACATAAATCTCATACAGTGGGTCATGTCCAGTACCTTGTTTCAAACAAGTACCTATAAATCTAACATGATCATTTAGCCTTTATACTGGTGCTTAACAAGCTTTAGGGACAAAGATTATTATAAGCAAACATGAGCAACAATAATAATCTTATTATCTCTTTATCATCATGAATAAAATGATAACTTAAACAACGTTTAACAAACGTGCCTAGGGCACCAACACCAACAGTAATGTGCACAAACAAAACTATAAATAGAACCTGGACAAGATCAGAATCCAAAGGGGCACAGAATGTTTCTGCCCTGCACAAAATTGTCAAATTTCTAAACATTCTGTTCCCTGCCCAACATAGCCGTACGGCTATAGCATCCTGGCTATTATTTTTTGTAGTTTTTCAACTTCTGATCAGCAAGCCCCAGTTTATTGCACATCCAGAACAGTTTCCACTCCAGAAAATTCAAACAGAAACTCAGCACACACAAAACAAACACAAAAGTTAACGAAAACGGGGGACGGGAGTTTGACCTACACAAAAGTGTCCTCAAATTTTCTAAAAAGAAGTTTGCAAACACTTTACTCCCCAGTGGAGTCGCCACTATAAGGATCCCGCCCCCGCGCGGAGGATCGCGACGAGTTTTGGGGCGAAAAAGCCGAACACGGTTATCTCACAAAACATAACGGAGTCGCCACTTTTGTTAATTATTTAACCCAACAAAAGAAAAGGTTAGAGATTCTATTAGTTCGGAGGTCAGGTTACGCCTTGGGAAGAGTTTCACGTCACCCAAGTCGCCTCGGATAGGACCGAGTCTCCCAAATGTTAGTTAACGAAAGTGCATGTGTGTGTTTTCAAAATGGGAGAAACTGACTGTTTTGGCAAAACCAGTTAATAATTTAACAGAAAAGGTTTATTTTGCAAACTTTCTGGTCAGAAAAGGAAGAAACTGGAAAATTCCCTCCCTGGCCAAAGTAGCCGTACGGATGGGGAGGGCTCTCCAGGGCATTTTTACAGTTTATCAGAAAACAGTCCAGTTTCAGTCAAAACAGAGTATCTTTGCTGAAACTGGACTGGAATGTTGATTTCCAGTTTATGATTAACAACAAAACTTTGAAAAGTTCATTCCTATGAACTTTGATCATCAAAGGAACCCCAAAAACAAAGATTTAGGTGTGATCAAAGGCAATCATTGGAGAGATTTATGAAAAGTTGATGAACATGGCATTTAGACCAAAATGACCATTTTGGTGGATAAAGATTGAAACTTTACCACCAAAATGGACTTATTATACAAGATTAAACCCTTAGGGACAAAAATATAACATAAAGATCAAATCTTTATGTCCCATACTTGGTGATTTATGGCTAGATCATGGTTGGGAGGATAAAGATTGAAACTTTATCCCCCAATCATGACTCTTATGGCCAAACAAGAACAACATCAACATGAAATTTAACAAATCATGATCATCCTAGGTTTTATCCCATAAATCACACACACTAGGTGTGAAGGGGACCTTGAATCACCTCATGATTTAGATCATATACATATATAATCAATATATATATAGCTTGGAAGGCCAAGACTTGTATAATATATAGATATAGTGCTTGAAAATGGACAAGACTTGCAAGAAATGTAAAGTGCTTGAAATGGACAAGACTTTGCAAGAACAAGAAGAAATAATACAAGATAAACAAGTAATATGAACAAAGATAAAAGAGAGTTTGAGATGAAGAAGAAGATGGGGAGAAGGAGGCTTCACCTATTGTGGTTATGGCCTATCTTCCTCTCTTTTCACTCAAATGTATATATCACTCACTTTCTGCTCTCAAACTGGCAGAGTTTCAGCTCACAAAACATTTTCTCCCCCCTGAAATGATCAGCATGGGGTTCAATTTATAGAGGCTGAGGGTGCCTAACATAGCCGTACGGCTAGGGACCTCATGCGCCCAAACCATCCGTACGACTCGACTTGGCGAGCTTCTGGATTTTTCTAAGTTTAATTCCAGTTCAGTCCTAGAATATCAGGTTTATCCTAGTGAGGTCCTAGCCCATTGGTTTATCCCTAAATGGTACCAAGAATTCCTCTAAAGTAGGTCAATCCAGATTGGGGTACTTATAACTGTCCCCTTGCTGACTTGCACTATCATCATCTTGCTTGTCATCACCATCATTATCACCATCATCTTCATCACAACCATCAACCTCAACTTCTGAACCACTTGAAGACCCATCTTCAGCGGTGGCCTCACTATCAGATTCATCTCTCAAAGAATAGACCTGTCTTGCAACAGAGGGCTTCAATTTCTGAGCAACCTTTTTCAGAGGGGGGAGCAACCTCAACCACATTTTTAGTATCAGGAGGAGAGCCAGTTGGAGTAAACACCGGAGATACGGCAGGCTGAATGGAAACCTTGGCCTTCTTGATTACTTTGACTGGACTCAAGGAGTGAGTTCTCTTCTTCTCCCCCTGAGAAGTTGCTGTCGAAGGGGTTTTCGACTTGATGATAGATGGAGCGGTAGGTTGAGAAGTCCTTGATTTATCAGGTTTTGATGGTGCGGCAAGCGACCGTAATGGTGAGGTCGACTTGCGAGGAGGGGAAATGGAATAGGTAGACTTGACTGAAGGTTCCTTGAATTTAATTCCAACGGCAGCAGTTGACTTTTTGCCGGTAGGGGCAGCGGCAATTCCCTTGCCTTTGCCTTTGACTGGTGCGGCAGGCAGAGATTCCTCGTCCTCATCATCATCATCTTGTTCATCACTTGCGGTAGGCATAGAAGTCTTGTGTTTTGAAGGAGACTCATAGGGTTCATGAGGATCCTTAGCAAGATAGATTTTATAAATTTGTTCCCAAACCGAAAACAAAAATTAGTTTTCATGGTGGATCTGGTAAAAATCTTGTTTTTGGAGATAGGGAGTAGGAGTTCTCTGTTCTTGGCCATGATTTTGCGGATCTCTTTGATGTGGGTTAAGTGAAAAGTGATGAAACGGCTGTGGGTATGGTACTTGATTTTACCTTTCTCCTTCGCCTTGTTGTACGCAACAATATTTTCCTTTATAGCATCGTAGATAATCTGACACCAATCCATGTTCTTACCCAGATAAATTGCGGTAGAAAGTGTCCACTGATTTGTATTTAGGTTTGCCTGATTTCCGATTTTGCAGTTAATGGAATGACCCACCAAGTGGCTGATGTGGTACATGACTTTATCAAATTCCTTCCGAGGAATCTTGGTAACATGAGTGTGACCAACCAGCCGTTTAGAAAGAGCCTTGAGCTCATCATCAGTTACAGTCGTGGCATAAGTTACACCAGCCGTCTTCTTGATCTTGAGGACTTCACCAATATTGACGACATCCAAAGTCATTGCAATTCCCTCAATTTCAGCGTGAATGAACTTCACCATCTTGCCATATTTGCTTCGACCGATCTCCTCTGAAGCGGTGGCAAAGAACCGATCCACAAGAGCTGGAACGTGGAAATCTTGATCAAATGTGAAGAAGGGAAGTACTCCTGTTCTTTCAAACCTTTTAATGAGGTTTCTGCCTATAGCATCTTCTTTTAAATCTTCAAGGTCCATTAAGAGACCTGGTAGGAAGTGTTGAGTATTCTAAAAAAAATGAGTAGTTAGAACTAAAACAAAAATGTGCGGTCACTTGCTAGGCTGTTGGGCAAGTGACCAACGGCAAGGACAGACGGTAAGGGTAACGGTAAGAGAATTACGGTAGGCATGTTACGGTAAGAAATATGCGGTCGACACACTTAGAATTTTTTTTCATAAACAACGAAATTGAAAGAAAGTAAACTCAAGGAATCAAAACACACACAAACACCTTTTGAGTGTGTATGCCCAAGAAAACGGATCAAAACATGAATATCTCAAGAACACGAAGAAAATTAGAATCAACACGATGAATGTTACTGTAGCGAATACCCAGATTCACGCAAACAGTGCCAAAATAAAAAAAATATGGATTTACCTTCTAAAAACCCGATTAAAGCCGAAAATCACATAAATTTCAACAAATAAACATTCAAAAGACCAAAAATCAAGAAGAAACAAAAGGGGAGGAGCCGAACCCTTTTCATACTCATATAAAAAATTTCAAATGAACCCATAGAAACAAGAGAAATCACACATTGAGATGTATAGAGATGAATTATAACATAAACCGAGTAATATCTTAAGCATAGGAATCATCAAAACTCAGAATCTAGGAAGAATATGAAAAGGTTTTGATAAACCCACCAAGAACAACAAAAATTCAAAAATCATCAAATATGAAGAGAGTAAGGGCCGAAATCATACCATGTTGGGTTTCTGAGATGAATGGATGAGAGAGGATGATTTCTTGTGAGATTTATCAACTGGAGCCATAAGTTTTTATAGAGTAATGAAGAAAATTCGGACAATAAAGCACAGAAGATAGAGAGTTTAGAGAGAGAAAAAGTAGAGAGAGAAAGTGACTTAGGGTGTGCAGAGAGAGTGGGAAGAAAGATAGTGGGAAGGGAGTATATGGGCGGTTATGGGAAGTGGATAAGTGGAAAAGTGGGGGGTTACCTCTGCAGATCAGAAAAGAGTCCTTTTGTATCTAAGTGAGAGCCAATGATGGCGGAGCAAGAATATAATAATAATTTGAATTAAATAAAAGCAGGGGGAAAATAAAAATTACCTTAATACCCTTGAAGTCAAATCACCATAACTCCTAAATATCTAAAGTTTAGAATACTTACCTGGAATTCATCAATGCGGTAGGTAGAGATAGCGGAGCTGACCGTAGGTGTGCGGTCGCCAACCTTGGATTCGATCGTGATTTTAATGCGGTAAGGCTTCTTTAAAGCAGTAAACACATGTCGTCGATTTTCGTGCGGTCAGGTACATTGCGGTAGGCACGAATGAGGTAGCACTGAATTGTGTGGTCGATACTAGCGATCGACTGAGGAATGTATGACTGAGTAGTGCGGTCGACATTCATGCGGTCGACATGGTTGCTGCTGACTTGTCACCTACTTTTTAGAGAAACTTAGAGAAACCAAAACATTAGTTCATAAATCATAAGGACAAGATATTAGAGTTCTAGCATACCCATTTCTCCTCTGAGAAACCTAAATCTCTTGGAATCTAGAGCCTTGGTGAGAATGTCTGCAATTTGATTGTCAGTACTCACATACTCTAGATGAATGTTACCTTTTTCAACATGTCTTTGATAAAATGGTATTTGATATCAATGTGTTTGGTCTTAGAATGCATGACAGGTTTTTTGGACACAGCAATGGTAGATGTATTGTCACAATAGATTGGACAATTTTCTTCTTTGATTCTGTAGTCGACTAATTGTTGTTTCATCCAAAGCACTTGGCAACAGCAGCTTCCAGCAGCTATATATTCAGCTTCCGTGGTAGATACGGATACTGAGGCTTGTTTCTTGCTTGCCCATAAAACGAGTCAATTTCCAAGGAAATGACAACTTCCACTTGTGCTTTTCCTGTCAATGGTACATGCTGCATAGTCTGCATCTGAGTAACCTATAAGATCAAAATTCAAATCTTTGGAATACCAAAGTCCAAGGTTAATAGTCCCAGATAAATATCGAATAATACGTTATACAGCAATAAGATGTGCTTCTCGAGGATCCGCTTGATAACGAGTACAAGCGCAAACACTAAACATGATATCGGGCCTACTAGCAGTTAAATAGAGAAGAGAGCAAATCATACCTCGGTACAAGGTTTGATCAACCTTTTTACCTTTTAAGTTTTTACCTAACTTGTTACCAGCAGCCATAGGAGTGTCGTATGCTTTTGCATTGTCTAGTCCAAATTTCTTGATGAGATCTTTTGTGCACTTTGCTTGGTTGAGGAAGATGCCTTCAGCACATTGTTTAATTTGTAGCCCAAGGAAGAATGTAAATTCTCCCATCATGCTCATCTCAAATTTGTTTTTCATGAGTTTCTCAAAACGCTTACACAACAATTCATTAGTAGAACCAAAAATAATATCATCGACATAAATTTGAACAAGTAAAGTATGATCATGATATTTAGAAATGAATAAAGTTGTGTCAATCTTACCACACTTAAAACTTTTCTCTAGGAGAAATTTAGATAGAGTATCATACCATGCCCGTGGAGCTTGTTTGAGTCCATACAAAGCCTTTTAAAGTTTGTAGACATGATGTGGAAATTTGAGATCTTCAAATCCGGGCGGTTGAGCGACATAGACAGTTCCTTGAAGTTCACCGTTGAGAAATGCACTCTTCACATCCATTTAATATATCTTGAATCTTTTAAAAGAGGAATATGCTAAAATATCCTTATAGCTTCAAGTCGTGTAACGGGAGGCATAAGTTTCATCGTAATCAATGCCTTCTTCTTGTCTATATCCTTGTGCAACCAACCGAGCTTTGCTTCTTATGATGGTTCCATTCTCATCCATCTTATTTCTCAACACCCACTTTGTACCAATCACTCCTTGATCCTTTGGTCTTGGAACTAAGTTCCAAACTTTACATCTTTCGAATTGGTTGAGCTCTTCTTGCACAGCAACAACCTAACTTTCGTCTTGGAGTGCTTCATCAACTTTCTTGAGTTCAACTTGAGATATGAATGCGGTAAGTGTATCATAATTTGATCTTCTTGTTCTAACATCAGAATGTAGGTCACCAATGATATTCTTAATTGGGTGATCTATGACCTCGCGTACTTCATGAGGTAAGTCTGGTTGAGTTGATGGTCGCTGTAAGTCTTCTATCGGTACATCATATGTGCCATCCCAATCATAGGTAAGTTGAGGGATAGGTTCTTCCACATTTATGGGTGTTTCAACTTCAACTCCATTTGAGGTAGTAGCAGATGTGGTAGCTTCTGGGGCTTCATGTGAGGTAGATGGAGGTGCAGTTGAGGTAGATGGATTTCCATGAGTTGACTGATTTTGTGGTCAACTTGTACCTGTCTCATTAAGCTCAACAAAATCATCAGAAACATTTGGAGCCATATGTGGCTCAAGGAGAAAATATTCATCAAAAGTTACATGGAAAGATTCAACTATCTTAAGAGTGGTTTTATTAAATACACGAAAAGCTTTTGAGTGTTTAGCATACCCAACAAATATAACTTCATCGGCCTTAGGAGCAAATTTACCTCGATGTTCTTTACCATTATAGAGAATGTAATATTTGCAAC
This sequence comes from Campanula takesimana, assembly GCA_026119855.1. NCBI lineage: Eukaryota > Viridiplantae > Streptophyta > Magnoliopsida > Asterales > Campanulaceae > Campanula > Campanula takesimana. The sequence goes on along the minus strand of JAOWBW010000825.1, from coordinate 552,332 downwards.
CGAAAAGCTTGAAGTAGGCAATGTTGGGGGTTCTTCCTCTCCAAAGTTCATAAGGAGTTTTGTTGTGGGTCTTGTTGATAAGAGATCTATTTTGAGTGAAGCATGCTGTGTTGACGGCTTCAGCCCAAAAATATTGAGGTAGCTTAGCTTTAGCAATCATCGTTTTTCCTGCCTCTATCAACGTTCTGTTCTTTCTTTCCACAACACCATTCTGTTGTGGACCTCCAGCAGCTGAGAAGTTGTTGTCAATACCATGGTCGTCACAGTATTGAGCGACGCCGTTGTTCTTGAATTATGTTCCGTTGTCGGATCGAACACTGACGATGTCGTCTTCCTTTTGGGTTTGGAGCTGTCTAAAGAGCGCGGTCAAAATGTCATAAAAATCGTCTTTGGAGATCATCATTTCGACGCACGTATATCTTGAATAATCGTCTACCACAACTAATGTATACTCCCTCCGTCCCACTCGAATTAGGATTCTTGGTCAACTTATTTATACTTTGACCAATAATTTGAAGAACAATAACTATCCTAATGAAAATCTAAAAAGTAGTTATTGAATTTATTAGTAACCGTGATACAATAAAAATTTTAAAATTTTTATTAGCATTATTATTTTTCTTCAAATTATTGGTCAAAGTATAATTATATTGACCAAAAATCCTAATTCGAGTTGGACTGAGGGAGTATCTATTGCCTCCAATACTTGCGGTAGTGAAAGGTCCAAATAAATCCATATGTAGTAGCCGCAAACATCTTGAAGTTGACGGAGTCGTCTTGTTGGAGAAAGACACTTTTGGTTGTTTGCCTAGTTGACATGATGAGCACTTTTCATCGTGGTGATCAGATACCTTGGGTAGACCACGAACCAGATTTTCTCTACCAATCTTGGAGAGATACTTGAAGTTTAAGTGAATTAGTCATTTATGCCAAAGCCAACTATTTTCGCTAATATTCTTTGCTAAAAAACAGAGATTAGAAGAAATACAAGAAGAATTGAAATCAACAATGTAAACATTTTTCTTACGAATCCCTTTGAGCGAAGTGACGTCGGAGTTGCCATCCTTGATAAGACAATGAGTTGAAGTGAAGTGGCATTGCAACCCTTTTTCGCAAAATTGTGAGATTGAGAGAAGATTGTGTTTTAGACCGGTAACTAGAGAAACGTCTTGGATTGTTATTTTTCCTTTTCTGATGACTCCATAACCGATGGTCTTTCCTGTGCTGTTGTCGCCAAAAGAAACTACTGGACCTTTTTCATCACGGACACTTTCCAATAGATTGATATCTCCAATCATATGCCTTGAGCATCCATTGTCTAGATACCATAAACTTGTAGCATCATTGGAGTGACCAGCCATGAGGAAGTGGACCTACAAAATAAACATTTAAGATCGAGGTCCCCTTTATTATTTTGGGTCCTAAAGATTAGCAGCTTTTGACAACCCACACTTGCCTCACAGAAGGGGGTCTAAGCCTTCTGGGATTAGGTGTGAATCTTAAACGACATTCAGCAGCCTTATGTGACCATAATCATCACACACAGAACAATGGTGGAAGCCACCCAACTGAGGGTTAACAAACTTCGTTGAAGTCTTCAGCACAACATCGTTTACTGGTATGGATGAGGTCTCCTTTACAAATTTCATCCTCTTGAACTTTACCACCTTGCCACTACCCGCGGTCGCTGACTTCCAAGCGGTCGTCAACTTCCTTGGTGCGGTCGCCTGACCTCGCGGCAAGTAGATGCGGTAAGGAGACTCAGCTACCTTGTTGGTGCTTGCCGCAGCAGCAGGTTCATCCATGGCAATACCTTTCATCTTTGCCTTGCCATTTTGTTTCTTAGGGTAGACATAGTTGAACACTAGTTTCTTCTTTGGCTCTTGTCCTTCACCCCTTGAAACATGATGTTTAGCCTTCGACCCTTCCAAAGTTTGCTGGGTAAATTTCTCATTTCTTTCACAACAAGATGCACATTTAAAGTTGTCACTAGTTTGGAATCCCAAGCCTTCCTTATCACCACTAGGCTTTTGGGATTCTAAGATTTGTTCCATAGTGACACGAGAATTGGTCCACTCATTAGTGATCCGTTTAAGGTCGTTTATCTCAGCAACCAATTCGTCGTTTTTAACTTTAAATATGGCATTTTGTTCTTCCAAGAAACGGTTTCGATCAGTAAGAGGAGTCATGATCTTGATCTTCTCCTTAAGGAGGGTGAGTTCAGATCTTAGTAGAAATTTCTCCGTCTTAAGCTGGGAAATTTCTTTAGTTGAAAGTGCTAAAGCTTCCTTCATGCCAGAAAACTTACTAATTACCTGTTCAGCTTTCATAAACATCTTTTCTTGTTCGTCGGGAGAAATGACAAACTTGACTTGAGGAGTGGTAAGCAGAACTTCCTTAACTTTGGGATTGTATTGAGCCTTCTTTGCTGCACTTATAGAAAATAGAAGATCGCCATTCATTTGAACTGGAGTTAAGAATCCCTTTTCAGCAAGTTCATCGGTCGTATAACTTATCCGTTTAGGTTTTGCATTTGGTGAGAAACGATTTTCATTATCATCCTCATCATCGGAATTAACGACCAAACAAATGTGACCTTCTTCAGAATCCTCATCGCTTTCATCAGAATCTGACTCTATCCAGGTAGCTAACTCTTTTGTGGCAGAGTCCTCTTCAGCGACCATTCCCTTTTGCTTTGAGTATCTAGGAGTGAAGTTGCTTTTATTCTTCTTGTACTCGAATTTGGGAATTGGGCATTCTGATGCGAAATGACTGGGTTTCCTGCAATTAAAACAAACGAGATCATTTTCTTCTTGGAGAAGTTGGAGTACTCTTTCTTATTTGTTGAGCTGCTCCTTGAAAACCTTACTGGAGCCTTGCTTGATGATCCAGGCCTTGCTGATTTTCTGAACTTTTGAAATCTTTTCACGAACATAGCAAAATCATCATCGTCCATATCAAGCAATTCTGATGTGGAGATTTTTGGATCTTCTTCCTCGATCACTTCTTCCTTTTTAGCGACCAACGACAAACTCTTAGTGTTTCCTTCCATCTCTTCAATGTTGTGGAACTTGATATCAAAAACTTTGAGGTTGGCATAGAGGCTTCTGAGGGACATATCATCTAGTAGCTTGGTATCTTCAAGAGTGTTTCCTTTGTGAAGATATTAAGAACCAAGAGCGGCTAGAAAATTTACGTTGATTTCTTTCTTGGTAAGTTTCTTTCCAAGTGCGGTGTAAGTACTCACGATTTCACAGTAGCGGTCATAAGTGGTTCTAAGTGATTCACCGGGGATCTTAGCGAAGTTATTGAATCTTCTTTGAATTGCAAACTTTTTTACTTTCCTTGCAAGCTTGATCTCTTTCGATGTAATCTTCAATTGCATCCCAAAGATCTTTCGCAGTAGAGCATTCCATGATTTTTCGACGTTGAGACGTACTTAAGGGTACTTAAAACTATGCTTTTTGCTTTCACATCCATTCCAACCAATCTTTTCTCTTCATCGGTCCATTCATCTTTTGGTTTCTTGATTGACGGTATGTCTGCATTGGTTTCTGGATTCGGATTAGCTTTCATTGGGAAGTATGGTCCAATGGTAAGACAATCACCGAGTTGCTCATCCATGGAGTAGAACTGGGTTAGAATGTTGTGCTTCCATACGTCAAAGTTATCTTCATCGAACGCTGGAACGTGAGTGTAGTTAACCTTTGCCATAGTTTTCTGACTTGCCATTTTGAATCGGCACCCAAGTTGTTAAGCTTGAAAAACAAAAGTTTTATGAAGGTGTTTGCTCTGATACAACTTGTTGGTCCCAAAGACACAACAAGGGTCTGAAAAGAGGCTAGAGGGGGGTGAATAGCCTATTTAAATTATCAACCCTTTTTCAAAATTCAACCTTATGCTTACTATTGAGTTTTGTGGTCAAGTAAAAACCACTAGTTCAAAGTAAAATGCACAGCGGAAAGTTTTCGATAAAACGAGGTAGAGTTGGTTTTGAAGTTAAAACGACTAGGTAGGCAGATAATGCGGTCGGAAATATTGCGGTCGCCAAAGAATGATTGAACAAACAAACTGAAAATGTTCAAAGGTAAGCAAGGATGCGGCAAGCAATGCGGTAGGTAACCTTGCGGTCGGCTATGTGCGGTAAGCAAGGTTACTGACTAGGTAGGTTGAAAATGAAAGTTTGTGTCTGAGAGTTTTGGTAAAAAGATAAGTAGTCAGAAGTGATAACTAAGGCAGTAGGTAAGTAACAAACTCAATTCATTATCGTTTGAATATCTGGAAAGATCGAAACACTAAAAGACAAACAAGATTAATAAGAACAATAAGAACAATTGCTGAAAGTAAATTTGCAAAAAGTAAATGACACAATGATTTGGAATTGTTCGATCTGTTAAAAGATCTACGTCCTTTACCAAGATGGTAAGTCTTGGATTTTGATGAAGGATATATTAATTCTCTTGAGTATAAATTACAAAGATGAAGAATTGAATTAACTCCTATTTTCTATGAAGAACAAATCCTAGACTTAGACATGTGTATCCCTAATGATGCAATCTATGTGATTGATCAATCGGGGTGTGTGTGTGTAAGAATCAAGATCTCTATGTAATCTATATGATTGAGAGCCTAATGAATCTTTAAGTGTTGCTGGGCTTGAGATTTGATGTGCTTGAAGGTTTGCTGGAGATCTTTAAAGATTTGAAGGCGAAGGCTTGAAGATTCAAATGATTCTGGAAATCTTGAGTATGATCTTCAATCACCAAGTATTTCAACAACAATTTATCTCTTTGAATCTCAGCACGCTTTCAATGAAGAAAGTAAGGACTATTTATAGCCTTGGGTGAGAGAGATAGCTGTTAGACAAGTTTGGAAGATGATGAGCTGGAGCATTCTGATTGGAGCTCATATCTTTGTCTTTTAGTTGCAGAAGTTAGTGGGCAAGATGTACTATCTTGTACCAGACATAACGACCAAATTCAAATTTGAATTTTGCAACGTTTAAATCAAACTTGTCTTTTCTTAGCCTTCATATGGTTGTGCGGTAGCCTAGAGTCTGCGGTAGGTCTTGCGGCCGTTGGATTCTTGCAGCAGCAAGCAACGAACGGTCACCAAGACTTTGCAACCACCATTGATTATGCGGTCGCCTAACTCTATGCGTTCGCTCAGTGAGCAGTCGCTCAATGGGCGGTCACTCAACAAGTGGTAGGTAGGCAGACTTAGCTAATTTCACAACATCAGCAGCATCAGCATTTCTTCAGAATTTCAGGGGCTGGTCTTCTAAGCCTAACTAAACTAAAAATGGACTTAACTAATGAAGTTATAAAACTTATTACAATAAAACCTAAAGTCCATAAAAATTAAAATAAAGTTATAGGATCAATCAAATCTAGGTAATAGGAGTGGTTTATAATATGCATACCCAACAAGAACAATTCATGATTCTGATTTAAGTTTATCTGAATTCTGAATTGACATCACTTTTCAGGAAACACGGTTTCGCAAACCAGTCATCTGAAATTAGATTCAATACCAGATTAATTTTGAAACTGACATTTAATTTCAGGAAACACGGTTTCTAAAACCAGTCATCTGACAATTAAATTCAACTCAAAATATTTATCATAAAAACAGTAGATTTTAAATTTCCAAAATTTTCCTTAAAATTGCTTTCCTTTGATTCAATTAGGATTTGGTGTTCATGGTGATCCAATCATCATGATTATCAAAACCAAGAATAAACAAGTTATTCATGAATCTAAGATCATCAACAACTTAATCAAATTAAATTTTGATGATCCTACGGAACATATTAATCAAATTAATATTGCAATTTAGGTTACTTAGGATTATTAAGAATGTATAATTTCCGTTCTTGCTTTAGAACAATTCTTAAGCTCATGATCCAATCAAAGAAATTAATTTCATTCTCTTTCAACTTTTCTTTTTAAAGAACAGATCGCAGTAATAAACATAATTAAAGCATAATATAACATTCTATATAAATATGCAAATAAATATATACACCTATATTTCATACCAATCATTTAAGAGATAAATTATTTGTATTTCATAAATACTCCCACTAAATATATAACCTTCATATACAACAATTGTATAATATAATTTATGTGGGCTAAGATCCATATTTCACCCAATTTTGAGTCGGCTAGGGCACGACTGCTCAAAACCAAGTTATTTAGGTAGACAACTCTTGTCAATCATATCATATATGACTCTTAGATCTTTTATGAGATTTTTTTAGACATCCAATGTCAAACATGTTTAATCTCATCTTGTGCCTTAGGCCCAAAACTGTTTTGATAGCCTAATTAAGTCAAACCACATTAAACGTATAAGAAACCCTGATTCACTCATCTTGCTCATACACTGATAGAATTAATGCACCTCACTAGGGCTTAGCCTGCATAAAAATACCCGGTGTACTCACAAGTGTTTTAATAGTGGATTGGTACATGACTTAAATTTTCAAGAAGGTTCTTTCATATAGCAACGCGCATAACAAATGTATAATTAATCAAATTAATTAATGAATAGATACTATGTGAATATAATTATGAATTTTAGATTTTTATAGAGTCCCACTCCAGGTACAATACATATTGAATAATGAATTCTTTCATAGAGTCCAACTCTATTAAGAATACATTACTTCATAGAATCCAATTCCATGAACAATACGTATTCTACAATGCATCTCCAAGTCTGAAAATCACGAATTCAGAAATCTACACTGCACGCGAACTGCACGAAAAATCTGCACGAATTCGTGCATTGCACGCGAACTGCACGAAAATTCTGCATAAAATTCTGGACTGCACGTGCGCTGCACGAACGCAATTTATCAAATCTTGATCTTTTAAGAATTCAACTATTTATGATAATCAAATTATCATAAACATCAAACCCTAAGAACAAACAATTTGTTCTTCAAGATCAAGAATCATCAATTCAATAATCCAATTAAAGAAATTGATGATTCGATAAATAGATTAATCATATTAATCATGCAACTTGAAAACCTTGTTCATAGTCATACTATATCAAATATATAATTGTTTCACCAAACAATTCACATAAATCTCTTATTCTAAATTATATCATGCTAGATCATATAATCAAATCATATATCAAACATGATAATATTAAAATAACCATACATGAACGTGGCTCTGATACCACTGTTGGGTTTTGAGGCACCTTGCGCAGCGGAAGAAAGCATTATGAAATCAACAAAACCCTAAGCCCCAAGATCCATTCATGATGATTAAATTAATAGCAAGATGAATTTAGAATACTAACCGTTGTAGAGCGTTTAAATGTTTCGGATCTTCAAATCTTCAAGTCTTCAAGCTTTAGATTTGATCTCCTCGTTCTTTGCGTTCATCGGATCACGACCACAGGAACACGAACTTAAGATGCTAAACCAATCATCCTCTATGTGTATCCACACGCGAACGAATATCTAGAACCATTCTAGATCTGGATTGCTAGACCCATTAGAAAACACTTTTCTAATCTTCAAAGGCTATATGAATTTTGGTGTTCTTGATCTTTGATTCTCAATCTTGGATCAAGAATTATGTTTCTCAAACATACTAGGTTGCATTAGTTTAATGGCTGGTGAAAATATGTATTTATACTCCCTAGTCATTAACCCTTAATGACCTAGAAGACCTAAATCCCGTCACCCAATTAAACTCTCCAAAAACCGCCTCCAGGGACTCTGGCACGGTCGTGCTCACAAATCGGCACGGTCGTGGCCGAACCTGCCAGTTTTCAGCTTTTTCCAATTTTAGCCTTTTGATCAATTCGTTCTTTTGTGTGTGAGCCCATAGGATTATATTAAGTTGGTAATGAGTCCGACCAAGGTCAAACCCATAAATCATGAGCGGACTCTAGCAAGCCATCATGACTACCCAATTAATATAAATTAACGACATTCGTTCATCCTTATAGAACATATCACAATCCTTTTGTCACGCGATATCATATTGGACATAAGTCATGGTCCACGTCAACTTATGTTGTCCAATGCTTTCTCGATCCCGAGTAGATTGATATGAGCAAATGACATTGAACACTTCAATTCATTTGGGTACGGCCGTACACTATCATCAATCTCACTCATCGAGAGGCCAAGCAGATATCTCTCTTGAGAGAGGGACAAATCCCATCTTGACTTATCATTCTTCCCTACATGAATCCGATTATGTCAATCGTAGCCTTTATAATCACCCAGTTAGGGGTAGCGTTTGAGTACGTCAAACATAATGTTCATCATGTGGAAGACTATTATAATCTCAGGTCTAAGGATAAATGATATAACTATTATGAGATTTAATTATGACATTTGACCATGACATAAATCTTATAGGTGGGTCATGTCTAGTACGTGTTCACCAACAAGTACCCATAAGTTTAATTTGCATCACATATACATGATCATCATATGATCATCAATTAAACTTATAGTAGTTCTTCATAAGTACTAAGGACGGAGATTATTATAATAAAAATGTAAAACATATAATAATCCAGGTTTGTTATCTCCATAACAAATGAGAACATGATGTAACGTAAGGCCTTTCTCAAGGGCCTAGGGCATAATCTCTAACACCTAAGACCATGATCAAACTGGGGAAGAAATAAGACGCATGCCTGATTCCCGTCACGAGCTTCTTTGGCATTCATAGGACGAGAAGCGCCATCATCAAAAAATTTCATTCCAAGGTCAGACAGACAGAATAAGTTGGTATCAATGCCGAAATAAGTGGTAAAGTCCACCTCACCTTTGGGGACATCATAAGCATCCTTTTCGGAGTCCTTGGCCTTGGCCTTACCCTTCAGCCTGGCGAGGTCGGAAGAAGACGAAAAAGCACCAGCATGACTAGTTTGACGCGAAGTCATATGCTCATGAGGATCCTCAAAACGTTCCACGATCTCAACGTTCCTCTTCACAAGGGCGGCGGTCCCAGGGGCCAATCTCTTTAATTGCTCCGCCTCGTCCACCTCCTCGGTGTCCGAATCATCATCATCGATGGGAATGGGTTTGGATTGTTCTAAGCCTTCAATAGCTTCTACCTCAGCGTCAGGGGGCAAATAAGGCAAATAAGGGGATTCAACCTCGTCCTCGCTAGAAACTACAGCGCGACCGGTGTTACCCCTTCGAATCGAAGTTTCGAACTCTCCTACGTCATCTTCTAGGTCTACGGTGGAACAATCGATGTTTTCATCATTTTTACCCGCTCGGGATGCCAAGCGCTTGGCGGAATCAGCCATATCTACAGAATGGGGTAAACGAGTTAAAAGGGCACAATCAAAATTTCCTAATTGCTGCTCATCTACCAAAACCCTAAATTTTCTACCCGCCGGAACGACTAAGGGGCCGCACTCCCACAACAGGGGCAGGGTCCAAGAGCCCCACGAATATGCCGTAGCAATCGCACGCAGTATCGTTAGTCTAAGACGAACCCACCGGTAAATAACCCGTTGATAAGGGCGAAGAGGACTCATTCTACCCACACGAATTCTTAAGGGTTAAAGCAGAAAAGCAAAAGCCTTAGACAGAATTAAAGAAATTAACCACTACCTGGTAGATAGATGACCGTTGGTTATCAAATAATGAAGCAAGCTTTGCGAATCGAAGACGAAAAGGCGAAAAGGCGAAAGTTTTCACAAGGCTCTTAAAATCTCAAAGACTGGTAAAAAGGCGAAGAGTTCAGACCTAGCCCTTATTTATACGGAGAGAACGGGTTGGGTCAAACCCTAAACCGGCTACCACAGGCACGCACTTTTTCGGGAAACCAACCGGCGGGAACTTGTTATTTTGAAAATAATAAATGCTGGCATTCAATGCTCCCCCTTTATAATGGGTAAAACGTCGCTTCAAACTGACACGCCGTACCGTCAACCGCTCACTGGGGCCTGCAGCTCTGTGGGTCCTCCGTTGGCCGATACGTGTTTTCCACCAAGCACCCCCGTGCAGCTCGGCAAGAATTATGGGCAAGAAGGGTTACTCCTCGCTCTAACCATAAATAGTTACGAGCTCAGAGTAAGGGGCCACTGAAGAGCCCACGCCAGTAGGACCGGACTCAGAAGGTAAACCGGGCACAAGCCCAACCGGAGTCTTTCAAAGACTGGTTCAAGTCAACCTAGTGCATTCAACCTCGTCTCATTCCTAACGACGACGGACCAGGAACCCATAAATTGTTGATAGACTTGCCGAAATTAGACCATTAAAAAAGCTGAGAAAAATGATTATTATTATATATGAGTAAACTGGAAGAAAAGGCTTATCCAATATCCCATCCTGCCTGCCTAGTTTTACAAAGGGACCATTGACAAATCATTTCCCCTAAACTAGAAAATTCTAAAGATTGTTTATTCCCATTTTTAAGTATACAAATGTTGTACTTGTACAGTTGTTGTTGGGATTAATTTGGGTTGTCTCCCTCTTCTGCTTGGTTTATTTTATTTAATCAATGTCTTAATTAAAGAAAGAGAAAGCTTAATACTAGTAAAAGGGAGATATGATTAGGCAATGTAACCGCCCATAGCCTGCAGCTATGCAACAAGTCAAACTTTTAGCCACTAAAAATTGCTCTCAATCAAACGTAAATTTAAAAATATTTTGCTCATTCAATTTTAGACGGAGCCGGAGGTAGTATATTCTTCTCTACGAAAAGAGAAAAGAAAAACTTCTCTAAGTCACAATCCTCTTCTAAACCAATACCATTATCAGGTAAAGAACCAATGCAAAAAAATTGCAAATGAAAAGAAAAATCGGATGAGACTTTTTCACACTCAGTCTTATCCACATTTGGCAAAGTTGGCCATTAATGCTAAAGCCGACATAGAAATAAGATTATCCCGTCTTCATTCCAAAATAATTGGCACGGTTGACAAATCAACATTTTAAAAACCTTTTATTATGTTTTATTAATTGACTCAATAATCTATTCATACTAAATTGAGTACTTTTTTATCACAAAATGGATTATTGCACTTTTCATTCCATGACATTACTTTACTAAGTAGTTTAGGAAGATCACTAGACTTAATATTCAATTTTTTAAAATATGACAATTAGTTTGAGACAAACTAAAATGAAAAGTAAGACACTGAATTGAATTGCGATAAATACGTAGTGTAACAATGCCACCTTCACCCTTGACCTTGATGTTTACCCTAATAAAAGCATCCTTTAACAATATGGATATACCACGTAATTAGGCCTAGAAACTGAGTGAGTTTCAAATGCACCCCAACTTAAGGAATACTACTTGAGATGAGAGCTGCTTGAGATTAAGGTTTAGAATTTAGGATGTAGGATAAGGATTGCGATTTATCAAAGCAAGAAAATAAATACCTTTACAAACAGACCAAAAAACTGTTGACCGTTGCTTTCTTTTTCATAGTCCAGATGCTAGGTCCCTTAATCAGTGTACATGTGCGCCACCAGTTTCTTCTTTGGAGTCACAGTCGCTACACTTGGCAAACCAGGAGGATCACAATGCTATTTTCTCTTTATTAGATTTTGTCCAATTGTGGAAAAAGTTAAAGCAAAAATCTCTATTATTGTTATCAAGATTACAAATCCCTCTCACTCGCGTGCCTCTCCACCCTTGTCAATCTATTTGTTCTCCAAGCTAATTGTAAATAGAAGTGACAATATTACTTTAAAATAGTTTATCAACAGTATGTAAATAGAAGTGACAATATTACTTTAAAATATTACTCCCTTTGTCCTTAAATGAGTGTCCATTTTCAAAAAATTCTTATCCCAAAATGAGTGTGTTTTTTTAACATAACTTTGTCCCTAAATATATTTTTTCAAAAAAAAATTTCACTGGCCACTTTATACATGCAAAAGTAAATGTTTGGAAAGGAGATTACAAGATTATATATGAATCTTTGCCATCAAATTGTACAAAGAGTTGAGATTTTCAGATGTCCCTTAAAATGAAATTTGAACACTCATTTAAGGACAAAGGTAGTACTTTAAAACAGTCAAAACTACTAAGCAGTCTAGTCTGAAATTTTAAAATCTTTTTTTCCGAATCAATAACTATATGTAAATAGAAGTGACAATATTACTTTAAAATAGTTTATCAACATTCCAACAGCTATGTAATCAGGTTAGTTAGATCCATCCAACCGAGACCTATATCCACCTTTATACATTTACATTATCTTTTTAGTGTCCATTAAGCATTTGGAAGATGACATACCTTAGTTCTCCAAAAAACCTTAAGTGCAGTTGATGGACCTCCCCTCCCCCCCCCCCGCCCCCCAACCCAACCTCCTCGTCATCAATGCATTATATACGTGTCCTAATTTGATACTATGACCATCAACCCAACCAACCTATAATTATTGCTATTTCCACCCAATCATACTCCATACCAAGTTCAATGCTCTTTACACGTGTCCAATCCCCCTTTACATTTTCCTCAGGTTTTTCATTTATTTATTAAAAATATGAATACAGTATTTAACAATAAAATTTTAAAATACTGATTTTGCTGGACTTTTCTCAAACATGTCAAGGCTGTCTTAAGTAGCAGATGTAAGAACCTTGAAGAAGGAAATGACATCAAAAGACAGCAACTTGATTACAAACGCATACTAGCATACTCACTCCGTCCCCCTCTCACTTGAGACTTAAGTGCTGGGCACGAGAACTAATATGAGAGAGAATTAATAAGAGGAAATGTTGCGAGTATAAAAGGTAAAGTAGAAGAGAAAATGAATGGGATGAATAGTGATTTGCTTGGTGTTGTGAGTGTAAAAACATTTCATTTTGGGGAGTTTCAAGTGGGGTGAGACAGACCAAAATAAAAATAGTCCAAGTAAAGTGGGACAGAGAGAGCTTCAACATCTTTATTGGGTGTATTTGTCCTTCAATTTCATCAGAAACCCTAAAATGGAATTGATAAATATAAAATTATTAAATGCAAGGAATGAGATTTTCTCTTTGCCTTTTCTTATAACAGCGAGGAGAAACATACGCCCTCTATCCGCTTTGACTTTTTAAGGTCAATTCAATTAACATTTGACTGTAATGCTATGAACATATGTAGTTATCTTAATGCAATTATAAAAATTGATTTTGGTTCGCTATTCGGAATACTATCAATAACATATTTTAGGATTGCCTAAAGGTAGTTGAATTTTCATAAAATTATGGGATAGTCATCTTTCTGGACAGGGGGGTTATTTCTGTTACGAAAGAGGAATCACAATCTAGCTCTTGATCAAAGAATAAATTTGAAATTTCTTTAGACAATCATTTTGAGACGAACATAGTAACATATTAGACTCCCATAATCTCATCCAAAACAGAAAATGGAGGAATGCCCATTGTTTATCTGAGACTTGCGTAATGGTGATGTATCACAAGTGAATATTTAATACAAGGAACATTTCTCTGTATTACCTACAGCCTGAATGGTATCATTCGGAAACAAATTTAATTACCTTCAGTCACGCCGACGGGCCCGAAAATGCTTTAGAATGAAACTGTCTGCATACAGTGGATATTTTTTCTTGATTAAGCCCTTTATACATTTCCAGTACGAAAAATCCATGAGTTCTCCATCCTTCCGCACTATGAATAAACATCGTGAGTCTTCATAATCTGGATGGTTGGCAGTCTGTCAACCAGAAAAGAATCCATCACTACAATAGTACAATCTATACTAATTTTATAGACTATCAACTAAATATTCTTCGACAAATGACACAGAAAATGAGAGTACACAACATATGGCATAAGCAAGGGCAGGGAGTGTGTATATTACTTCCTCCATTCCAGAGTATATATCCACCTTTCCTTTTTAGTCTGTCCCAGAGTATATGTCCACTTTATAAAATGGCAAAGAAACGTTACCATTCTTCCCACTCATTTTCTCTCTTACTTACTTTTATACTCACAATACCAATCAGCTTACTATTCCCTCCCACTCATTATCTCTCCTACTTTACTTTTATACTCACAACACTTACATCACTTCCACCATTTCTTAATATCCGTGCAAATGAAAGGGTGGACATATACTATGGACGGAGGGAGTATATATTTATGAGCATTTAGTACATGTAAATGCTATTTTTAGTTCACTTGATTATACATGAAGGAAGATATGGCAAGCACATTCATGAAATGTTCTCATGTTGTAACTACTCCCTATGTCCTATAGGGATAGTCCCATTTGACTATTCTAACATTTTAAGGATATATTTCTCTTTCCATAAGTACCTCTAGTGAGGTTCCAGACAAACACTAGGGTTTCTCAAACACAATTACAGCAAGGACATTGTTGGAAGTTCAATGGTTTTAGAATAATACTAGGGGCACAAAAAAGTCACAAAAACTTGCTCACAAAATCCTAGGTGTAATGATGTTATTGATGCTTTTAATTAGAGTGTGGCGGGTCCATTATCGATGCAACCAATAAAATATCGCCACCTCATTTTGTGAGCAAGATTTGTGACCTTATTTTGTGCCCCTAGCATTGCTCATGGTTCTAACATTTATTTTATTTTTTGTGAGCAAGATTTGTGAAGGAGTCTAAAGCGACATATACTATGAAACGGAGGGAGTATATGTATATATATATATATAGAGAGAGAGAGAGAGCAATACTGTTATGTAGTCAATCCCACTTCCAATCTTCTTCTCGCACTGCGGATGATGTGCGAGCACCCTCTCTATAATGGTTTTCTCATGTTCTGGACTTAATCTCTCGCCATTCGAATATCTGCAACAACATTATCATGCTCAGTGATTAGACCATGCACCAGAAGAACTTTTAAACTGAGCTTCTATATGTGAAAAAAAAAAAAGAAAAAAAAAGACTAAGATACATTCACCTACAAACGACGTATCAGGAATAAGCTTTAAGAGGATTGCATTTAATATCAAATAAGATTTATATTCCTCTTACCAAGAAGTTTATGATGCCACATGGATGAGGAAATGAGAACAATTTAAATCATGTGCAACAGGAACACTGCATACATACAGAATTTTGATCGGATTTTTTCCCCTAGGGCCCCTAATGCCAGATTTTATTACAAATAAAACCTTGCCCAGATCAAATGCCACATAAGGAGCTGGGGCGAGATTAAAATTCCCCACACACCCCTGGCTTCCTTTTGACCAGTCAAACATAATTCATAAATGCCCAAACTATCCCCATCTACAAACAAAACCCTCACTCTCCCCTCCCCTCATTCACGCACACACATTCTCTCCAGAAACACGACAGACACCCACACTCGGCGCCGACGACCTTCACCTTCTCCGGCGCTCCTCCCCTGCCTCCGACCGACGGATCTTCTTCTCCGGTGACGATTCTTCAGATCGATCCTCCGTCTCTAGATCTGCTCGTACCTCCCTCTCTCTATCTATCTCTCTCTCTCTCCAGATCTGTTCCTCGGTGAAGGAGCATTCCGACCAGATTTGGAGTAGATGTTGATCACGCTTCCTCTATCTCTCGGATCTGTCACCGGCTCCCTCTGCCTTCCTTTCCGGTCATCTACCTCAGACGTCGGCGAGCTCGCCTTCATCGCGGCTTTGTCTGCTGCTTCGTTTTTTTTTTTTTTTTTTTTTTTTTTTTGCGAATCGATGGCAAACTCTGATCCATCCAACTCCAATCTACTCATCTTCGACACCATCAAAGCACAAGATCGGAACCCTAGCCTTCAGATCTGTCCATTTTTTATCAGATCCAAAAAATGGATTGTTGACCATTTTTTGTCAGATCCAAAAATGGATTGTTGACTAGATTCCAAATTTGACCAAATAATATTAATTTTTTTATAAGAATTGAAAAAGTTGAATATTTATATTTGTTTACTCTTATTATTTTTCTAAAAAAAAAAAAGAAAACTTTCAAAAAAAAAAAAAAAAAAAACACTAAAAAAGAAGTGGAAATATTCAACTCTTATATGAACGGGTTCAATAAGGCTTTAGTCTTATGAACATGTTCATAAGACTTTGACACTTAAGTGTTAAATGTGTTAGTTCTAAGAGTTTGATTGCTGTTTGACCAAATTTGACAAAAAAAAACTATTATTTTTTTGTAAAATAATGAAAAAAATAATTTTTGTAACTCTTATATGATAATTATGTGTAAGTAATAAGAGTTTGACTGCTGTTTGACCAAGTTTGACTAAAAAAAATATTATTTTTTTTGTAAAAAAAATATTATTTTTTTTGTAAAAAAAATGGAAAAAGTGATTTTTTTTTACTCTTATGTGTTAGTTAAAAGAGTTTGACTGCTGTTTGACCAAAAAAATTTATTATTTTTTTGTAAAAAAATGGAAAAAGTGATTTTTTTTTAACTCTTATGTGTTAGTTATAAGAGTTTGACTGCTGTTTGACCAAGTTTGACCAAAAAAATTATTATTTTTTTGTAAAAAAATGGAAAAAGTGATTTTTTTTTTTAACTCTTATGTGTTAGTTATAAGAGTTTGACTGCTGTTTGACCAAGTTTGACCAAAAAAATTATTTTTTTGTAAAAAAAATGGAAAAAGTGATTTTTTTTACTCTTATGTGTTAGTTATAAGAGTTTGACGGCTGTTTGACCAAGTTTGACAAAAAAAAATTATTCTTTTTTTGTAAAAAAATGGAAAAGTGATTTTTTTACTCTTGTGTTAGCTATAAGAGTTTGACTGCTGTTTGACAAATTTGACAAAAACAAATTATTATTTTTTTGTAAAAAAATGAAAAAAGTATTTTTTGTAACTCTTATATGATAATTATGTGTAAGTAATAAGAGTTTGACTGCTGTTTGACCAAAAAATTTGTTATTTTTTTTGTAAAAAAATGGAAAAAGTGAATTTTTTTTTACTCTTATGTGCTAGTTATAAGATTTTGACTGTTGTTTGACCAAAAAAATTTATTACTAGTATTTTTTTGTAAAAAAATGAAAAAAGTAATTTTTGGCAACTCTTATATGATAATTATGTGTAAGTTATAAGAGTTTGACTAAGTTTGACCAAAAAAATATTATTTTTTTTGTAAAAAAATTGAAAAAGTGGTTTTTTTTACTCTTACTACCTCCGTCCCAACTCAATACGCATCTTTACTGTTTGGCACAATATTTAAGGAGAGATTATTTATATTCAAAAGTATTGTGAGTGGAGAATAATGAGTGGTTGGGAGGAAGAAAGAGAATGAGTGGAGAATAATGAGTGGTTGAGAGGAAGAAAGAGAATGAGTGGAGAATAATGAGTGGTTGGGAGGAAGAGAGAGAATGAGTGGAAGATTATAAAAATAATAAAAAACTTTCCTTTTTTGGATTGTGCACATATCAACGACACCCACTTAAAAGGTAAGTGTGCACATTGAGCTGGGACGGAGGTAGTATGTGTTAGTTATAAGAGTTTAACTGCTGTTTGACCAAGTTTGACCAAATTTGACCCAAAAAAATTATTATTTTTTTGTAAAAAAATCAAAAAGTAATTTTTTAAACTCTTATATGATAATTATGTGTATGTTATAAGAGTTGACTAAAATTTGACCAATAAAGTAAAGTTGGGAAGAGATATGAGGGTATTTTAGTCTTCTTACATCATTTTGCTAGTGAGGGGTGTATGAGGAATTTTCCATCTGGATTTTCCTTATTTGGGTTTGAATCTGGGCTCAGGGGCCCTAGAGTCCAAGGCCCAATTTTGATCCCTAATGAGATTCAAACCAATAAAATAGTACTCCCCTCAGTCCGGGAAAGATAGTCTCATTTGACTTTTAATGGTCAACAGAAGTGAACTTTGACCAAACATTAATGATAATCTAATCCTCCCAATGAAATTCTAAAAATTGTTATTGATAAATCATTTAAGTAACTTGCCAAAACAATTTTTAGAATTTCACTAGTATGATTAGAATGCCATTAATACTTGGTTAAAGTTCACTAAGAGCTCATCAACATCACAATTCCATAGAATGGTAGCAAAGAGGTAAGACTAGATCATTATGACCTACCAACCATATGCCCCTACAGTATAACTGAATTGAGTTCCGAACAAATGACACAGGCCAAAGGGGAAACATGAACTGTATTTCTAACTACTAAACAAGCCTCAAATCATCAAACCACTATGGAGGAGCAAGAGCTTAAAAAAAAGTGTAAACGATTAACCTATCACTTAACAGTCAGAACTCAGAACAAAATAGATGCATAAAATTGAAAGACAGATCAGTTGTCATTGTCTCTTATGCTAAGAACCTATGATTTAACTTGATATTCGTTGTTGAGTAGTCTCATGTGTCAGAAGGGTAGAGATATACTTCGTACTATCTATGCCTTGGGACATGGAATTATTACCTTACAGTCAGAAGTTTGGAAACCAAGCAGACTTTGTCCAAATTGGAACAAAGTAGAGCTCCAAATTAATTCTAAGGCTTGGTCCATGCTCAAAAAAACTACATACATGCAATTCTAGTAACAAAAGTATCTTACACATATATTAGCCTTTTCTTATACGAGACAGCAAATAGGGTGCTGTCACTAGTTTAATCACATTCCTCTAGTTTCTTTCTTACGCAGGTCAAAGATAAAACTTGATAAGGTGTATCATAGTTTATTTTTAGGAGTTAAAGACCCTTTTAGTCCTTAACCTATTGAACTTTTTAACTTTTGGTCCTCAACCTATTTTTTTTACCTTTTCGTCCTCATGTATGTATTCCTGGGTTTATTTCGTCCTTCCGTCAGTTGGCTGTTTATTTCTCCGTTAACTGTGTTGACATGGCTTAATGACGTCACCGTTTTAGCTTAGGTGGAATTATACATTGATTTTTTTTTTTTTTTGATGTGGATATTTGAAAGATAAAAGTGCAATAATATTAATCAAAAGGGGTTTAAATGAAAAAAAATCTCAACCCCATCCGACGTTGCCTTCACTTACGCACAACCCCTGTAACATTACAATTCAAATACACAACCCGGATTGAAAAACCAGCCACCACTATCCTCCCGGCTCCACCTGCAAATCTGTCGAGATCCATCTGCGTCACATCCCTTCCTCTCTCTCCTGGAAATCGCCCCTCCCTCCCCCTCTTTCTCCCCGAAACTGACCCTTCCTTCCTCCTTCCCCTCAACTTGTCCCTTCACATCTAAAACACTGAAATCTGGGTTTGAATTGAGCGAAATCTGGGTTCGATTTGAGAAAAATCTACCTTCGATTTCCGTGTACTATTTTTGTTTATGATTTCTGTCACGTGAAAAAGGAATTCCCCATCAATCATCTTTGCCTGTTCCCTTTTGTATTTATTTTCTACATGATCTGCTGTTTCCAAATCTCGGTTTGGCGTTTCTGGGTTTGGTGTTTGCTGATTTGATTCGAGTGAACTCGGATCTGGTTTTGATTTATGTGTGTTATGCCTGAGGGTAATTTCGGTGTAGGATTTCTGAGTTTGTGCAAACCCATATTCGGTTGGTTGATAATTGTTTTGGTTGGTAGTCATACGGTTGTTGATGGTGGTGTTTTGTGGTGGTGGGTAGATGTGGGTTGTCTTAAGGGTGGTGGGTGGTTGGTGGTGATGAAATGGAGATAAGAGGCATGGTCTTATGAAAAATAGTCTTGATTATTGAAAAAATCTGCTAAAAATATTAAGAGAATTAATCATTTAAAAAATTAAATATAAGATATTTTGTTTCAATTTTTTTATAAAGATATTTAGTTCAAAGTAGAACATTGCAAACAAATATAATATAAATAATATATTAAAAATATTTGCTACAAAATATTACTGTAAAAGATAGTATTTCAAAAAATAAATAAAAATATTAAATTCAAATTAGAACTTTGCAAAAAACATAATATAAATAATAATAAAAAAAATACTAAAGTAGTATAATCTATTATTTAGGTTTTCTAATTTAAGGGGTAAGGAATTTCTTTTTAACACCCTTCATGTTTTTATAAATACATTAAAGTTTAATAGTTTAAAGAATCACAATTCAACCCTTAAAAACTTTCTCATAATTCCATATCACCACCTTGTCCTATGTGTACTGCCATGTAGGCTAAAAGCATGACATCATTCCGCCACATCATTGAATTTAACGGAGAACTGGACGGCAATGTGACGGTAGGACGAAATAAACCCAGAAATACATACATTGAGGACGAAAAGGTAGAAAAAAATAGGTTGAGGACGAAAAGGAAAATAGTTCAATAGGTTAAGGACTAAAAGGGCCTTTAACTCTTTATTTTTAGGCTCCGATTGTTTCGTGTAGAAAGACTTCTGGAAAATGATTTCTCGGAAAACGATTTTCGGAAAATGACATAAACATGTTTTCGGTTGTTTGGTAAATCTAATGAAAATATTTTCTGAAAAATATTTCATACGAGGAGAAAAAATTGACCGAGGGGGAAGGGGTAGGGTGAATGTGTGGTGGGGTGGGGATGGGGATAGGGTAAAGGTGGGGTGGGGTAGGGGTGGTGGGTGGGTTGAGGTAGGTGGGTGTGGGTTAGGAGAGTTGTTAAAAATATTTTTAATATGAGAAAAAAATTGATCGGTGGTGTGGGGGGTAGGGAAGGGGCGGGCGGGGTAGGTGGAAATTGTTAAATACAGCAGCAGGACTCTTCTCAAGCCAATCGTATTTGCAGTTTGATCGCGGCAGGAGAGTTGGCTATACTTAAAAATCCATTAATTGTTGAGTTAATAAATTATGATGCTTTTCCCCCTTTTTTATTTTCTCCTTTTTTATGTTCCGTAAAACGACATCCGGAAAAAAAAAAAAAAAATGATCATGGTGTGGTGGGTGGTGAGGGTAGGGAGCAGGGGTGGGGGAGTTGTTAAAAAATAATATCAAAAAAAAATTGGGAGGTAGGGGTGGTGGAGGGGGGCGTGAGGGGGTGTTAGAAGTAATTTAATATGAATGAAAAAAAACAATTTTTTTTTGGGTGGGTTGGTGGGGAAGGTAAGGTAAGGTTGGAGGGTGAGGGTGGGGGTGGGGGTGGGGTGGAGGTGGAGTGGGTTGCTTGGGGTTGTACGGGGAGTTGGGTGTGTGAGGGAGTTAACATTTTCTGGAAAAGGACTTACGGAGGAGAAATCCGTAAGTCATTTTAGAAAAGTGGGAAAACCATTTTCCGGAAAACATTTTCCCCATTTTCCGGTGCTTAACAAACACCGGAAAATGAGAAAAACATTTAGCACCAGAAAAAGGGGAAAAACATTTAGCACCGGAAAAAGGGAAAAACATTTTCCGGAAAATGTTTTCCTCCAAACAAACGGAGCCTTAATTTTTGATTAAAAAAAAGGAGATGGGAAAGGTCTATGTATCATTAATTTGCCATTGTAACAGTTGCAACTATCCCGTACATTATTGCTAATCATAATGATAGAAAAACATGATTTCTTATATCAGTACATAGTGCATTTGAATTTACGATTAAAAAAGTAAATACTTTTGCTTCTTCCTGATAAGGTTGGCAGCGAAGAAAATAAAAGTTGACATGTCTGTGCATAGGCATATTAGATTTTCTTATGATACGAGTTACGACTAAGCATCATCACAGAGCATAGTAGAAAGAAAAAAAAAAACCTTGGATTTTTATCATATAGTAAAGCAACATAGTTTGTGCGTCAGTTAAAATACATAACTAAAAAGTGCAAGATAACTGCAGTTGCTGACTTGATGGTATCAAGATCATAATACCACCAATAACGTACTCCAGAGACAGAATGTTTAAATGCTCAGAAATGTAGTCTCATTCTCTCATTTTCAAATATAAGTCAAATATCTCATGAAATTTCCAGAATTTCCAATCTTTCAGGTTTTACTTTGGCTCGATTCAAGCATTACAGCTGTCCACTGTTCAAACCTTCTTTCATCAGTATATACTGTATAGTGTACTCCCCTGTTTAAACCTTTTCCTAACTTACTTCTCTCTTCCGCCACTCTTTGGTAAAGCACTTCAACAAGACCTCAAACCCAGCATAACTAACATCACTTGACCTGATGGAGACAATGAAAACGGCCAAGCCCATCAATGTCATTTAGAGCAATAGCTAAAGTAGTTTCCAGGAAAAAAAAAAGTGATTTATCCCGACCCGAAAAGCTCTAGTCATTACTTAGGTAAGAATGTGTGGTTACAAGAGAAATTCCTGATAGGGTGACAGAATGGAAAAAAAGAAAAACAAATTTCATAGCCTAGGTTGTGCCTAAAGTTGGGTAAGGAAATTCAAAAGGTACAGAACATATTGGGAGGCTGGCAGCATATATACAGGGGTCCTTGTTAAACCAAATACTTACTACCAAAATAAAACACCCAATTACACGCGTCCTCGTTTCCTTTAGGGGATGTCGCAAAATAAATGTCTTATTTCTATATTTAGCAATCTTTTTATCCCACTTTTCCATTTATACACCCTTATTAAATCAACATCCCTTGGCGAAGGTTCCTTGTTACATGTTTCAGTTATTAATTCACTCTTTCTCTAAACCTCGTACTTTGCTTAAGCTTCGGTTTTAACCTCTCTTGTTTTTTTAGCAGTTTTAAGTTTTAACCCTTGTACTATGTATATGCACTCATTTCCCTCCCCCCCCCCCCAACACCAAAATCCAAAGTAATAATGGTTAAAATGCTAAAAAAATGGCTTAATTTTCATCACTTTTGGGGAAAATGAGTGTGTATCTAAAGTACAAAGGTTAAAACTGCTAAAGAGAAACCAAAGAGGTTAAAACAGAAGCTCAACGAGGGTTAAAAATGTTGATAACCTTCTTTTATACAGTGTGTCCAAACAAAAAAGGACGTCTAATTTGGGAAGGACGGGTATTATTTTAATGATGACTCGACATTGATATTGTATACATAGTTGCCTTTACTATCCTCCTTATAAACTTATTACATTGCATCGTATTTACGATTTAGGCCGCTCATATTCCATTTTCCCTCAAGATAAGTGTAGGAGGGTAGTCCCCAAGGGTTGTAGTGTCTATGGTTGGCACTACACATGAACCACCAAAGAGAAATGGAGAGAAGCGAGAATATGGATTAACTAGGTGTTAGGAGAGAACAAGTACTGCGGGAGCAGATTAGCCGAATTACTTAAGTCGTCTTCAATAAATGAGCCAAGGTATTTCTAGTGTAACAAAATGTATGAATCAGTACCGCGCATGTGATAGGTCATGTGCGGGCCTTACTGCATGTTGGCGATCTTTCATTGGTCTGCTCGTGCGGTTTCGCGAAATGGTGCTGCGTGTTCCTTGTGGGGACCAATTCCGCAATTCTCCTTTTGTCCCTATCTAGGCCACGCGAAGTCCCTTCACTAGGCCACGTGCCTCACTCTGCTATTCTAGCCTCTAATCCAACAACAACTCCTCGATGATTCCCATTTGCGGAAGAGAAGGTTTCTATTGACCTTTTTCAATCAAAGAAAACACTTAGAGGAATTCGGCTATTTTTGCAAAAAGGGAATGCATATGGGGGACTGGGATGAATACACGGGATAACGAGTGCTTCATTCAAGACTTCTTATGGCTAGACCGCACGCAAAATGACTACTTTGCGGGAAAAGGGATGGCACATGCGGCATGCACGTGTGTTAGGTTCACGGGTTAAATATCCCACCATAGGAACACTTTTGCCCTTTTTAAATTTCAAATAGTCTCGGAAAGAATGCATTTAAAAAATTCAAAGTGAATTCGCCCTATCCTTTTTTTTATTTCCGGTTTCTAGATCTTTTGTTATTGCTAGAAAGCTAGACGCTTCTTTGCAGACCAAGAACTACGAAGTGACGAAGTACGTCAATTTCATAGGGGTTACAAATTGGAGGCATGCTACAGTAGCTTCATGCATGCTCCACTTGGCTCGGGGCTAAAGGTCTGGTTTCAAAATCTCTCGATTCATTGCTCAAATGAAAATGAAAGTGCCACCCAAGTTTGTTTAGAGGTGTTTTTTGAATCCGTTCATAACTTTGTCTGACCATGTATGTTTTCTAAAATGATTATTTTAAATGTGAACTCAAAAATATGGATGGTCATTTTGGGACTTTTTTATTTGAAAAATGGATGTCATTTTAGGACGGGGGAGTAGAACATTTATGCTTCAAAGTTGTTAAGTTCATCTAGGAGAGGGCATGCAGGATAGATTTTGCAGCAAAAATGCGATAGCATTAGTGGATGTGGAATTTTGATCTTCTTGCCAAGATTGAAACCAAGGCTCATATTTTTCTGAGAAAGAGTAATCTTGGATATTAAGGGTAAATTATGCAAATTAATATAACCGCTAGCTATGCAATCCAGTTAAATGTGTAGGGGCTTTAGGGCAGAGTACACTGCTGCTTTCACTAATGGACGAGCTTCTATATACAAAAATTTACAGATTCAAGTCATCTTTCCTCTATCTAGTTTTGGTGTTCTAGTTCAAGCGAAGGATAATTATCGTACATTATAAATAATCTCAATAAAGGTCCTAAGACTGGAAACAACCCAGCCTCACAAACGGTATGATTAATCTCAATATTCTCATTGTTATTCACAACAAGGCAACTCTAAACCAATCGTCTTTAAAGATTGTCTTTGGAAACCGTCATCTTCTTCCTCTCTCTCTCTCTCTCTCTCTCTCTCTCTTTCCCTCGCCCTCATTCCTTCTCCGTTTGATTCTTCTTCAACATTTGATCACTTACCATTGTTTGTAATCTCAATTTTGAGATACCAAACAATGGTTTGTTGATCTCGATCACATTTGATTTGTATTTTTGTTGCTTTAATAAATAAATCAATTGGTGTGGCTGCCAACTAACATGGAGGAGAAATTTGTTCCTTGCGATCTGAATCTCCGACGACATTCAAGCGTCAATCAACCCCCCGTTCGCTACAGGAATAATTTAGTATCTATTATTTTTCCCGATCTTAAAGTCTTTGCCTTACATGTTATATTATACTCTCTCCGTCGCACCTCACTTGACACCCAAGAGGTGGGCACAATAACTAAGGAAAAGAATAAAATAAGGAAAATGTGTGGTAGAAAATGAAGAGAGAGAATGAGTGGGATAAATAGTAGTGTTAGTTGAATAAATTGAGTGGTGGAAAATGAAGAGAGAGAATGAGGTGGGGTAGAGTGAATATAAAATTATAAAAAGTTGGCTATTTTTTGGGAAGTGTCAAGTGAGCTGGGATGGACCGAAATGAAAATAAGTGCCAAGTGAGCTGGGACGGAGGGAGTATGTCTTTTGTCCTTCGTCAAGAGCCTTTGCCTTCTCTCTATTACGTTGAGAGCCTTTGTATATTGTTTGTATTTTTGTATTTAGTCTTGTTGCAACGCTTGAGATGCTTGGTTGGACCCTTATTGCCTACCCAAATGCGTTACTTTGCATGTCCTCAAAACCAAATTCTACCCATGTGGTGGTGGTTTTCAAAAGGCCGATGTTGGGCCGTGTCCAAGTTTTGCTTGGAGAAGCATTTGGTCGTCTTAAATTTTATTAATACAAGTACGTATTGTTTGCTCAATAGGCGCTATATCAATATAAAGGATTCATGAGAAACTTGCAAGAACGAAATAAATGATAGAACAAGCAAAGCATTTATATAAATATGTGTGTGATTAAGTGAAACACATTGTAAAATAATTTGAAAAAAAAAAATCAATGAAGAGACATACTTGCCGGAATGGAGAATCATTCTAACAAAGCCAACCAAGGGCACCGTATCCTCCAATATTTTGTCTTCCCAATCTACCCAAACTTCTTCCGGTTTCTCCATCTCTTCTTCTTTCTCGTCAGTCTCACTTGTGGATTCCTCGGCCACTGCCGGCTTTCTCAACAAATCAGAACTGTAACCATCATGGCTAATAGTAATACCACTACCATCGCTGCTTCCAATTCTACCTCCCTCCGGCTTCGTTTTCAAGGCACAAAATTGAAGTCGATGTAACGGTAAAGGGTAAGTCTGGAAAGCTAGTGTTGGCGGAGAAGACGAACGGAGGAAGATAGGGTTTCTGTGATGGTGATGAATGGACGGAGTTTGGGCTGAAATTGAGCCCATTTTCAAGGGCGAATTCACGGAAATTTTACAATTAGGTTTCAGAATTCGCCATTAGCATATTTGTTGTTTCGATTGGTAGTTGTTTTTACTGCGTATGGATTAATTGATTGTTGAAGAGAGCGGTATGTGCAGTTTGTACGTACTGTCGATTTAGATAGTGTTAGTAGATGATAGTTGCAGGGATTTTCGAACAGCTCCACCGAGCAGTTAGCTGCACCCGTGCACATCGTGAAAATTACACAACGTTTGTGAGTTAGCTCATGCAAATGTAAAATGTGTACTGCAAATGTAAAACGTTTCTCAGATAGCTCCCGATTTCGGACGTTTTTACATTGTGTAGTGCAATAAAAACGTTGTGTAGAAAACGTTTTACATAACGTATGTAACTTTCATCCGGTGCAGCGGTGCAGCTAATTTCGGTGCAGCGGTTCCAGGTCCTGTACAGATAACTTGAAAGTGAGTGAGAGCAAGGTGTACTTTTCTTTGTGGGTCTAGGTGGAGGGTTTTTGGCCGGTTAATGGAAAGAGTGCGACCCTCTAAAATTACTTTTTCTCTTTATTTGTTTGTAATAAAACTAGTATACCCGTGCCAATGGCGCGGTGATAGTGTGGGAAGTTACTTTTTGAACTTGGAAGGGTGGGAGTGGGAAGTTTAAAGACGGTTTGAGGGGAGGCGGGGAAGTGATAACCGGTTGAGGAAAGGAGAATCGAGGGCTGTCAGATCGTTTTGAGATTCAATCCTAGCCTCTCTTTGTCTCGGCGGTTACCTACATTGTGTATTGTAATATAGTACTCGTGTCGATGGCACGGAGACGGCGACAGTACATGCGGGTGATAGTACAGACATGGTGACATTATGAAATATGTTAAGAACATAGATAATTAGAAGTTATAATTCATATTTTCTATAAGAGAACAGCAATATAATATATTCATCAATAAACTTAACAATTGGCTATGGTAGATCATATACAGTCCACCCCCCACCTTCTACAGTCCCTGCCCCAAAGCATGAAACTTCACAAATATGAAGAAAAAAAAAACCCTATTCTGAGTACATCATAATCTCAAACATGAAAATCAAAACTCAAAACCCATAGTCAAAGATATTGCACCTACAATCACACATCATAATGATACTATCAAAGCCAAAAACATAAGTGAAGAGAAAGGTTTGAGTTGTACCAATTTTGCTTAACTAACATTAATGTGAAACCACTCTGTAACTTCGATAAAAACTTCACAATAAACCAAGAAAACCTTCAAAATAAACTGGATTATGTATGTATTGTTCTATTTCCAGTCCATCAAAATTAACATAAATACGAAACAACACACAAATAAAAACCGCTCAAAATGTAATTTCTAAAATGTCACCTTGGAAACACACATCTTTTTTGAGTTTTCAGTATAGCAGTTTAGTCATTAGTATCAACATTAAACCATTGAACTAAAACTGCATTTTTCTTATATTTATATGCATATTTGCAATAGTGCAAATATTCATGAAACAATAACTAATATTGGCTCAATACGGTTATCACATATTTTTTTGACATATGTCATATACTATAAATTTGTAGACATGTTGAAATAAAAATACAAACACCTTTGTGTGAACTTGAAAGAGGCATCAAGAAAAGTAGCTGCTCCAACTATAATTGATAACTTCAGCCTTTACACTACCACCGGCAGCATTAGTTGCTGCACAGGTTGAAGTGCTCGGGCGTTGGATGTGCAACCTTTGCATGGGAAGCCTTCTCTTCGTGTATTCATGCCTACAAACACACAAATGTAGACCAAATTAAAATACTCACTAATATCTAAATGATGGTCCAGTTCATGAAAAAGTATTCCTAAATGAGTGAATCGGATCACACTCACTCCCTTTGAAGAATCATTACACAACTATGATCACTACATGGTATCAGCCAGCCGTATCTCAATACCCAGAAAACCTCGTGTTTATCTCTAAAGCCAACAACCTCTCTCTTCTCTGCCCTTCGGATCTCCTAGCCTTTTAACCCGCGTCAAAACTCAACGTCCAACAGGTGGCGTGTAGCAACTGTTAACATTTACTGCCTCCGTCCCATAAGGATGTTCCCATTTCACTTTTCAAATAATTTAGTAATATATTTTTCTTTCCATTACTATCCCCCTAATGAGCAAGAGATTCACACAAAGAACCACTAATCTTAGCCGATCATCCACACTTGTGTCATTCGAATTTTGGAAATTCACATAAATTAGCCATTCAAATTTAGAAAAGAGACTTTCTTTTTGGGACAAACAATAATGGAAAGTGGGAACAACTTTGTGAGACGGGGGGAGTACAACAATGGTAGAGGTGGACGTAAAGAATATAGTTCATAGTCACTACTCCTACTTCTCGCCTAAATGCATTTTTGAGGGACTGCCCAAATTCAGTTACATCCCCCTTGTTTCTCTCTCCACACCACCCCCTCCTCATTCTACAGCAGCAATGAACGTTTTTATCTTCAATGAATCAAAAAAAAAAAAGTATTCTAAGATAATTTATGCAATTGAAGAAATTGTTAGAAAAGGGGAATGAAAGAGAGGAAATTACCTTGCTCAGTAAATTTACCTCAGAAGCGAGATACTCGAGAATGGAGGAAAGCCATGTACGGATTTAAATTGGCACATTTCATATACTTTGAACTTCTGCATCATCGTCCTTACAGAGTCAGTCAATCAAAGCAAATTGCAATTACTGAACATACTGTATTTCAATAATAAATGTCACTAACAGGAAGCTCTTTAATCAAACCATGCTCAAGAATAAAAAACCATCCCTCTATGGCTCTACCCCAGTAGTGAAACAACCGTGGAATTAAGAAGTTTCTGAAAAAAAATATTACAAAGAAGTAAACAGCAATTGACCTAGAACGCACAAAATAAAAAGAAGAAGAAAAAGGGAAACGGAAACCGCTATCCTTTAGCCGTCGGATCAGAGCAACCTAGAAATAATCTGAGGGTAAGAAAAGGTGTAAACCCTGTCTCTTTTTTCTCTCCAGCCCCCCCCCCCCAATTCATTCTACACCAGTATTATATCGACGCATGAGGTACATGAATAATAGTGCGCCGGTTACAAATCTTTCAGCACAGAGAGAGAACAGAAATTCATTTTGGGAGAAATGAAGCACTAACCTTGCGAGTGGTTTCCATTGTTGATCTTCAATAGGAGCGGCCATCATCGCTCTCAATACGATCGTCACATAATATACTTAAACGTTTGCATTCGCGGCTCTTCCGTTTCGTTAATATCGAATCTTCTACGATTTCTGCAAAATCATGAATGGTTGTAGGAGAAGTGAGGGTTCAGTATCCAGTTGTCAGTGAAAGATTCACCACCAATCACTGTGCCATTTCAAACATCGACTCTCTTTGTTGTGAAACCCTCGTGCAGTTGTTTACAAAACCCTCGAGGACGAAACCGTCGAACTACTACTAACTGCAGCGTCAGATTGGATTAAATCTGAGCCCTTCTTTATGTGGGGTATAATTTGGGAGTAGATAGAACAGCAACGAGAAAGCAGAAACTGCCTTTGAAGCTCTGCATTTCAGAAAACTACACGCCTTTTTTTTATGTTGAAATTCTAACCTTGCTATTCTTAGGAATCGGTTAGGGGATAAATTTTACTCTTCAAACTTAGACCTCTTACCAACGAAAGACGACGACGAAGTTAAACGGGGAACGGAGGGATCTTGCGGTTTGGTTAAACATGGAGGGGAGCGAATTACAGGTTTGAAAGCAGAGCAACATCAAAAAAAGGGAAGAAGCTGGGTAAAGGAAACCACTAAATTCAACTGTCGGGAACTGCCGTGGGAGGTGGGATGATATTTGGTTGTTGGATCAATTTTATGAAAATGAATCTGAGCTGATTTTTATCTCAGCGGTTATTTTCATTGTGTATTGTAATATAGATATTCATTTATTTTTAGAAATCGAAATTAATAATAGATTATAAAAAATAGGTATTGTGAGTGAGCTAGAAATGTAAAGTGGAGTAGAAAATAGTTAGTGAACAATTGTTATGAGTATATCACATGACTCTCATTACTATAAATATTGTTATTTATATATTTATTGAGAAAGGGATATTTTCAATGGGAAATAAAAATGGTAAAATAGGTATTTTCGTTATAAGATGGAGGGAGTATCATTTAGTACTTCTTCCGTCCCAAAAAAATTGTTCCTTAAGTCTTATTTATATTGGTCACTTTTGAAATTTTTTTCAGTCAACACGAGTGAACTTTGACCAAATATTAATGTCAATCTAGTTATCCTAGTAAAATTCTAAAAATTGTTATTGATAAATAATTAAGTGATGTATCAATATTAATTTTCAAAATTTCATTACCATGACTAAATTGAAATTTATATTTGGTCAAAATTCATTTTTGTTGACTGAAAAAAAATTAAAATTGGCCAATATAAATGAGACTGAGGGAGTATTAATATTTTTTGGTGTCTCATTATGTCGCGCCCCAACCCGTGGTCTTACTTGGCCCCACGCTCAGGACACGCACGGAAGACGTCATAAAACACTTTTAGAATTTTTTTTCGAAATATACTTTCATAAAGTTTAACAAAGTCCACACTCGAAGTTCAAAGACTTCTATTTAACTTTCTAACAAACTTTACAAATAACTTTCACAAACGAAAGTACTTAGCCCGAAGGCTTACAAACTCTTATACAAATGTACAATCACCACACTTTAACAAAATAGGTGATACACGGATAAAGTCTCGGGTACACTACCCCAAAGGTTATACATTTATATAATGCAACCTTTAAACCACACTTGTCCCAAAAACTCTTACCAAAACCACCACGACGTCCTCCCTTGTGTAAGTGAGATATCCCCTTGGCTCGCCTTTATCTAAGAAAAACAACATTGAAAGGAACGGGGTGAGAATAAATCTCAGTAAGCTACTAAAATGCAACTACGTTACATGCTGAAATGATACTCATAATGTAACGACCCCAAAATTCGTTTTACTTATTTTAATATTTATTTTATATTTTGAGGAATTTTATTTAAAATTTTGTGTGCATTTTATGTGTTGCATCATAATTCATAATTTGCACATCTTGATTGATTATTGGTGTTAGTTGTAACAAGTGTTAAGGGAGTTAATTATTTAAGTTGAAACATTAGGATCCTTATTTGAAAAGTATAACTTTAGGGGTTTATGTGTTAAAGGTAGAAGTGGAGGGACTCAAATGAAAAGATAGAAATTTGCACAAAACCCATCCTTATCACCTCTCCCTCTCCTGCGCATGAACTCACCATTTTCTTTACAACTTTTCTAAAAATTCCTCCATTGTTGTTGAGAAGAAAGAAAGTTAAGGTAAGATTTTGTTTTGTTAATTTTCCCTATTTTAATTTACTACTTCATTTCCAAATCTAAAAATATATAAATGTTCAGGGTGTTGAATAGATTCTTTCTACCGGGTCAAATATTATTTTCTTGACACTTTTTCCGGAAAATAGGTAAGTTACTAATTTCCCTTTAAATGTTAAAATGGTCATAAGTATGCTTTATATGCTTTATATGTGATAAAACAATGTTTTGGTATGTTTTATTTATACTTGTAAATTTGGGACAAAGGGAGTAAAATAGAATTGGTTCTTGTTGGTGTTAGTATTGTTTTTGGGCTGAATTTTAGCCTTTGTGTAAGTGTAGATGTTAAGTGTTGCAAGCTTTGGTAATTTTGGGTTGTGAAATGTAAGGAGTGAACTTTGGTTAAGTTTTTAGGTCTGCCGGGTGATGTGGGCGGCCGCCCAAAAATGGGCGTGCGGCCGCACACCTATCTGAAGGGTTTTCTTCATGGAACAGAGCATTTTGGGCGGCCGCACAGCCCTGTTTGGGCGACCGCCCAGTTATCTGGAAAAGTTTGGAGTTTTCAAACTAAGGGGTTTAAAGGTCAATCTTGGTCTAGTTTTTGGGTAGTGTTCTAAAGTAGTTAGATGATTGTTGTGGATCACTAATGTGGTAGAAGTGGTACCTTGGTGTACACAAGTGTTGTGAAATGTTAGTAATTGATTATGTGAGCATTGTTGAACACTTTGTAATGTGTTGGAATAGTTCATCTTCTTGATGTGTTTGGCATGGTTCCCTACATTGGAATCATTGTCCCTGATTGTTGTTTAAGCAAGTATTTCTATATGGTGCTTGCGTGTAAAGTCCAGCTGGTACTTTTGTGTGTGTTGGGCAGTGATAGGGATTATAATGGTCTCCCGAGCCAAGTACATTGTAAGGCTCCTATCATTGGTTTCCCATTTTTAAACCCCTTCCTTAGGCCAAAGGTTGGGCACTTTGGGTTATGACTTTGTGTCATTTTCCCCGTTGTTGTTGTTGTTGTTGTTTGGTTCCGGAACCCGTTTCAGCTCTTCGATGCTGCTCAGTTGATGCCTCTCAGATGGCTATTGTTTGGTTTGAGAACCTTGGCTCAGTATCCATGTATGAGTGTTCATTTCCGCTTTATGTGTTGCATGATGAGTTGGTCGTTATTTCCAACCGGTATGGGACGGTTGGCGATAGGGAGCCTCTCATATTATGTGCTATGTGCTATATGATCAGTTGTGGCATTGTTCCTTTATGTGTATCATATTAGCATGTAATGTAGTTGCATTTTAGTAACTTACTGAGATTTATTCTCACCCTTTATTTGTTTACCGTTTTAGATAAGAAGGAGCCCAGGGGATAGTTCACACACACTGGGAGGACGTCGAGGAGATCTTTGGGTAAGACATTTTGGGAAAGGTTGTGTAAGTAAAGGATACATTATGTAAATGTAATACCTTTTGGGTAGTATACCCGTGACTTGGTTTGTATCATCTCTTTTAGTAGATGTTCGTGTTTGTAATTAAGTAAGTAAAGTCAGTAGTTGTAGCCAAGTGGCTTAGTACTTGTTTGTGAAAGGTTGTTTTGTGACTTGAAGTCGTGTTTTAGTATCGAGTTGGTGGTGTGAACCTTTTTATAGAAAGTATATTTCGAAAAATTTTCTCTAAAATGTTTTATGACGTCTTCCGTGCGTGTCCCGGACGTGGGGCCAAGTAGGACCACGGGTCGGGGCGTGACAGTTGGTATCAGAGCTAGGTTGTAGATGGTCTAGAATGACTAAGTGACCTAGGAGGGTAGTTAAGTATGGAGTGAGTAACGTTGAGTGTTTTATGCAGGTACTCAGTAAAAATGCCGGAACATGAGGGTGAACAGTCTGGTACTGCAGGCCAGGGTAATGTAAGGGAAGAGACTCGAGCTATGTTTCAAGGGATGTTCGAGGCAGCAATGAAAACCATCCATGATCAGAGGCAGGGAGGAGAGCATGCACCTCCGAGGTATGGTCTAGAACAGTTTTTGAAGATGAAACCAACCGGCTATGATGGTGAACCAGATGTGACCAAAGTTGAGAGATGGATCGAGTCCATGGAAAAGATATTTGATGTCTTAGTTTGTACGGAAGAAGATCGAGTTAGGTTTGCTACCTACAAGTTGAGTGGAGCTGCGGAGTACTGGTGGAGAACACTGAAGGCTAGTTGGGATGAAGCTCATGTACCATATACTTGGGCAAATTTTCTGAGGAAGTTCAAGGAACATTTTATTCCAAGGGTGGATCAAGATCGGAAGGAAGTGGAATTTCTTAGCTTGGAACAGAATACAATGTCAGTGGCTCAGTATGCAGCCAAGTTCACGGAGCTATCGAGGTATTGTACTCATTTGATTGCAACAGAGGAGAGAAAGGCAACAAGATTTGTTAAGGGTTTAAAAACAGTGATCCGAACTCAATTGGTGTCCCACAAGCTACAAGAATTTCAAGATGCAGTTGATCGAGCTTATCAAGTAGAGCACGACATTGAAGAACACAAGAGGAAGGTGGAATTAACAAGTGCGGGAAGGCAAGGTAGACCACAACCACAAAGGAATGATAATCGTGGAGGACAAGGGACTTCAACCCCATTTAGAGGACAACCACAAGGACAACCGATTGTTAGAAATCAAAGCAATTTCTCCGGGGGTCAAAGCAAGAGAGTATGTAATTATTGTCAGAGGGAAGGGCACAGTGAGGAGCGGTGTTGGAAGAAACAAGGAAAGTGTTTGAATTGTGGACAACTTGGCCATTTTCAAAGAAATTGCCCGAGATTGGGGGGTCAACCATCGGGTAGTGGTGTCGGACCGTCTCAGGGTCAGAAAAGGGATGCCTCGGGAAAACCAAAGGTTCAAGGTCGTGTGTTTGCAATCAATAAACAACAAGCTTCGGATGCTTCCACCGTGATAGGAGGTATAATTTCTATGTCCAGTTTGAGGGCACGTGCACTTATAGACCCCGGCTCATCGCATTCATATGTTTCTGTGTCTTTTGCATCTCGATTGCATTCTTCTTATGAGTCTTTGCCTTATGTGCTAGAAGTGTCGACTCCTATGGGAAATTGTTTGATAGCTGACAAGGTGTTGCGTGACTGTGATGTGCATATTAGTGAGCATGTTTTACTTGCTGATCTGGTTATTTTGCCATTGCAAGACTTTGATGTTATTTTGTGTATGGATTGGTTAAGTAAAAATCATGCCTCTGTTGATTGTTTTAAGAAAGTGGTTACGTTTTCTATCCCTAGTGTGCCTGTGTTTACTTTTGAGGCAACTTCTTTGGGTAAGGGAATTCGTATTATTTCTTATGTGAAAGCTAGGAGGCTATTGCACCGTGGTTGTGTGGGGTATTTGGCTTGTGTTTTGGATACTACTAAAAAGTCTCCTAAAGTAGAAGATGTGAATGTTGTTAAAGAGTTTTGTGATGTGTTTTCTTCTGAATATTCTATGCCTCCCGATAGAGAGATCGAGTTTGGTATTGACTTGATTCCAGGTACTAACCCCATATCTGAAGCACCTTATAGAATGGCTCCAGCTGAACTAAAAGAATTGAAGGTGCAATTGCAAGAGTTACTTGATCGGGGATTCATCCGTCCTAGTGTGTCACCGTGGGGAGCTCCTGTATTGTTTGTCAAAAAGAAAGATGGGTCTTTGAGACTGTGCATCGACTACAGGAAGCTGAATCAGGTAACTGTAAAAAATAAGTATCCTCTACCTCACATTGATGACTTGTTTGATCAACTCCAAGGGTCAGTCGTCTTTTCAAAGCTTGACTTGAGGAGTGGGTACCATCAGTTAAAGATCCGTTCTGAGGATATTTCTAAGACTGCTTTCCGTAGTAGGTATGGTCATTACGAGTTTCTTGTTATGCCTTTCGGGTTGACTAATGCTCCGGCTGTTTTCATGGATATGATGAATCGGGTTTTCAAGCCTTATCTTGACACCTTCGTGGTTGTATTTATTGACGATATTCTTGTGTATTCCAAGTCTAAGGAGGAGCACGAGCAACACTTGCGAATGGTTTTATCTGTTCTTCGTGAGAAGCAATTGTTTGCGAAATTCAGTAAGTGTGCTTTTTGGCTCGAGGAAGTATATTTTCTGGGGCACGTGGTTTCTAATAGAGGAATATCCGTAGATCCTTCCAAAATTGAAGCTATTGTGAATTGGAAGAGGCCTGAATCAGTTACGGAGATTCGAAGTTTCTTGGGTTTAGCCGGGTATTATAGAAGATTTATCGAGGGGTTTTCTAAAATTGCTACTCCATTGACTCAGTTGACTCGAAAGAATGTACCGTATGTGTGGGATGGCAAGTGTCAAGCTAGCTTTGAAGAGTTGAAGAAGAGGTTGACTACAGCTCCTATCCTTGCGCTTCTTAATGGAAATGACGATTTGGTAATTTATAGCGATGCTTCTAAAGAAGGCCTCGGGTGTGTGTTAATGCAAAACGGAAGGGTGATTGCGTATGCTTCAAGAAAGTTGACTCCGAGTGAACAAAATTATCCTACCCATGACATGGAGCTTGCGGCTATTGTCTTTGCGTTGTACAAGTGGAAACATTATCTGTACGGAGCCAAATTTGAGATTTTTACCGATCATCAAAGTTTGAAGTACCTTTTCTCCCAAAAAGAGTTGAATAACAGGCAAAGAAGATGGATGGAGCTATTGAAGGATTATGATTGCACAATCTCTTATCACCCGGGTAAAGCAAATGTGGTAGCTGATGCCATTAGCCGGAAATCTTTTATGGCTTCATTGATGGTGCGTGAATGGAAGATGTTAGAGGATGCTCGAGATTGGGATCCGTGTGAGTCAAAGTATGGGGCTATTTTTGCGAGTATTCAAGTATTACCAGTTTTGATTCAACAAATAAAGGAAGCTCAGAAGGATGATCCGGAGTTGGTGAAAATTGTAGATAAAATCGAAGATGGCAAATTTGAGGATTTCTCTCTTAATCCCGAAGGAGTGTTAACTTTTAGAGGTCGGTTATGTGTGCCTTGCGTGGATGGGATTAAACGCCAAGTTCTTGATGAGGGCCATAAGTTGAGGTATATTATTCATCCCGGGAGCACAAAAATGTATCAGAATTTGAAGCAACACTTTTGGTGGAATAATATAAAGAGAGAGATAGCGGATTATGTATCTAAATGTTTGACATGTCAACAAGTGAAAGCTGAACATCAAAGGCCTGCAGGGTTACTTCAACCGTTAGAGATTCTGGAATGGAAGTGGGAACATGTTACTATGGATTTCGTGACGGGATTACCTCGCACTCGAAGAAGGTTTAATGCAGTTTGGGTGGTTGTGGATAGATTGACCAAGTCTTCTCATTTTCTACCTATAGAGATTAGTTACTCGATGGAAAGGCTTGCGACTTTGTATATAAATGAGATTGTGAGATTGCATGGTGTCCCGGTGAGTATTGTGTCTGATCGTGACACTAGATTTACATCTCGATTTTGGCAAGCATTTCAGAAGGCTTTGGGTTCAGAGTTGAAGTTCAGTACAACTTTTCATCCCCAGACAGATGGGCAGTCAGAGAGGACTATTCAGATTCTCGAGGATATGTTGCGAGCTTGCTCAGTTGATTTTTCAGATTCTTGGGATTCTCATTTACCTCTCGTGGAATTTGCCTATAACAACAGTTTTCAGTCAAGTATTGGGATGGCCCCGTATGAAGCTTTGTATGGGAGGAAATGTCGGTCTCCAATTTGTTGGGATGAAGTGGGAGAAGCAAAGATTTGGGGTATTGATATGGTGAACAAGTCAGTTGAGGAGGTTAAGCTTATCCGAGATCATTTGAGTACCGCTCAGAGTAGACAGAAAAGTTATGCCGATCACCGGAGGCGAGATCTCGAGTTTGAAAAAGGTGACTTTGTGTTTCTGAAAGTTTCACCTAAGGTGGGAATTCGAAGGTACGGGAAGAAAGGCAAGTTAGCACCGAGGTACATTGGCCCATTCGAGATTTTGAGTAGAGTTGGTGATAGAGCGTATCGTCTTGCATTACCCCATTCTCTTGACAAGATCCATAATGTTTTTCATGTCTCGATGCTTAGGAAATATGTGTACGATCCTTCTCATGTCTTGTCCGAGGTTCCCGAGGATATTGAACCGAGTATGTCTTACGAAGAGCATCCGGTCCAAGTTATTGATTCAAAGATTCAAGAGTTGCAAACTAAGAGTATTCCCCTTGTTCGAGTTGTGTGGAGAAATCATAACGTGGAAGAGTCAACTTGGGAGCTTCGGGAGGATATCGAGAGGAAGTACCCTTGGTTGTTTGTGGGTTGAGGTAAGCAATCCTAAAATTCCGGTCGAATTTTCTTTAAGGGGGAGTGAGTGTAACGACCCCAAAATTCGTTTTATTTATTTTAATATTTATTTTATATTTTGAGGAATTTTATTTAAAATTTTGTGTGCATATTATGTGTTGCATCATAATTCATAATTAGCACATCTTGATTGATTATTGGTGTTAGTTGTAACAAGTGTTAAGGGAGTTAATTATTTAAGTTGAAACCTTAGGATCCTTATTTGAAAAGTATAACTTTAGGGGTTTATGTGTTAAAGGTAGAAGTGGAGGGACTCAAATGAAAAGATAGAAATTTGCACAAAACCCATCCTTATCACCTCTCCCTCTCCTGCGCATGAACTCACCATTTTCTTTACAACTTTTCTAAAAATTCCTCCATTGTTGTTGAGAAGAAAGAAAGTTAAGGTAAGATTTTGTTTTGTTAATTTTCCCTATTTTAATTTACTACTCCATTTCCAAATCTAAAAATATATAAATGTTCAGGGTGTTGAATAGATTCTTTCTACGGGGTCAAATATTATTTTCTTGACACTTTTTCCGGAAAATAGGTAAGTTACTAATTCCCCTTTAAATGTTAAAATGGTCATAAGTATGCTTTATATGCTTTATATGTGATAAAATAATGTTTTGGTATGTTTTATTTATACTTGTAAATTTGGGACAAAGGGAGTAAAATAGAATTGGTTCTTGTTGGTGTTAGTATTGTTCTTGGGCTGAGTTTTAGCCTTTGTGTAAGTGTAGATGTTAAGTGTTGCAAGCTTTGGTAATTTTGGGTTGTGAAATGTAAGGAGTGAACTTTGGTTAAGTTTTTAGGTCTGCCGGGTGATGTGGGCGGCCGCCCAAAAATGGGCGTGCGGCCGCACACCTATCTGAAGGGTTTTCTTCATGGAACAGAGCATTTTGGGCGGCCGCACAGCCCTGTTTGGGCGACCGCCCAGTTATCTGGAAAAGTTTGGAGTTTTCAAACTAAGGGGTTTAAAGGTCAATCTTGGTCTAGTTTTTGGGTAGTGTTCTAAAGTAGTTAGATGATTGTTGTGGATCACTAATGTGGTAGAAGTGGTACCTTGGTGTACACAAGTGTTGTGAAATGTTAGTAATTGATTATGTGAGCATTGTTGAACACTTTGTAATGTGTTGGAATAGTTCATCTTCTTGATGTGTTTGGCATGGTTCCCTACATTGGAATCATTGTCCCTGATTGTTGTTTAAGCAAGTATTTCTATATGGTGCTTGCGTGTAAAGTCCAGCTGGTACTTTTGTGTGTGTTGGGCAGTGATAGGGATTATAATGGTCTCCCGAGCCAAGTACATTGTAAGGCTCCTATCATTGGTTTCCCATTTTTAAACCCCTTCCTTAGGCCAAAGGTTGGGCACTTTGGGTTATGACTTTGTGTCATTTTCCCCGTTGTTGTTGTTGTTGTTGTTTGGTTCCGGAACCCGTTTCAGCTCTTCGATGCTGCTCAGTTGATGCCTCTCAGATGGCTATTGTTTGGTTTGAGAACCTTGGCTCAGTATCCATGTATGAGTGTTCATTTCCGCTTTATGTGTTGCATGATGAGTTGGTCGTTATTTCCAACCGGTATGGGACGGTTGGCGATAGGGAGCCTCTCATATTATGTGCTATGTGCTATATGATCAGTTGTGGCATTGTTCCTTTATGTGTATCATATTAGCATGTAATGTAGTTGCATTTTAGTAACTTACTGAGATTTATTCTCACCCTTTATTTGTTTACCGTTTTAGATAAGAAGGAGCCCAGGGGATAGTTCACACACACTGGGAGGACGTCGAGGAGATCTTTGGGTAAGACATTTTGGGAAAGGTTGTGTAAGTAAAGGATACATTATGTAAATGTAATACCTTTTGGGTAGTATACCCGTGACTTAGTTTGTATCATCTCTTTTAGTAGATGTTCGTGTTTGTAATTAAGTAAGTAAAGTCAGTAGTTGTAGCCAAGTGGCTTAGTACTTGTTTGTGAAAGGTTGTTTTGTGACTTGAAGTCGTGTTTTAGTATCGAGTTGGTGGTGTGAACCTTTTTATAGAAAGTATATTTCGAAATTTTTTTCCTAAAATGTTTTATGACGTCTTCCGTGCGTGTCCCGGACGTGGGGCCAAGTAGGACCACGGGTCGGGGCGCGACACATAATTGAACAATGTCAATAAGCATTCACATATCACATAACATGAGAGGTAAAGCCAACTCATCATACCACACATAAGGCGGAAATAAACACTCATAAGTGGATACTGAGTCAAAGTTCTCGAATCAAACATATAACCATCTGAGAGGTATCAACTGAGCAGCACCAAAGGGCTAAAACGGGTTCCGAAACCAAACAATAACAACAACAACGGGGGGGAAATGATACAAAGTCATAACCCAAACGGTGACTAAACTCACACAAAGTAGAGCTAGCCCAAACCCAATCCGTGGCCCAAGGAAATGGGTTAAAAATGGGAAACCAATGGTAGAAGCTTTACAATGAACTTGGCTCGTGTGCCATTATAATCCCTACCACTGCCCGACTCCACAACAAGAAGTACCAGCTAGACTTTACACGAGAGCATAGTAATAAATACTTGCTTTAAACAACAACCGGGCCATGATTCCAAAGTAGGGAACCACACAAGCTCATCATAAAGATGGAAACACGTTACTCATAAAGAGTTCACAACACAATCCTTTACCATTGACATAAAGTCACAACCCAATCTTTTATTAATGACATTAAGTCACAACTCAATCTTTTATTAATGACATTAAGTCACATCACAAGCTTGCACCCATTCACAATTAATCCAAAACACATCAAAAGGATGTTCCATTATACCCATTTAATACTTAGTTAAATTCCACAACACATATGTTCACAAAGGAACCATTTCCAATACTAGAGTGTTCCACAATGTGCATTTAAGTCAACTATAATGGTACCTAAAACCTAGACCAAGAATACATCCTAGTCTTAACCAAACAAAAGGATAAATTCTGAAATAAGGGGCGATCTGGTGCTCACTAAAGAATGGGCGGGTGCTCGGCAGACCAGGCGGGCGCTCAGAAAGTATCAAGCAGGCGCTCCAGGTCAACAGGGAATTTGGTCATGAAATAAAAGGTAAGCGGGCGCTCCAATCATGCGCGCGCGGGCGCTCCAAAGGCTAGCGGGCGGGCGTTCAATACCCACCAGGCGGGCGCTCGCTACAATTTCCAGCAAAACCCAATTTCTTTCCAGGCTTAAGAATTCTCCGTCCCAAACGTAGGAGTATACTTTTACTAACAACTAGGCAATACTCAGGAGTACTAAACAATTTCAAAACCAACTATTTCAAGTTTACTCTTTCCTTCCTACACAGTATGTTTATACTCCCTTTGTCCCAAAATTACAAGTATCACCAAATTCACCCAAATCACAAAATTAACACTTACAAGTATCAAGTATAACATATATGACCATTTTAACATTTAAAGGGGAATTAGTAACTTACCTATTTCTGGAAAAGTATCGAGAAAATAATATTTGATCGGGTAGAAATGACCTACTCAACGCCCTGATCATTTTTATATAATTAGTTTTTAAAACGGATAAGTAATTAAAAAGATAGAAATTAAAATAGGATGAAACTTACTTGTTCTTCGTTGACATAGAGAGAGAAAAAGGAAAAGTATATGTATGTATAACGCAGAGAAGGAGGGAGAAGAGATAAACATATAAAGATTTTTATAAAATTTTCACTTTGGTCCTTCTACTTTCAAGTTGAACAATTAAGCCCCTATAGTTATATTTTCACAAAGGACCCTATAGTTTCAACTAACTCATTTAACTCCTTTAACCATTATTACTACTAACCAAGTGACTAACACAAATAATCAAGTAAGATGTGCAAATCATAAAATATGATGCAACACATAAAATGCACACATAATGTCAAATTAAAATCCCCAAAAATATAAAATAAATAGGGACAGGTTTTGGGGTCGTTACAATCACTCCCCCTTAAAGAAAATTTGTAACGCCCATCCTTAATCTCGTTAAATATTTAACGTGCTTGTTAAATTCTTGGCTAGCATATTTATATGCTATTTTATTTGAATTAATTATTTAATTGCTTTAGAAAATTAAGGTGGTTAAATGTCAAAGTTGAAAGTTTAGGGGCCTTTTTGTCAAAGTTAGAACTTGAGGGGTCTAGTTGCAATTCTTGGAAGTTCCAAGTATATCTTGGTTGTTTGCCTGAGAAAGGCATTCTTTCTCAAGATCTTTCTCGTACTCTCCTTCTGTTTCAAAAGTTAAGTTTAGGATTCTTCCTATTCTCGACTCCTCGAGCTTAATTATCCCTCCGTTCGTGATTCCGGTCCCGGATAAATATTCGTGGCGTTGAATAGAGCGTTTCCGACCGATCAGAAATTAATTTGGGTCAACTTGATTTTTGACTAGGTAAGCTATTGACTCCCCCT
The DNA here is from genome assembly GCA_026119855.1 of Campanula takesimana. Lineage (NCBI taxonomy): Eukaryota > Viridiplantae > Streptophyta > Magnoliopsida > Asterales > Campanulaceae > Campanula > Campanula takesimana. The sequence continues at coordinate 510,158 of JAOWBW010000825.1, read as the reverse complement.
TACTTGTAATAACATGCATATATGTTATTCCCGCTACTTGTTCTTGTTAAAATTGTGTTTTGAGCAATTTTTGTGATACTTGTAAAATTGGGACAAAGGGAGTATTCGTATGAACATAGACTTGCAAAAGTATCCCTAAATGGATATAGTAGTATAATATAAAATTGTACTTATACTTTTGGGGACGGTGAAATATTAAATTGGAATAAAAGGAAATTGTCCTATTATTTATGGGACGGTAAAAGAAATGAATTGAGCCTGAAATCATGTTTTGAGTATTGCCTAAGAGTTAATAAAAGTTACTCCTACGCTTGGGACGGGAAATTTCTTAACCTGGGAAAGAAATAAAAATTTCGCATTTTGGCACCTTGTGCGACCGCACAAAAAACCTTGGGCGACCGCCCATCTTTCTGAAAGGTTTTTCAAAGAAATTGACCTGCTTGTGTGCGACCGCACAGTCCATTTTAGGCGACCGCACAGTTACCTGAAGAACAAAATGTTGTTTAAAGTTTGTATAAGTTGGAAGTAACTCTAGTTAAGGTATATAACCTTAGTATAAGATGTCCTAGCAAGTGTTGTGACACCGTAGGGGCATCAGAACTTGGTTTTAAACGTGTATACTCATTTAATTAAAATGAGAACTTAGTCTTGTACATGGACACTTATAGAACTCAAATGAGAACTTAAGTATAAGAGTAACAACTCTTTTATATGTCTTGAAAGTGCTATGAACAAGCACTTATGTGTTATGCTTGTCTTGAAGCCAATGATTGTGCACCTTAGGGGCATTAAAACAATGACTTGAGATTGAATATCCTATGTAGGGGATTAAGAACTTGTAAGTATGAGTTGTATAGCTCATTGACTTAATTTGAATTCGAAGTATTCTTGGTCTAGGTTTAGGGTACTACCATAGATGGCCTAGATGAGTTTGTAGAACACTCTAGTACTGAAAATAGTCCCTTTGTGAACAAATGAAATGTGAACTTGAATCATAATTAAATGATAACTTGAGTATAAGAGTAGTAACTCTTTTATGTGTCTTGAAGTCAATGTTTGTGTACCTTAGGGACACCAACTAATGTCTAGAGCTTAAATGTCCTAAGAAAAGGATTGGAAAATAATTCGTGAAAGATGTATAATTCATCTTCCTAGCTTGAACTGGAAGTATAAGATAATTAACTCTTGTACATGTTTAATCATCCAAAGAAATGGATTGAGAACTTGGATATAAGATGATAAGATCTTGTACATGACTTGAACATCCAAATAATTGGATTAAGACTTGAATATAAGATTATAAAATCTTGTACGTGCCTTGACACCAATATAGGTGTATGGTAATAAACTTGAAAGAGTCTTGATGTGTATATGCGAATCTTGCATATATTTACTTGATAGAATGTGGCTTCTTGATTGATTGGTACATGGTATGAATAACCAAAGAATTGGGTTATGGAACTAGATAGAGAATGATTAACTCTACTACATACTTGAACTTGATACGTGTGTATTGTAAGTGTTATGAACAAACACTAAAGTGCTAGTGATTGGTTTTAATCATGTATATACCTAATAAAGTATATAAAGAATAAAGAAGATATCTTGTCTTGAAATGGGTTCCTAAAGAAAATAGGGACTAGTGTAATATGAAGATAATTCATATCATCGTGAATACTACGATTTAAATTAATAAGAATGGTGATTTAAATTAATAAGAATGGTTATAGAACACAATACGTGTTAGGAAATGTATTCGATTATTAACGATAAATATACGTGAAGTATAACTGTGTCTAGGTACAAGGTGACCTATTCTATTACGTGTTTAGAGTCTAAGGTATTGGGCTCTACTTGATAGTAAGGGTATCGTGATAGACACCTTAATGTGTTAAACGTGACATAAATATGTACGTGCAAACTTCGCATGTGACTAAATGATATACCCTACTACGTGATTGAGGTCTGTTATTAATAGACCCTAACTTGGATTGATCGTGTTACATGGACACTTACGTGCCATAGTTGAACTTGATTGGTATTCGCAATAATTGAGTACGTGTACTTGTATTCTCGTGAGCACATGATACATGATTACATGGTGCATATTCTCGTGAGCACATGATACATAATTACATGGTGCATATTCTCGTGAGCACATGATACATGATTACATGGTGCATATTCTCGTGAGCACATGATACATAATTACATGGTGCATATTCTCTTGAGCACATGATACATAATTACATGGTTCATAAAGAATGGTCCACTACTAAGGGACTTAGTTCTGTTCTCGTAGTTCAAGTAAACATCTACTTGTGCATTCTTGTGTGAGTCCAGCTGGTTCTCCTTGCTTGTTCGAAAATATATAGGTTCACGCTTGTCGCGAGAGATGGGGTTTAAGTGACAATCGGGTCCCTATGTATTTCTGCCTGACCCCTTACTACCGGCCATAGTAAGGGCATAGCTTCCTTGGTTAGAGCAATAAGCCTGACCTAAGTAAATGCGATTGTCTTGAACACCTCGTGGATCTTGTTCTTGTGGATGACACTGGTTACCAGGTCTTCTTATATACTGCACAGCAGTCTCTTGTTCTTGGTTGTCCTCAACTAGAAAAGCATCGACAACAAATGGTATTCTTGGGAGGAATAAGGAAGGATTCAGGTACAAATGCGTGATAGGCCTATATGCATCTTGGTGAGCTGGTCTAGCCTCTCACACTACTTGACTACTTGTTACCTGAACCTTTCTTGAGCTTGATTACTTGTTGGGTTGGCTTAGCCTCTCCTATACTTGTTACTTGATGATACTTGATATATGTTTAGTTGAGTATCTACTTGTATTGCATGATAACATGACATATAGTTGCATGTTAATAGCTTACTGAGATTTATCTCACCCTTTATGTGTTTAATTGTTTCCCCCCCCAGGAAAACAGGGGATAGTACGCAGTGATGCTCGACTTAGCTGGGAACTTACTCAGCAGGATATATTGTTCGAAGTTAGTGTCCTTTTATATTTTGGTAAGGACGATCTTGTATGAGTTAATAAACTCTGGGCTTGTATTGGGGTAGTAATTGTTGTCGCTAGACAGTTCTTGATGCCAGCTTATTTGCTAGGCATGTCTTCCGCTGTATGTAACCTTGTTTGGTTTTAATTTTCTTGGTCTAGAACTCGTGTGAGCTATCTTAGCTCCCTATTCTTGAGTATATATGTCATGTCAGTTTTTATTTTTAACATGTATTGTTCCTGTTTCCCGTTAGTTTCTTGTTTCTTGTTAGTTACGCGCACCAGGTTCGAGGTTCTATTAGGGAATCCCGGGACTTGGGGCGTGTCAGTTTGGTATCAGAGCTATGTTTTAGCTCTAAGCCTGGATAGGGTCTATGGCCTAGCTTGGGTTAGTCTTGGGTGTGCTACTAACGTCGAGTGCTTCGTTACTTGTTGTTATACCAGGCATAGGACTGGTGTTGATAGTGTTAATCCAATTGGATTAGATGGTTTTAGAATCGAGAGCGCGAGTCTTTAAAGACTTAGGCGTATCTATGTTGTCTTGTGGACATTGTTTCGTGCTATATATGCATGCTTGTCCTTATCTCGTGAATTGCGTGGAAATGTATTCTCTAGTAAGAGACTACGTGCTTGATATTGTTATGAATAAGAGCTTGATAGAAGTGTGGGTGATAACACCCTATACGTTCTATGTTAACATGGTCATGTTACCTAGATGGGACATTGATGTGATACGTGTCATGACTTGACTTTCTATGTGTTAGGTCATTCTTGTTTACCACAATAGATGGTAATTATTTCTATGCTAGTATGCTTGACTATATATGTGAGCATGATAGATTTATACATAACCTTTATGTTCTGCATTGAAAGTCTAGAAAGGGTTCTTGAGGTTGTACTGGGTATTTAACCTATGTGATTGACAGTGGAATTTCTAAACCAAACCAGATGGATGTATCCATTCTTGATGAGAAACTTGGATTATCTTGAGTTGTGACAGTGCGAATACAGTGCTGACATCTGGATTAATGTTCTTGACATCGATTGAGTTAAACGAGTTGAAGATTCAACTTGAGAATTTCTTGATAGAGGATATATCTACCTTGTAGTGGATGTCTGAAGTGAGTATCTGTGTTGACCTATAAGTGGAAACAACCAAGGTACGTGTGTTCTTGAGATTTTCTTGATCTTGTTAGAGATTCATTAATGAATTTCGAGGGCAGCTCTATCGTTAATTATTTGACACTGAGAGCTACATCTTTTGATGGATTGTCTTGATGGATTGATATACGTGAAGTCAGTTTTGAATATTGAAACGATGGATGACCACGACTCAGTATTTGAGATTGCCTAGTGGATTTGACTAGTATTACAGTGATCTGGAGGATATGACCAGTTCTATGATTTCTAGTGGATATGTCAAGTTTCACCGATATAGTGGATTGACTAATCGAGTCTACTTGACTTTATGTGTTTCAATGTTATAATTGATACATCTTGATTGCATGAAATATTTGTGAGTATATGTGTATATTCTTGATGCTCTTGAGTTCTATTATATATGTTATAATCTTGATCAGTAAAATTCGAGGACGAATTTTCTTTAAGGTGGGGAGGATGTAACGCCCATCCTTAATCTCGTTAAATATTTAACGTGCTTGTTAAATTCATGGCTAGCATAATTATATGCTATTTTATTTGAATTAATTATTTAATTGCTTTAGAAAATTAAGGTGGTTAAATGTCAAAGTTGAAAGTTTAGGGGCCTTTTTGTCAAAGTTAGAACTTGAGGGGTCTAGTTGCAATTCTTGGAAGTTCCAAGTATATCTTGGTTGTTTGCCTGAGAAAGGCATTCGTTCTCAAGATCTTTCTCCTACTCTCCTTCTGTTCCAAAAGTTAAGTTTAGGATTCTTCCTATTCTCGACTCCTCGAGCTTAATTATCCCTCCGTTCGTGATTCCGGTCCCGGATAAATATTCGTGGCGTTGAATAGAGCGTTTCTGACCGATCAGAAATTAATTTGGGTCAACTTGATTTTTGACTAGGTAAGCTATTGACTCCCCCTTACTTGTAATAACATGCATATATGTTATTCCCGCTACTTGTTCTTGTTAAAATTGTGTTTTGAGCAATTTTTGTGATACTTGTAAAATTGGGACAAAGGGAGTATTCGTATGAACATAGACTTGCAAAAGTATCCCTAAATGGATATAGTAGTATAATATAAAATTGTACTTATACTTTTGGGGATGGTGAAATATTAAATTGGAATAAAAGGAAATTGTCCTATTATTTATGGGACGGTAAAAGAAATGAATTGAGCCTGAAATCATGTTTTGAGTATTGCCTAAGAGTTAATAAAAGTTACTCCTACGCTTGGGACGGGAAATTTCTTAACCTGGGAAAGAAATAAAAATTTCGCATTTTGGCACCTTGTGCGACCGCACAAAAAACCTTGGGCGACCGCCCATCTTTCTGAAAGGTTTTTCAAAGAAATTGACCTGCTTGTGTGCGACCGCACAGTCCATTTTAGGCGACCGCACAGTTACCTGAAGAACAAAATGTTGTTTAAAGTTTGTATAAGTTGGAAGTAACTCTAGTTAAGGTATATAACCTTAGTATAAGATGTCCTAGCAAGTGTTGTGACACCTTAGGGGCATCAGAACTTGGTTTTAAACGTGTATACTCATTTAATTAAAATGAGAACTTAGTCTTGTACATGGACACTTATAGAACTCAAATGAGAACTTAAGTATAAGAGTAACAACTCTTTTATATGTCTTGAAAGTGCTATGAACAAGCACTTATGTGTTATGCTTGTCTTGAAGCCAATGATTGTGCACCTTAGAGGCATTAAAACAATGACTTGAGATTGAATATCCTATGTAGGGGATTAAGAACTTGTAAGTATGAGTTGTATAGCTCATTGACTTAATTTGAATTCGAAGTATTCTTGGTCTAGGTTTAGGGTACTACCATAGATGGCCTAGATGAGTTTGTAGAACACTCTAGTACTGAAAATAGTCCCTTTGTGAACAAATGAAATGTGAACTTGAATCATAATTAAATGATAACTTGAGTATAAGAGTAGTAACTCTTTTATGTGTCTTGAAGTCAATGTTTGTGTACCTTAGGGACACCAACTAATGTCTAGAGCTTGAATGTACTAAGAAAAGGATTGGAAAATAATTCGTGAAAGATGTATAATTCATCTTCCTAGCTTGAACTGGAAGTATAAGATAATTAACTCTTGTACATGTTTAATCATCCAAAGAAATGGATTGAGAACTTAGATATAAGATGATAAGATCTTGTATATGTATTGAATGTCCTGAATGTCTTGAGCTTGAATGTCTTGAATGTCTTGAATGTCCTGAATGTCTTGAATGTCTTGAATGTCTTAAGTTGAGACAATAACTTGAAGTATAAGACAATAAAATCTTGTACATGACTTGAACATCCAAATAATTGGATTAAGACTTGAATATAAGATTATAAAATCTTGTACGTGCCTTGACACCAATATAGGTGTATGGTAATAAACTTGAAAGAGTCTTGATGTGTATATGCGAATCTTGCATATATTTACTTGATAGAATGTGGCTTCTTGATTGATTGGTACATGGTATGAATAACCAAAGAATTGGGTTATGGAACTAGATAGAGAATGATTAACTCTACTACATACTTGAACTTGATACGTGTGTATTGTAAGTGTTATGAACAAACACTAAAGTGCTAGTGATTGGTTTTAATCATGTATATACTTAATAAAGTATATAAAGAATAAAGAAGAAATTGTCTTGAAATAGGTTCCTAAAAAAAATAGGGACTAGTGTAATATGAAGATAATTCATATCATCGTGAATACTACGATTTAAATTAATAAGAATGGTTATAGAACACAATATGTGTTAGGAAATGTATTCGATTATTAACGATACATATACGTGAAGTATGACTGTGTCTAGGTACAAGGTGACCTATTCTATTACGTGTTTAGAGTCTAAAGTATTGGACTCTACTTGATAGTAAGGGTATCGTGATAGACACCTTAATGTGTTAAACGTGACATAAATATGTACGTGCAAACTTGGCATGTGACTAAATGATATACCCTACTACGTGATTGAGGTCTGTTATTAATAGACCCTAACTTGGATTGATCATGTTACATGGACACTTACGTGCCATAGTTGAACTTGATTGGTATTCGCAATAATTGAGTACGTGTACTTGTATTCTCGTGAGCACATGATACATGATTACATGGTGCATATTCTCGTGAGCACATGATACATAATTACATGGTGCATATTCTCGTGAGCACATGATACATGATTACATGGTGCATATTCTCGTGAGCACATGATACATAATTACATGGTGCATATTCTCGTGAGCACATGATACATAATTACATGGTGCATAAAGAATGGTCCACTACTAAGGGACTTAGTTCTGTTCTCGTAGTTCAAGTAAGCATCTACTTGTGCATTCTTGTGTGAGTCCAGCTGGTTCTCCTTGCTTGTTCAAAAATATATAGGTTCACGCTTGTCGCGAGAGCTGGGGTTTAAGTGACAAGCGGGTCCCTATGTATTTCCGCCTGACCCCTTACTACCGGCCATAGTAAGGGCATAGCTTCCTTGGTTAGAGCAATAAGCCTGACCTAAGTGAATGCGATTGTCTTGAACACCTCGTGGATCTTGTTCTTGTGGATGATACTGGTTACCAGGTCTTCTTATATACTGCACAGCAGTCTCTTGTTCTTGTTTTTGGTTGTCCTCAGCTAGAAAAGCATCGAAAACAAATGGTATTCTTGGGAGGAATAAGGAAGGATTCAGGTACAAATGCGTGATAGGCCTATGTGCATCTTGGTGAGCTGGTCTAGCCTCTCACACTACTTGACTACTTGTTACTTGAACCTTTCTTGATCTTGATTACTTGTTGGGTTGGCTTAGCCTCTCCTATACTTGTTACTTGATGATACTTGATATATGTTTAGTTGAGTATCTACTTGTATTGCATGATAACATGACATATAGTTGCATGTTAATAGCTTACTGAGATTTATCTCACCCTTTATGTGTTTAATTGTTTCCCCCCAGGAAAACAGGGGATAGTACGCAGTGAGGCTCGACTTAGCTGGGAACTTACTCAGCAGGATATATTGTTCGAAGTTAGTGTCCTTTTATATTTTGGTAAGGACGATCTTGTATGAGTTAATAAACTCTGGGCTTGTATTGGGGTAGTAATTGTTGTCCCTAGACAGTTCTTGATGCCAGCTTATTTGCTAGGCATGTCTTCCGCTGTATGTAACCTTGTTTGGTTTTAATTTTCTTGGTCTAGAACTCGTGTGAGCTATCTTAGCTCCCTATTCTTAAGTATATATGTCATGTCAGTTTTGTTTTTAACAGGTATTGTTCCTATTTCCCGTTAGTTTCTTGTTTCTTGTTAGTTACGCGCACCAGGTTCGAGGTTCTATTAGGGAATCCCGGGACTTGGGGCGTGTCAAAATTCATCCCGAATTTTAGGGTAACTTACCAAACGAATCAAACAACCAGAGATATTTCCTTTCCATTTCCTCCCGAAGTTCCCAAGTTGACTCTTCCACATTATGGTTTCTCCACACAATTTTAACAAGAGGAATACTTTTAGTTCTCAATTCTTGAACTTTGGTATCAATCACTCGAACTGGTTGCTCTATATAAGAGATATCGGTTCTAGATCCTCTGGTATCTCTGATAACAGATGAGATGGATCATACAAATTTTTGCAAAGCACGGAGATAAGAAATACGTTATGAATTCACCCAAAGAAGATGGCAACACAAGATGCTACGCAAGACTTCCAACTCTTTCTATAATTTCAAAAGGCCCATTATGACTTTTCCATCGAATAGCCAATCTCAATAGGTAGAAAAATGAGCGGATTTTGTCAATCTATCCACGATTACCCAAACTGCATCATGCTTTCTTCAAGTACGAGGCAATCCTATTACAAAATCCATCGTAACATATTCCCATTTCTACTCAAGTATCTTTAGAGGTTGAAGTAGACTGGCAGGTCTTTGATGTTCAGCTTTAACCTGTTGATAAGTCAAACACTTTGATACGTAATCCGCTATTTCCCATTTCATATTATTCCACTAAAAATACTGTTTCTAATTCTGATACATCTTGGTACTCCCGAGATGAATAATATACTTGATCTCATAGTCCTCAGCAAGAACTTGTTGTTTAATTCCATTAATATCGGGTATACATAGCCGTCCTCTATGAGTTAATACTCCTTCAGGACTAAAAGAGAGATCTTCAAATTTTCTATCTTTGGTTTGTCCACTATCTTTCTCAACTCGAGGTCATTCTTCTGAGCATCTTTTATCTGTTGAATTAAAGTTGGCAATACTCTATTATTCGCAAACATACTCCATGACTCAATTCATAAGGACACCAATCCTTCAAAAGTTCCATCCACCTACGCTGTCGGTTATGCAACTCTTTCTAGGAGAAAAGATATCTCAACTCTTATGATTTGTAAAAATCTCAAACTTTGTTCCATAAAGATAATGTTTTCACTTATGTAACGCAAAAACAATCGCAACAAGTTCCATGTCATGGGTCAAATAGTTCTATTCGCAAGGAGTTAACTTCCTCGAAGCATCACTGTAAATAACCAAATCATCATTCCCATTAGGTAACGCAAGAATAAGTACAATGGTCAATCTCTTCTTCAATTCCTTAAAACTGACTTGACATTTTTCATCCCATATATATGGTACATTCTTTTAAGTCCACTGAGTGAATGGTGTAACAATCTTGGAAAACCCCTCAATAAATCTTCGATAATACTCCGCTAAACCCAAAAAATTTCGCAAATAACTGCTTCCCTCGGATCCCAGACAAAACCATTCGCAAATATTGTTCATGTTCCTCTCAAGATTTAGAATAAACAAGGATATCACCGATAAAAACAACCACAAAGGTATCAAGATAAGGTTTGAAAACCCGGTTCATCATATCCATAAGAAGAATGGGAGCATTAGTTAACCAGAAAGGCATGACAAGAAATTAATAATGACCATACCTACTACAAAAAGTAGTCTTAGGGATGTCTTTAGAATGAATCTTCCACTGATGATACTCATTCCTCAATTCAAGCTTTGAAAAGACTACTGAACGTTGAAATTGATCAAACAAATCATCAATGTGAGGCAAATGATATTTGTTCTTTACAGTTACCTGATTCAGCTTCCTGTAGTCAATGCATAGTCTCAAAGACCCATCCTTCTTCTTTACAAACAACACAGAAGCTCCCTACGGTGATACAATGGGTTGGATAAAACCACTATCAAGTAACTCTTGCAATTGAACTTTCAACTTTTTCAATTCAGATGGAGCCATTCTGTAAGGTACCTCAAATATCAGGGTAGTACCTAGAAGTAATTTAATACAAAACTCGATTTCCCTATCCGGAGGCATAGAATACTCAGTTGAAAATATATCAGGAAACTCTATAACAATATGCACATCCTCTATTTCAGAAACTCCTTTTAGTAGTATCGAGAACACTGGCCAAGAATCCCACACAACCACGGTGTAACAATTTTCTAGCCTTCACATAAGAAATAATACCAATCCCCCTACCCAGAGGAGTAGCCTCAAAAGTAAATTCAGGCACATCAGGAATAGAAAATGTGACAATCCTTTTATAACAATCAACTGAAGCATGGTAAGTATTTACCCAATCCATTCCCAAGATAATATCAAAATCTTGCAATGGCAAAACAACTAAATCAGCAAATAAAACATGCTCATGAATATGCACATCACAACCACGTAACATCTTATTGGTCACCAAACACTCCCCTATAGGAGTAGACACCTCTAACACATAAGGTAGAGATTCAAAGGAAACATGAAATCGAGAAGCAAAATGCACAGACACATAAGAATGCGAAGAGCCAGGGTCTATAAGTGCTCGTGCCCTCAAACTAGACACAAAAATTATACCTCCTATCACGGCAGAAGAATCTGAAACCTGCTGTTGATTAATAACAAAAACACGACCCTGCACTTTAGGCTTTCCCGAGGCATCCCTCTTCTGACCCTGTGATGATCCAGCTCCACCCCCAAATGATACATTCCTGGTTCTAGGACAATCCCTTTGAAAATGGCCAAGCTGACCACAATTCAAACACTTACCCTGCTTCTTCCAACACCTTTCTTACGAGTGTCCTTCCTTCTGACAGTAGTTACATATCCTTCTACTTTGATTTCCCGAGGTGTTACCTTGATTGTTGGCAATTGATTGCTCCTAAGGTTGTCCTTTGTTTTGTAATAAAGTTCCCTGACCTCCTCGATTGTCACCATGTTGTGGTTGAGGTCTTCCTTGCCTTCCAGCACCTGATAGTTCAACTTTCCTCTTATATTCTTCAATATCGTGCTCCACTTGATAAGCCCTATCAACTACATCTTGAAAATCCTGTAACTTGTGGGATACGAATTGAGTTCGGATCGCAGTTCTCAATCCTCTCACAAATCGCATTGCCTTCCTCTCCTCAGTTGCAACTAGATGAGTACAGTACCTGGATAACTCTGTGAATTTAAATGTATACTGAGCCATAGACATAGCATTTTGTTCCAAGTTGAGAGACTCCATTTCTTTCCTGTCTTGATCTACCCGGGGAATGAAATGTTCCTTGAACTTCTTCAGAAAATTCTCCCAAGTATAGGGTACATGATTCCATCCCAATTAGTCTTCAAAGCTTTCCACCAGTACTCAGTAGCTCAACTCAGTTTATAAGTAGCAAACCTGACTTGATCTTTATCAGAACATCTTAGAACATCAAATATTTCTCCATCGATTCAATCCACCTTTCCACTTTAGCTACATCAGGTTCTCCATCTGATCTTCTCCTTGTCTTTAATCATTTAAGGTTTTCATGGCTGCTTCAAACATTCCCTTGCCTTGAAGGCCCTGACTGACCTCCTTCTGTCCCAACCATTTTCAATAAGTACCTGCATAAGACTCTCAACGTTACTCACCCTATACACAACTACCCTCCTAGGTCACTTAGTCATTCTAAACCATCTACAACCTAGCTCTGATACCAACTGTCACGCCCTAACCCGTGGTCCAACTTGGCCCCACGTTCGGGACACGCACGGAAGACATCATAAAACACTTTTAGAATTTTTTTCAAAATATACTTTCATAAAGTTTAACAAAATCCACACTCGAAGTTCAAAGACTTCCATTTAACTTTCTAACAAACTTTACAAACTACTTTTACAAACGAAAGTACTTAACCCGAAGGCTTACAAACTCTTATACAAATGTACAATCACCACACTTTAACAAAATAGGTGATACACAGATAAATTCTCGGGTACACTACCCCAAAGGTTATACATTTATATAATGCAACCTTTAAACCACACTTGTCCCAAAAACTCTTACCAAAACCACCACGACGTCCTCCCTTGTGTAAGTGACCTATCCCCTTGGCTCGCCTTTATCTAAGGAAAACAACATTGAAAGGAACGGGGTGAGAATAAATCTCAGTAAGCTACTAAAATGCAACTACGTTACATGCTGAAATGATACTCGTAATTGAACAATGTCAATAAGCATTCACATCTCACATAACATGAGAGGCAAAGCCAACTCATCATACCACACATAAGGCGGAAATAAACACTCATAAGTGGATACTTAGCCAAGGTTCTCGAAAAAAACATATAACCATCTGAGAGGTATCAACTGAGCAGCACCAAAGGGCTGAAACGGGTTCCGAAACCAAACAATAACAACAACAACGGGGGGAAAATGACACAAAGTCATAACCCAAACGGTGACTAAACTCACACAAAGGAGAGCTAGCCCAAAACCAATCCGTGGCCCAAGGAAAGGGGTTAAAAATGGGAAACCAATGGTAGAAGCCTTACAATGAACTTGGCTCGTGTGCCATTATAATCCTTACCACTGCCCGACTCCACAACAAGAAGTACCAGCTGGACTTTACACGAGAACATAGTAATAAATACTTGCTTTAAACAACAACCGGGGAATGATTCCAAAGTAGGGAACCACACAAGCTCATCATAAAGATGCAAACACGTTACTCATAAAGAGTTCACAACACGATCCTTTACCATTGACATAAAGTCACAACCCAATCTTTTATTAATGACATTAAGTCACAACTCAATCTTTTATTAATGACATTAAGTCACATCACAAGCTTGCACCCATTCACAATTAATCCAAAACACATCAAAATGATGTTCCATAATACCCATTTAATACTTAGTTAAATTCTACAACACATATGTTCACAAAGGAACCATTTCCAATACTAGAGTGTTCCACAATGTCCATTTAAGTCAACTAGAATGGTACCCAAAACCTAGACCAAGAATACATCCTAGTCTTAACCAAACAAAAGGGGAAAGTCTGAAATAAGGGGCGAGCGGGCGCTCACTAAAGAATGGGCGGGCGCTCGGCAGACCAGGCGGGCGCTTAAAAAGTATCAACCGGGCGCTCCAGGTTTGGTCATGAAACAAAAGGTAAGCGGGCGCTCCGCTCATGCGCGGCCGGGCGCTTCAAAGGCTAGCGGGCGGGCGCTCAATACCCACCGGGCGGGCGCTCGCTACAATTTCCAGCAAAACCCAATTTCTTTCTAGGCTTAAGAATTCTCTGTCCCAAACGTAGGAGTATAATTTTACTAACAACTAAGCAATACCCAGGAGTACTAAACAAGTTCAAAACCAACTATTTCAAGTTTACTCTTTCCTTCCTACACAGTATGTTTATACTCCCTTTGTCCCAAAATTACAAGTATCACCAAATTCACCCAAATCACAAAATTAACACTTACAAGTATCAAGTATAACATATATGACCATTTTAACATTTAAAGGGAAATTAGTAACTTACCTATTTCTGGAAAAATATCGAGAAAATATTATTTGATCGGGTAGAAATGACCTACTCAACGCCCTGATCATTTTTATATAATTATTTTTTAAAATGGATAAGTAATTAAAAAGATATAAATTAAAATAGGATAAAACTTACTTGTTCTTCGTTGACACATAGAGAGAAAAAGGAAAAGTATATGTATGTATAACGCAGAAAAGGAGGGAGAAGAGATAAACATATATAAAGATTTTTATAAAATTTTCACTTTGGTCCTTTTACTTTCAAGTTGAACAATTTATCCTCTATAGTTATATTTTCACAAAGGACCCTATAGTTTCAACTAACTCATTTAACTCATTTAACCATTATTACTACTAACCAAGTGACTAACACAAATAATCAAGTAAGATGTGCAAATCATAAAATATGATGCAACACATAAAATGCACACATAATGTCAAATTAAAATCCCGAAAAATATAAAATAAATAGGAACGGGTTTTGGGGTCGTTACTCATTATACTTTCCAAAATGTCAAATCATTATTGTTTTTTTATTCAACATAATCTATTTGTCATACTCACACTTTAAATTGTGAGTCTCACTCTCAAATCATCATACTTAGTGCAAATCTAATGGTAGGAGCCAAATGCAATTTTTGATACTTATGATGAAGTACTAGTATCTGTAGTGGTAAAATAATGGCATCAAATTTTGGTATAGTACTAAGCAAGGTGACAAATTTGCTATCTTATCTAGTACCACAACAAATTCTGATACTCATTGTTAGAGATTTAACATATTGTTAAACTTAACACGAAACTATTTATCGTGTTCGAAAAAATTAACTATAATGTTAAAAGTATTCTTTACAAAATATATAATAAAAAAATATTTAATAATTTATTTTAGTTTTTATATGAATACTTACAAAGTTAATTTTTAATTAAAAATGATTAATTAAATAATGATCGTATTTTGAAATTATTTATTATGTTAAAAATATTATTAACTATTTTTTGTTTTCAAACATAAAATTAATAACTATCCAAATTTGATACCAAAATTTGATACCAAAATTTTGATACTTTTTTTTATACCATGTGAATAGCGGTAACTATAAAAATATATACTCTCGCATTTATTCTCGTACAATTCTAAAATGGTGTAAATTGTTTTGAGACAGAAGGAATATAGTGGTAGCTATGAAAATTTTAATCGGTCTTATAATAATAAATAATACTTCTTTTCTCTTGAAATCATCTTACTTGTCCTTTGTTATTACTTTCTTAGGTTATTAATAAAGGTACTTTTAAAAATAATTTTAAGTTAATTTAATTAGCCTACAAAATATCAAAATTTGTTATTATGTTAATTTAAATTTATTGCACATAGTATTTTCGTAATAATTACGAATAAAGTAGGAATATCATTTCAGAACAGAGGGAGTAAATGTCACATTTTTAAATTTTGATCTATACCAAATAAATATTGCGTTTTAAAACATTGACAAATCAAATTGAACGTTTATTTTGGAACTTAAAAATGTTAATGGCTGTGTATTTGTGAGTTAAAACCCACGAGTGTTATCCTCATTGTTGGGAGTACTAACGATAACACTTGACGGCAGTCCCACAATATTAAACACTTTGAAAAAGAGTTTGGAGTGGAAAAATAAAAACACACAAAGGTATTGGTTTTTATCAAGTTAAATATACCAACTAAAAGAGTAAAAACTATGAATACTTTTTGTTGTAATAGTGATGTCGCACATGTTGGGTAACACTGAACACAACACTCAAAAACTCTCAACCTTAAAAGATTGAAAGAATTAACGCAGCGGAAATTTGACACAAGTAGATAATATTTTCATAAGTTATATAAATATATAACTTATGGTAGCGTCATGGCAAAAAAAAGACTTTCACTAGATGTGAATGGTTTAATTTGAAAGTCTAAAACAACTCATATCCTCTAACGAAGATAAGTAGTACAAATGTGCTAGATACAAGAACCTACAATAGCGAAACTACACTCACATCACAATCAAAAAGCTCGACCAATTCAGTCTTCAACAAATAGTTCACTTAAGAACTAAATTGTGATGTTGGAACGGGTGTTGTAACACCACTAGCACTAATGGTCTAATTATGTGGCTATGAGTTTTTGATAATATCTCTGTTGTGTTTGAATGAAAACCCAACAACCCAACAACCTTTTTATTTTTATAGTTGATTTTTAGCTTGCTCCCCACACTAAATCACGTGGGCCCCTCCTCCTCTCCAATTTGTAGAGAAATTGTAGCTTGAAGTGCTCCTCAAGTTTAGCACAAACTCTCATTTTTCCACATGTTTTATCTCCAATCTCATGCTTTATCTTCTTGTACACTAATGTGGAGGATTTGGTACCATTTATATTCAATGTTTCATATGTACAACACATTATTTTGATGTACTTGAGACTAGTTTTGATGTATTATGGGATAATTTTTTGGCCTTGATTGTAATCTGGGGGTAATTTAATCTTTTATATTTACATCCGGATGCTATTATGTCATAAGGTAAATTGTCAAGTCCCATGATGTCTAGAGGATTCAAAGTCAAGGTTAAGTCAGAGTCAACTGAAAGGACGGAGGAGCAGGTCAAGCATTGGTATTGAAAAAAAGCTAAAAAAAATGCAGATCAAAGAGGGAATAACTCGTGCTATGGTACGCGAGTCGAACTCGACCTGCATAAAAATATTAGAACGAGTATAGAGATTAAAAAGACTCGTGCCCAAAAGTGGTTGGAGCCAGAACTACTCGTGCCTTTGGGGCCAAGTCGTGCCAGCGGTTGGGATCAGAAGGCAGAAAGGATTCAAGGCCTGGACGGATTTTACTAATTTCGTATTGTTTTATTTTCTATTATTCCTTTTTCCTTAATTGTTTAGAATTAGCTTAGATTATAAAAACCAACTTTCATTATTATTCGAGGGTTTGGTTTTTCCTTAGGAAGAACGTTGGCTTCTTTCTCATTGGGAGATTAAAACATTTGTATGGAGAACTAAATCTAACCACTTTGGATTTGAGATCTTGAACCAACCTTTAATTCAATTGAGGTATTTCCTTTCATTTGGTTTCATAATTTTATTTGTTCTACCTTTTAGATCTATATTTAGGGTTTGTGAATTTGGTCAGTTTATTAATCCTGGTAATAGATCTCTACTAGAATCTCTTGTTCTGTGCCAGATTAATGGTTTTAGTTGAAATCGGGTATGGAGGAAAATAAAATCAGTTTATTTTCTTGTCCCTCTTTGCCGTGTACATGCTTACATTATATACAAAGACCCATTCTTGGGGACTAAGTCTAATCCCTACAAAGTAGCTAGCAATATATATCCTACCTAATTACATCTTTATCAAATAGGTATTTCTAACTAATTAAGGATACATACAAAAACGAAAAGATATGCCGAGATCATGAAGATCTCGTCATTTTCTCAATACCCCCCCTCAAGTTGGAGCGTGTAAATCACAGACGCCCAACTTGCCTAGAAGATGCAGAAACTGTCGACTGCCCAATGCCTTAGTAAGAAGATCAGTCAGCTGTGAAGTTGTATGAACATAGGCAGTTGTGATGACATTTGACTGAACAGCATCGCGAACAAGAGACAGTCAACTTTAAAAATGTTCATGATAGACAGCATTTTGAGCCATATGTAATGCAGATTGACTGTCACTAAGAAGAGTCATAGGAGCTGAATGAGTAATCCCAAAAGAATCAAGTAAACTACGAAGCCATTGTAGTTCACACGTGGCACTTGCCATAGAACGATATTCTACTTCGGCCGATGATCGCGAAATGGTAGTCTGCTTCTTGGTTTTCCAAGAGATTGGAGAGTGACCCAAGAAAACAAAGTAAGCTGTAAGCGATCGCCGGGTAAGAGGACAACTCGCCCAATCAGAGTCGCAGTAAGCCCGAAGATGTAAAACAGAGTCGGACTATAATAAAATGCCTTGACCTGGCCGATTTTTGAGATACCGAACAACACGTAAAGCGGCCGTCCAATGAGCCAATTTAGGCCGGGTCATGAATTGGGCAAGAGTATGCACACTATAAGAGAGTTTCGGACGAGTAATAGTGAGATAAATAAGACGCCCAATAAGTCGCCTAGACGCCTCGGGATCACGTAAATCATCACTTTCAGCCAGGGCCAAATGATGATTTTGTTCAATAGGAGTAAGGGCTGGATGTGATCCAAGAAGACCAGCTTCAGAAAGTATATCAATCGCATACTTGCGCTGAGACAGAAAAATACCATCCGGATGTGTCGCCACCTCAAGGCCTAAAAAATACTTAAGATGCCCAAGGTCTTTCATGTGAAAGCAACTACTAAGATAGCCCTTGAAGCGACTAATGGCAACCGGATCATTCCCACCAATAACCAAGTCATCAACATAGACAAGGACATGTATCTCAGCAGCGAAAGTCTTTAATGAGAACAAAGAGTAGTCGGAACATGATTGGACAAATCCATACCTTTTCAATGCCATAGAAAGTTTGGCAAACCAACAACGAGGGGCTTGCCAAAGACCATATAATGACTTTTTAATCTTACAAACCTTCCCAGAAGATGAGTCCGGATGTCCCAAGGGTACCTTCATATACACATCTTCACTAAGATCACCACGTCGAAAAGCATTGTGAACATCCATTTGATGAAGTTCCCACCTTTTAACTGCAACAGTGCTAAGAAAAACTCGTACTGTAACCATTTTGATGGTGGGTGCAAATGTCTCCTTGAAATCAACACCTTCAACTTGTCGATTTCCCAAGATCACCAACCGAGCTTTACAACTCTCAATTGTCCCATCATCATTGTACTTTATTTTATAGACCCATTTGTTACCAATCACCTTATTATCAAGAGGAGCATCCACCAACTCCCAAGTTCCATTCTGATCAAGAGCATTAAGCTCTTTAGACATAGCCTCGCGCCATTGAGGAGGCTTGACCGCCTCACTAAAATGTTTTGGCTCAACACCTGAGTCAATAGCAGCAAAAAAACAACGATGTGCAGACGAGAATTTAGTGTAATTGACAAAATGTGATAAGGGATATCGAGTACCTGAAGATTTGGATTGAGGAGATGGATGGGACGGGGGTGTAGCTTGAGTAATATGCGCCTGTGATGGTTCCAACTCATATTCAGAAGCTGGATATCTGGTAGAAGGGACCCTAACTCTTTGACCGCGTCCCAAATTTTCTGGCTCTATCAATTTGGCAGGCTGTTCAAACTGTTCGGGCAACTGTGCTGGAACCTGTTCCGTCAACTAGTCAGTCAACTGGTCAGTCAGTTGGTCGGAAACTATGTCAAGAACTTCATCAGCGGCTGGTATCTGTTCTGCCACCTGTTCGGTCATCTGTGCGGTGGGTTGTACAGTCAACTCCCCAGTCACATGTACATGTTCTTCACAATCCTACGTATCATTGGAAGAACATAGAAAAATATCAGAATCCTTGTATGCTCCATCTTGATCAGCCCGACCGTGAGCAAAAGGGAACTCATTTTCCACAAAAATAACATCCCGAGAAACAAGCAACTTATTTTCATCAAGATCATATACATACCATCCTTTCTTACCAAGCGGATACCCCAAGAACACACAACGCCTACTTCGACTTGCAAACTTATCATTATCACGCCGAGAATAATGGACATGACATAAAGACCCAAACACCCGAATATGACAGTAAGAAGGAGGCTTCCCAAAAATAATTTCATAAGGAGTTTTCCCGTTTAACAATTTTGAGGGGGTTCGATTAATCAAATGCCCAGTCGCCAACACATACTCCCCCCAAAATTTGACCGGTAATTTTGCTTGAAACATTAAAGCACGAGACATATTTAAAATATGTCTATGCTTTCTTTCCAACCTTCCATTTTGTTGGGACGTACGAACACAAGTAGTGTGATGTTCGATTCCATGTTCAAGAAAATATTTTGCCAAACAAGTAAATTCTGTCCCATTATCACTCCGAATTTTCTTAACTTGTTTATTAAATTTCCGCTCTACCATGGCGAGAAATTTTTTCAAAATTTGGGAAACATCACTCTTGGACTTGACCAAATAAACCCACACCGCACGGGAAAAATCATCCACAATGGTTAAAAAATAAACCGCACCACACAAAGCAGGTTTCCGATAATCACCCCAAATATCACAATGGATTAAATCGAAAATTTTAGTAGAATTACTTTCACTAAGTAAAAACTTATCTCTACTTTGCTTAGCCTTGCAACAAATGTCACAAACGTCTTTATTAATACTACTATGATTAATGCAAGGTAACAAACCCACTATTTTTCTTGAAGGATGCCCGAGTCGCTGATGCCACAACTGAAAACTGCCAGATTCTTTAACGTTGCCCACTTGCGTTGTCGGTGACTTCCTCAAGTAGTACAACCCCCCGTCCAGTTCACCCGCTCCAATCAAAATCTTCGAGACCCGGTCCTGTACAACACATTGTTTGTCAGAAAAATGCACCAAATAATCAGAATCTCGAAGCAATTGAGAGACAGATAATAGATTGCAGTTAAAATTTGGGGCATAAAGAACATTTTTTAAAACAAGATTCGCGGCAATCTCAACATTGCCTTCTTTCGTGGCTTTCATGTATTTCCCATTAGGCAGACCAATGTGATCCGCCTTAATATCATGAACATCACTGAGCAAAGATATGCCCCCTGTTATGTGTCGGTTAGCTCCACTGTCGACAAGCCAATGTTCATCATTCATCTTACCAGTTGCCTTGCCAGTTGTGCTGCCAGTTGTGCTGACAGTTGTCGGCACCTGTGTCTGCATAAAATTCTTGAAGTTGTTCCATTGATCTGCTGTGAATCCCAGTGCCCTACCCTGATCTAGAACCCCTTCTATACTGACCTTTGCATTGTTGGATCTTGTGCTCGGATTCCCTTGATCGTTTCTTCCAGAAAAGGATTGGCCTCTGCCTCTTTCTTTTGCTGGCTTTCCACGCTGGTCTTCCCACCATTCTGGATATCCTATCAACCTGAAGCACGAATCTGCACTGTGTCCTTTATTCTTGCAGTGAGAGCAAGTGACATTGCTCATATCCTTCTTTTCTGTCAATCCACCTGACGAGCCATCTGTGCTCACAACTGGTCTATCAGCTGCCCTATCAACTGTACGAGCGACAAAACTTGCTGGAGTTGGGAATTCTCCATGTCCGCCTCCCAGGACCTGTTCCTCCCTTATAGCATTAGAATAAGCCTTATTCATAGAAGGCAGAGGCTCCGTATTGACAATAGAGGTTTTCACGTTCTCAAACTTTGGAGTTTCCAAACCCATGATGAATTGATGAACCCATTCCTCCTCACACCTTTTTACTAACACAGCCCCAATATTACACTTGTAGCCCATATAGGAGCATGTTGGCAACGTCTCAAAATCGTTAAGAGCATCCCATAGCTTCTTTATGCGTCCATAATAAGAAGCCACGCTCTCGTTCTTCCCTTGCCTGCAGTTTGCTATGTCCGCCTTCAATTGTTGAGTTTTCGGTCCATTCCCCATCAAAAACCGTTCCTTCAAATCATCCCACAAAACCTTCGCTTCTTCCACATAGGTAATAGTGGAGCGAAGAGTCGGATCAATCATATTAAAAATCCATGAGACAATCATGGAATTCACCGCCCATCATTGGTCCGCTTCATCAACATCGTCAGGGCATCGGATTCTTCCATCAATGAATCCAGTTTTCATCTTCGCTCGAAGCGTTCCTTTGGAAACTCGTGCCCATTCTTCATAATTCTCTCCTCTTAACTGAACATGTGTGATAATCATTCCTGGATTATTACTAGAGGAAAGAAAATACGGAGTTCTTTTTTCTTCCTTAATCACCTTTCTTTCGCCAGAGTTCTCACCGGATTTCTGTTCATCGTCGCCGGCCATTGTCTTTTTATAAAACCGGGCTCTGGTGCCAAGTTGAAATCGGGTATGGAGGAAAATAAAATCAGTTTATTTCCTTGTCCCTCTTTGCCGTGTACATGCTTACATTATATACAAAGACCCATTCTTGGGGACTAAGTCTAATCCCTACAATGTAGCTAGCAAAATATATCCTACCTAATTACATCTTTATCAAATAGGTAAGTCTAACTAATTAAGGATGCATACAAAAAGGAAAAGATATGCTGAGATCATGAAGATCTCGTCATTATCTGAATACCCCCCCTCAAGTTGGAGCGTGTAAATACAGACGCCCAACTTGCCTTGAAGATCCAGAAACTGTCGACTGCCCAATGCCTTAATAAGAAGATCAACCAGCTGTGAAGTTGTATGAACATAGGCAGTTGTGATGACATTTGACTGAACAGCATCGCGAACAAGATGACAGTCAACTTCAATATGTTTAGTTCGTTCATGATAGACAGGATTTTGAGCCATATGTAATGCAGATTGACTGTCACTAAGAATAGTCATAGGAGCTGAATGAGTAATCCCAAAAGAATCAAGTAAACCACAAAGCCATTGTAGTTCACACGTGGGCACTTGCCATAGAACGATATTCTGCTTCGGCCAATGATCGCGAAATGGTAGTCTGTTTCTTAGTTTTCCAGGTGAAGATCCTAATCAGCATATATATCAGTCTGTCCCGCCTAATCAGATTTATGTAATGAAATAGGATATCAGCAATATGGAACAGAGAGTGGATGAGTCTTTATATGATTATTATAACAGGTTCCATAAGCTATGTAGGAGTTGTCCATATCATAGATTTGATGATGAGCAGCTAATAGCCTTTTTTCATGGGGGATTGACAGTTCAGGATAAACACATAGTGGATTAATCTTGTGGAGGTAGAATTATGAATAAGACTATTAAGGAAGCAAAGAAGTTGATAGATGAGATGGAAAAGAGCACAAGGACACAGAACAAGAGATCTAGTTTCAGATTGGTCAGTGCAGCGGGATCTAGCCTCCAACATACCTCAAGGGTATGTTGAAGGCTATAAAGTTGGGACAACCACTAAAGCAGTGTGGACTTTGTTATGATATTGCTCATGCTACTGATTCTTTCCCATCCCTTCAGTCAGGTGACTTAGAGGATGTTAATGCAATGGGTTTTTGCTCAACAGGGTCAAAGACCGATGTTTACCAACTATAATCCGAACTGGAGGAATCATCCTAACCTCAGATTGGGTACAGATCCACAACAAAGTCAGCAGGGTGTTCACGACAACATTTTAATAATCAGCAGGGTTACCAACAGGGTCAGCAGTATTAGGGTAACCAGTTCACTCAGTAAAGATCAGAATATGGGCAGCAACAACAACAATAGGGTAATCCTCTGAGACAGTCTACAGAGGATCTTGTTAACTCTTTTGCACAGAGTGTAGGCACTATGAATGGAAATTTCTAGCAATTCCAACAACAAACCAATACGAGCATTGGTAATCTAAAGAAAAACATGGGTCAGTTGGCAGATTCCATTGAGAGGATATAAGCTAAGGATTTGGGAAAGTTACCATCTAGAACTGAACCGAATCCTAAGCAGAATGCATATACCATGACTCTGCACAGTGGCAAGGAGCTTAAGGAGAAAGTTGTAGTGAAGGAGCCAAAGTTGGAGGTTGAGGAGGTTGTGCTTAATGAGAAGACTCAAGAAGAGAAGAGTACTAAATCATACGTTTCAGTCGATGAGTCTATTCCCTCATTTCCTGATGCATTGAGAGAGTCTCGCAAACCGGAGCCTGATAAAGAAATTTTTGACATATTTAAGAGGCTTCAGGCAGTACTGAGGTATGCTAAGTTTTTGAGGGATTTGTGTACTACAAAGAGAAATCAGAAGTCGAGGAGTCATAAAAATGTTAAAGTCAGTGAGCATGTGTCTGCAGTTTTTTAGAGGAAGATGCCAAAGAAGTGTAGCGATCTGTGTTTGTTTATGATTCTGGTGCCTCTAGGGGATGCTTCGGAGCATATGGATATGCTAGAGTTGGGGAATTCAATTAATGTCATGCCTTATGCGTTGTTTGAGAACCTAAAGTTGAGGATTTTACGGGATACTAGGGTTGTTGTTCAGTTAGCTGATAGATCTAATGCATATCCAAAGGGGTTGGTTTAGGATGTTCTAGTCCGGGTTGGTAAACTTATTTTCTTGACGGATTTTTATGTTTTGGAGATGAACACGGATCCTAAGTTCCCCAGTGTTCTAACAATTGGCCTAGGCGGCGCCTAGGCGTTGGGTCTTAGTACCCGATCTAAAGATTTAGGACTTCTTAGACCTTTAGGAGCCTCTGAGGACCTTTTAGGAATTTATAACCTGACAGGGACTTATCCGACAGATTCCCAAGACTTCCTGATAGATGAAATCAGTTATAGATCGAATTCCATCAGGATAATGATCAAATCCCGTGAACAAACTGATAAGGATTCAGTGAGATCTTGATAAGCATGTGTAGACACCCCGCTTTGGACCTCTCACCCCGATTGTATACATAGTATTTTTATTTAACTTGTTTTTGTTAATTTCTGTTACTTCCGTTAAGTTCCTAACTGATTCCGTTAGTTTTGGACTAAACTGCATAACAGAATTAATTTTAGAGTCATTTCTGTCTTTCTGTCATTTTTACCCGTGGGCGCCTCCGACACTGTCAACGGGCCACGCGCGCTTCTCACCCCAAAGGCCGGACCCGCGCGCTTCCCACTTTTGCAGTAGCGGATTGCACCTTATTTCCCTCCCTTTTCTTATTTACAAACATCTTCTTTAGTCAAAATCCCTTCCTTGATCACAAACATTAAAACCTTTTTATTTGTGACATCCCAATCCCATATTTCTAGCCCTTTTCATAAAAACAAAATATTTCCTTTTTATTTTTATTTGATTTTATTTGATTTATCTTATTTGTTATTGGTCAATTCCATTTCACATGGATTGATCATCTTTCCCTCCAACCTTTCCCTCTCTTTTTTACCTATAAAAACCCTCTTCTTCTACCTTAGAAAAGGGATATCAACATTTTCTCTCTAGCCAAAACCCTAGACTTTTAGGACCTTCTCTTTTGACTTGAAATCTCTACACAAATACACTATACACAATTCTCCCAAGAATTCTCTTTACAAGAGTTCTCCCAACAAGAGTTAACACAACAAAACTCTACACAAATTGTTCTACAACAATTGCCTTACAACAACACCATTTTCAAGTCCAAGTTTAAAGCCCACTTTCTTAAGGTATTTTATTCTTCTTCTCTTATTTTCACATGTCTTGGTAATGTATGCAATCCCCATCAATGGGACATGACCAAATGACCACTTTACTACATTAAAGTTGGTTAAGGTTATCTCCCTACATTTTAATCTCTACTTTAATCTCCCCATTTTATTATTAATGTAATTGTTAGGATAATTCAACATGTAATCTTTAGCATAAATTAAATCAATAAAATCATTTATCTTTTTATTTCCCCTTTATTTTCATTTTAATTGTTAGCACTTTTTATTGAAGTACATTTAGCATTAGAACACCAAAAGTAGCAAGACCCGCGTAAGCGGGGTGGAGTGGGTGTTTAAGTACTTCCCACTCCGTCACCTAACCCCCGAACCCATCTTTTCCCGAATCTCTGGTTTTGTATATAAAATTGGCTTTTTTAGGTTTTTCTTATGTTCCTCTAAAACATAGGTGGCGATTCTTAAAATCAATTAGGCATCCTAGGATAATTCACCGCTCTAGCCAAGTGGGGTTTTCCCGGGGTATCTACAGTGGCGACTCCGCTGGGGACATAGTGGGTTAAACTTGCATTTTCTGATTTTGGTGTTCTAATTTTTGTTTTCTGGGCATTCTGGTAAAAAGGGTGGGAAGAGCGCGCCTCTGGCCTTCTTGGCCTAAAGCTCGCGCGTCCGACCCCTTCTACCAGAATTGCCCACCTTCCGTCTTGTCCTTCAATTCCATGTTTCTTTGCTAACAATGTCTGCAGGGGAAAGAATTTTTTATTTGGGGTTAAGGCAGTCCCTTGAACCCACTGATTTGCAGGTACTGCCCAGAAGCGGGCGCCTCCACCTCTCTCAGTCTAACGCGCGCGCCTCCCGAGTAGGCACTAAAACGCGCGCGCTTCTGGTCCATTTTCCAGAACAGAAACAGTGAACAGAATGGATAGTTTTGATAGTGTGTGGGCATCGGGCCCGCACATAGACTGATTTTACTTTCTGTTTATTTTTATCGGTCACACGGGTGATTCGAAAGTTGTAAATTATGTGCTTATTTGCTTTCATTTTCTTTAAAAAAAAATAAAAATTTGTCACTTGGCTTGACCTCACACTACATGCACATATTCTTATTAATTGCTCACAATCAAGTCGCACAAGTCCAACCCCAAACCCGTCGAGGCCCGTCCTAGAAAGTTTCAAGCTCCACCCGACCTTGACTCTTTCGAAGTGGTCAACCTCAGCTCGTGGTGTAGTTCAAGACTACATGCCGGGGGTGACCTTTAAGCCTCTCTTTAGCCGAGCACAAGCCACACAATTCTAGTTTAGGTTCAAAAACTCCGTGACTAAGTCGGTTTTTGCGTGCCGAGATTTCCCTAAACTAATGTCTTCAAATCATACATGCAAATTTGTTGCAATGGACGAAATAAAACTCCGTCCCCAAGTGGTTATTATGGACGAAAATAAAAATCCGTCCCCACATGTATGCTTTACTACATTAATTTAGTTTAATCCCGACACATGTAGGAATAACAAGCATGGTGGAATCCGATGAGTATATGGGACCGCGAGAAGGTCTATATACTAGTGCGACGATTCCACTATTTTTCTAGAAGTCCCAAAAAGGACTATGTCCTTCCGACTTTTGTAAATTAAAAAAAAGAGTCATTTTTCTTATATGGTCGAGTCTTTTTCCTTTGTTTGTGGGTGAATTTATTTTACTCAAAAGGTATTTGTGGGGCCAACCTAAGATCAACCATGTTCTGTCAATAGGTCCAATGGCTTCCAACGGCAACAACAACAAGGGTGAGAATACTTCCGTGTCCAACGAATGGCTCTTCAACATAATAAGAGACATGGGGGAACAAATGGATAGACTTGTCGAGGAGGCCCGCCGCAAGGATGATTTATGGCAAGCCCGTCTTGATCTCGAGAGGAGAATTCATAAGGAAGAAGTGTCCAAACTTAAGGCCCGTTTACGAGAGTTCACCGACAACAAGGCAAAGGTCAACGGTAAGGCATGCTCATGTGGCTCGCCTCTCAAGAGTTACAAAGGCTCTACCAATGACAGTGTCTACACTGCCCTCCAAGGTATGACCGTCACCAAGGCCTATAAAGATCTCAAAGAAAAGGGACAAATTTCTTCTCTCCAAGGGTACAAGCAACCACAACCATTGCGTCGCAACCATGCCCACCACAAGTGGTCTGACTATCACCTATGCAGCGGTCACCTCACCGAGGATTGCTTCTCCATCCTCAACATCGTCCAAGACTTGATTGATAATGGTGAGTTTACCGTGGTTGAAGAACAACAGTTAGAGAGTGAGAACATGCAAGAACTCATCAAGGAACGGGCTCAGATTTGAAATAGGGTCTCAACAAGAGATCATGCCGCAAGGAAGGCTACAACGACAATGGGGAGTACAACAGCAATCTCCGTTTCTCTTTCTCTACCTAGAAATAGGATTAAAAAAAAAGAGTCAAAAGTCCTCTTAAGTGTGCATTAAATTTTTCTTTCGTCCTACTTGTGTGAATGTTCGAGTCAATTATCAAATTAAAGTCGTTCTTGTCCTCATACACCATTCCAAGTTGTTCAATTTAATTCTTGGCAAAATGATGAAAAGATGTCTAAACAAGTTCTAGAACGAAGGCCGTCACTCGAACGCCTAGGGGCTAAACATCATGACGAAGGCGACATCATCAACAACGAAATCAAGCCAAAGCAAGGTGAAGCAACGACCATGGAAAAATCAAGCAATGCTTCAAAGGGGGATATAAAAAAAAAGAAAAAAAAGAAAAAAGAAAAAAAAAGCTCGCTAGGTTGAAACCCTCAAATCAACCTAGGCAAAAGTTAGAGCACAAAAAAAAAAAAAAAAAAAATTCCCCTTCATTCAAAGAAGTTCACAACAACAATATCATTCCACCAAACGAAGGACGAAGCAACATCAACAACAATCATGACAAAGGAACAATTCATCATGGAGAATGGAGAATCCACAAGAACTACAGTGACCTGAGCCTCTACACTGGAGGAACGTAGGCAACCTTCGGGACCGGTCTCATGTAAGAAAGAAGATATGTTTAGCTCTAGTGCGTTATGGTGATTGGCCTTCATCTCGAACTTGTCAAGACATCATTGTACGATTCATTTGCAAATGAATTAATCACCTCAAGATTGAACAACTTTCTTAGATTTTGAATCGCTTTCACGTTCCTTGTCGAGTCTAGGGCTTCTATTCTTTCTGCATGCTCCAAATGTCTTGCAATCAAATTGGGGCTTTACTTCTCTTCTCTCTTAATGACTTACT
The DNA here is from genome assembly GCA_026119855.1 of Campanula takesimana. Taxonomy (NCBI): domain Eukaryota; kingdom Viridiplantae; phylum Streptophyta; class Magnoliopsida; order Asterales; family Campanulaceae; genus Campanula; species Campanula takesimana. The sequence goes on along the minus strand of JAOWBW010000825.1, from coordinate 481,714 downwards.
TGCCTTCGTGAGTCATTCAACAAATATATACAAAGTCAATACTAGGGGCTACTTCCCTAGCCAAGTCAATGTCACTCATCATTAGTGACAAAAGGTCATCACCGCAAAATCACATGTCTCTCATCCTCCGCTAGAGTCAATGCACACTTCCTCATTAATCGAGTCAAAATGAAGACGCAAAAGAGATGCTCGCTAGATTGAAAACCCGAAAGGGCGGTCTAGGCAAAAAACAGGGTGCGTCATAAAAAAAAAAGAGAGTGAGAGAGAGAAAGGAAAGAGAAATGGAGATCTCCGGCCTCTAAGGAAGACAACTGCACAAGTTCTACATTGGGTCTCCTCAGCAAGTCAATCCCCACCAAGCCAACTTTGGAATTGCAAAAGGCTTGACGAGATATGGCACCATCAAAGGTCATTTTGGGTTATTGAAAGATTGTTCTTGCAATGTGCATCTTTGGGCTCATGAGAAAGAAAGCCCGTGGTAACCAAGATCCGTCCGTGAACGAGCCTATCATTGAAGGGGTACGAGGTTGCACAAAATAATCCCCAGCTAGTCAGTTGGTTTGGGTAGCGAGCAACAACATGTAATTCAAGCTTCTACAAGCATGTTCCTCTAAAGTATGCCGAAAGACTCCCGAGAATGGAGTAGCTCTTGCCATGTACCCTTATGTTTGTTCCCCTACACGAGGATGAGTCTCTTGCTTTGCTCAACAAGTGATGACGCCTTAGGGGATATGTGACCCGAGAAAGAAAACTTCTCTTGCTTCATTTGACAGTTAATGAGCCTTAGGCTACGCTCAAGAAAGATGTGTGAGACTATCCTCAAAGTCTCTCAAAAGGAATGTCGAGAAGCACCTTCTTGTCATGTATGCTCATACTTGTTCCCCCGATCAAGGATAGGCCCTTCTCGTTCCATTCCTAATCAATGGTGTCACTCTAAGGGGTACGATCAAGTTTTAAAGGCTCCCTCGGCAAGAAGAAATTTACTTCAGTGTCCCCGGCGGAGTCATGTGCAACATTGGAAGCTTCCTCAATTCGGCACCAAAGGTCTCAAGGGGCCTCGCAATCTACAATCTTTTGGGCTACAGCATTACAGTGATACAAGCAAAGGGCAATATTGGGGCTTCGCAACCGACAGTCTTTTGGGGCAACAATGCTCAAGCAATGCAATGTGGAGTAGTCTTATGGCTCCATGAAAGAGATCAAGCTTCAAGGGTCCCTCAACACTTCCAGTCAAAAGGCCTCTTGGTTTTAAATGAAGGCTCCAATGATATGAATGAATTTGATGATTCTTGTTAGAACTCACAGCGAGATTATGAAGGAAGTCTTAGAGAAAAGGAAAAAGATTCAATATGCTAGACTCACCCGGCTGAGTTATAGCGGGCAATGCCAATATGTTAACTCTATAAGCAGAGTTACGGCCAATCCCAATGTTTCTGCAATACAGCACCCCCTTATCCAAGATCAAAAGCACAGGCTGCATCCGAAGATCCACCATCGGTTCTACTCAAGAAGACTCAAGCAAACATACCGTTCGAAACTTTATCACACCAAGACCTTATCATCTGCAACAACATCACCATCTCCCACGAGACGTCTCCCGAAGACCGTACTACATTTTCTACATGGCCCTTCCGCCATTTGGGTATCAACCACAAAAGGGCCATCCATCTCCAAGCAAGAGAAAGAAGGAGATCAAGGGTTCTTCCCAATAGCGCCATCCGCTCCCAACATAATGCTAAGCCGATTCCAAGAAAATTTGAGGCTTCACACCAAAAGGTCTCCACATCCCGCCATCTACAAACTTGATAAGCCCATGACATTTGGGGCTTAGCAATCTCTCAAAGCTTGGTATCAATGATCTTGTCTTGGGGCTTGCCTACGTCAACAACAAAAGACAGTTTATTTGAATGGGCTAAGAGTTGATTCATCTTGGGGCTTCATAAGCCACTCAAAGTTCAGCATTCGAGGGGCTTTACAATCACCAACCCCTTGGCATCTCGGCATCAAAAGTCCTTTTGAAGCCCCATAAAAAACTAATCTCTTGGGGCTAGACATCAATTTTCGTTAGACACCGCGACAACAACATTCAAGCGAGGAAATCCGGACTTCGATCGAACATGACTTGATCTTGGGTTCGCTTTACAAACACACAATGGTCAAAATGGTTCACCCACGAACTAAAAAAAAAAAATATTTTTCCCACATGTGTACATATTCTATTCCTACAAAAAGACAAAAAGAATTTTCTTTTTCTTTTTCGTTGTCTCCTTATTTGCGTAAAAATATGTGCATCATTTTATCTTGCTCCTAGCTTCCTCCCTAGAATTCCCCAGCATCCTTGAACTACGCTGGTCTGATTCCTTCCAAGGGATACGTAGGAAACCTTTTGGCACGACCCAGAATACCATCTCACCGACACTCTATCAAAGGCAAAAACAATTCATCATCACCAACATCATCATTCTCCATCCAAAGCATGGACATTCTTCATCAAAAGCATCAAGGCATCCACCACCACAACACTAATCCATCCAACAGCAATGGTAAGTAAAGGTATGAATACATCCGAGGCTTTCCTCAAATCACATCGCACACAAAATCACTATCTCCATTCTTACAAAAATTCTATCTCATACAAAACTGCTTTCAAATCACATCACACCACAAGCACAATTTCTCTCATAACTGCCATTTCACATCTCATACATGTCACAAGCATATATACCTGCAAAGCACACACTTAGCAGGTACCACCACAAGGTGAACAACATCTGCAACTCAAGGCACTTCATCCCCAGCAGAAAGTGATCCGCCATCAAGTACGCCTGCATCCCACAGAGTCAAACAATTAGAGTTCAATGACAATAACTCGGTCTATGGTGAACCGCAAAATCACCACCTTTCCATCAAGCAACACAACAATATCACATATAGGCAGACGGAGCCTCGGTTCCCGCCATCCGCAAACGGATCCCACATCAGCAAACGGATCCCGCTTCAGCAAACGGATCCCGCATCAGCAAACAGATCCCACATCAGCAAACGGATCCCGCTTCAACAAACGGATACCACATCAGCAAACGGATCCCGCATCAGCAAACGGATCCCGCTTCAGTAAACGGATCCCGCATCAGAAAATGGATCCCGCCATCAGCAAACGGATCCCGCTTCAGAAAACGGATCCCGCTTCAGCAAACGGATCCCGCATCAGCAAACGGATCCCGCATCAGCAAACGGATTCCGCTTCAGCAAACGGATCCCGCATCAGCAAACGGATCCCGCATCAGCAAACGGATCCCGCTTTAGCAAACGGATCCCGCATCAGCAAACGGATCCCGCTTCAGCAAACGGATCCCGCTTCAGTAAAACGTATCCCGCCATATCCTTTTTATATCAATAAAGCCGCTCACACAGGGAGCGCACCCCTATCTTTTGCAAATTTCAAATTCATGTTTTATCGAGTCTTTGTTTTCTCTTGTCGATGTCCTCGGCGGTTGTCTTTCTTTCGTCGACGCGTTTTGCTTTGCAATCCACGTCACCGAGGGCTCTGTAGACACCCCGCTTTGGACCTCTCACCCCGATTGCATACATAGTATTTTTATTTAACTTGTTTTTGTTAATTTCTGTTACTTCCATTAAGTTCCTAACTTATTCCGTTAGTTTTGGACTAAACTGCATAACATAATTAATTTTAGAGTCATTTCTATCTTTTTGTCATTTTTACCCGTGGGCGCCTCCGACACTGTCAACGGGCCGCGCGCGCTTCTCGCCCCAAAGGCCGGACCCGCGCGCTTCACACTTTGGCAGTAGCGGATTGCACCTTATTTTCCTCCCTTTTCTTATTTACAAACATCTTCTTTAGTCAAAATCCCTTCCTTGATCACAAACATTAAAACCTTTTTATTTGTGACATCCCAATCCCATATTTCTAGCCCTTTTCATAAAAACAAAATATTTCCTTTTTATTTTTATTTGATTTTCTTTTATTTATTTCATTTATTATTTTATTTATCTTATTTTTTATTGGTCAATTCCATTTCACATGAATTGATCATCTTTCCCTCCAACCTTTCCCTCTCTTTTTTACCTATAAAAAACCCCTTCTTCTACCTTAGAAAAGGGACCTCAACATTTTCTCTCTAGCCAAAACCTTAGACTTTTAGGACCTTCTCTTTTGACTTGAAATCTCTACACAAATACACTATACACAATTCTCCCAAGAATTCTCTTTACAAGAGTTCTCCCAACAAGAGTTTAACACAACAAAACTCTACATAAATTGTTCGACAACAATTGCCTTACAACAACACCATTTTCAAGTCCAAGTTTGAATCCCACTTTCTTAAGGTATTTTATTCTTCTTCTCTTATTTTCACATGTCTTGATAATGTATGCAATCCTCATCAATGGGACATGACCAAATGACCACTTTACTACATTAAAGTTGGTTAAGGTTATCTCCCTACATTTTAATCTCTACTCTAATCTCCCCATTTCATTATTAATGTAATTGTTAGGATAATTCAACATGTAATCTTTAGCATAAATTAAATCAATAAAATCATTTATCTTTTTATTTCCCCTTTCTTTTCATTTTAATTGTTAGCACTTTTTATTGAAGTACATTTAGCATTAGAACATCAAAAGTAGCAAGACCCGCGTAAGCGGGGCGGAATGGGTGTTTAAGTACTTCCCACTCCGTCACCTAACCCCCGAACCCATCTTTTCCCGAATCTCTGGTTTTGTATATAAAATTGGCTTTTTTAGGTTTTTCTTATGTTCCTCTAAAACATAGGTGGCGACTCTTAAAATCAATTAGGCATCCTAGGATAATTCACCGCTCTAGCCAAGTGGGGTTTTCCCAGGGTATCTATAGCATGGAAATCGAGGTCATCCACCGTACGGATCCCTAGCCTCCGTACGGCTAGATCATAGCCATACGACCACTTTGTCTTTTCTCTAATTTTTCCCTATAAATAGGATCCTCCTCTCAGCCATTTGATCACATAGTTAACCTACGGGAAAACCCTCACAGAAGCTCTTCCCAGCCTCTCTCTCTCCCTCTCAAAACCCTCTTAATCCCTCTATTTGATACTTCTTTGATCATCAAAGAGATTCGTCACCGTCGTCAACCAAAGGAGTGAAGATTCAACCTTCAAAGCCTCTTTAATCGGCTTGGTAACACGTTCTTACTACTTTAATTACTTAGATCTAATATATTCATTCATATATTGTTAGATCTAGGGTTTTGTTCATCATTCATATTCTTGACCGATGATGATCTAGGGTTTCCACGAAACCCGCACTAGATCTAGGTCACATATTACTTACATAATGCTATATTTAAGGTAGCGATCTTCATGTTTACATGTTCATTCATATTGTTTCATGATGTTATTATTATTATGCTAGATCTACGACTTATCATACTTAAAATACTAGATCTAATGTTTTGATTCCTATTTATATGCATAGCCGATGATGATCGACAAGATCTAGGAACTACTTCTAAACCTTTAACTTTAGGTAATTATTCCCATGATCATTAGCTCTCCTGAGATGAATAATCATTATACTAGGATGTGATCATATTGTATGTTTCTTTCTCCTCCCCCTTCATTATGCATGATCCCGCTTCATCTCTCCCCATTCTAATTATCAATGAACTACGCTAACCTGAGTTTCTCATGATGAGAAGAATGTAGGCAATCCTCGGATTCGGTCTCAAACACTAATAGACACACACACACATTGATCATGATAGAAAGACTGATTCGTCGGGAAATAGGAGTGATCACCATAATATTCTTCTTCTATTATAATTTGACCCCCTAACCCTATTATTCTCATAAATGGTTTTTCTCAATGTTTTAGCTACAAATACAACAACGTGGCGACTCTCAATTTCAATCGGACGTATTCACAGTGGCGACTCTCCTAGGGACTTGTTTTTGAAAACCTTTTTCAAAACTTAAGAGGGTCTGACTTTCAAAACATTGTGATTTTTGTGTGTGTTCTAACTGCCCCGCGCACTATTTTTCTTTAAAAAACTTCACTTCTGCAATTCTGGCGTTTCTGTAATTAAGATCCTTACGCCTCCCTTTCCCCCGTACACCGGCTTGCTTCCAAGCCGTACGACTCCCCTTTTCTGCAAATCTGTTTCTAACAACTTCCTGCAGGTTCTTGGTATTTATATCATGTTTAAATGTTATAGATCTGCTCTGTTTGTGTTTATCTCATGCTTAAATACTGTTACTATGAATTGTCGTGCTAGTAGACTTCTCTCGTGCATTGCATTTCATTATAAAATACGTAATCAAATTGCACACTACCACTAGTCCGTGTCACACTGCTCACCCTACTCCGGATACTCCGCTGAGTGCACAAATTTTGGTGATCCTGTCGCCTCTATCTTCGTGGCACCCGGGCTATCTAACTCACCGTGTCGCTTGCGACCGGTTGAGGTTAAACCTTGTCCGTGTCTAAACTATGCACCTTGATCGAGTTAAAAACACTTATCAAAACAATAATCTTAACCTTACTAAAATCATTCTTCATGTTGCATGAGTCTACCTTAGATCAACTCTAGTCAACCTTGACCCATCTAGGTCAAACCCGTCTCCTTGACCCGTCTAGTTCAACCTGCCTTTGACCCGTCTAGGTCAATCCTTCATATTGACCTCACCTTTAGTCAAGATAACCAACCTTAGATGACCTACCTTTTGGCCTACCCATGTCAAACCTCACCCGACTCACTTAAAGTAAAAAACCACCTTACATAAGGTCCCTCCACCTTCACTTGACCAAGGACCGAGTCATCTCCCCTTACTTTTAGACCTCTACGGTCATCTTCTAATACTTATGGTTTTCAAAATCACTGACCTCTTCGGTCACTATCTCACTTGTTTTACTTAACCCGAACTACAGTGACCTGAGCCTCTCATTGTGTGGGATATCTCCCTCATGGTAAGGGGAATGTAGGCAGCTCCGGCCCGGTCAAACTTTTGGTCTTTTCATTCAAAGAACATTTCAAAAATACGGAGACCGAGTCTTTTTATAAAAATGATTTTATAACGATGCCTTGTCATTAATTATGAGTATATTTTAATTCAAAGACTTAACTTCTCCACAACCACTACAGAATCCTGCATCATGTCTGCCGAAGGGATCAACACAGTTACAACCGAAGCTACCACCCATGGTCTCGAGACAACTCTCCACGCCAACACCGTTCTCAATGAGCAAGCATCCCACTTCAACGCCATCCTCAACGAGCAAACAATCCATCTTAACACCGCTCTCAACAAGAATGCGGCCCACTACGAGACTATCCTCAACAAGCAAGCAGCCCACTACGAGACTATCCTCAACAAGCAAGCAGCCCACTATGAGACTATCCTCAATGAGCAAGAAACCCTCTTCTGAACCGCCCTCGATGAACAAGAAACCTTCTTTGAGACCGTTCTCCCCAAGCAAACAGACCTTTCAGAAAGTAATGTGCAAGTCTCTAAAGGGCACCGAGGAGCGTCTCCAGTCTGATATCTATGGCATCTATGAGTACCTAAACCGCACTCTCCCTCCTGCTCAGTTTCGAAACCCATACGCTCCTCAAATGTATGGACCACCACCACAGAATTTCCCCGCTGGGATGCCTCCTATGACTACTCCTCAATAAGGAATGTTTCGTGACAAGAAGGACGAGCATGAGTTCAATGATTTGGGTATCCCATTAGACAAATGCTTCGAAAGTCTAGTTCAAGCCGGCAAGTTGTCTCCCCTACTCAACTACAAACCGAAAATTGTGAAAGAAGACTTGGACCCCTCCAAATATTGCAAATATCATAAATACATTGGACATGATACTGAAAGCTGCACTCAACTGAAGAGGAAAATCCAGAGCCTCATCAATAATGGGATCATCACCCGCCAGAGGGATGTATGGGCGTGAGCAAAGTCCAAGCAAGCGAGACGCTACACCGGAGCTACCTCCTTCAAAAATATATATATATATATATAAAAAAAAGTCATTCAGTCTTCGTAGGTTCTAGAGTGTCTTTTATTTTAGTCAAAGTCCAACTCGGACATCAGTCTTTTATTTTTACTAGCAATTAGTCCACTAGTTAGATTGTTAAAGTCCACCTCGGACTAGTCAATTTGTGTCTTTAATAAAAGAGTCTTTATTTCTTTTCTCTCTAGACTTGAGACATAATCTTGCACATATACATCAATTCCATGAAAATTGTATTAATCTTAATTGACAATTGATTGCTATATCTTTTTATGATGAATTAATTGCAAATATATTCATTAATAAAGACTCATTAAAAGCTAAATGGACCCACAAACCATTATACATAACTAAATAAACAATTAATCTCAAAATAACAAACGCTTTGATCAATCGAATTGTTTTCTCTTTTCTATATGTCCTCTCTATACCTACCCTTATACGTGTACACCCACTGTGTACACTCTATATATACACCCCTTATATACACCCACTGTGTACACCCTCTATACATACCCTCCTTGTGTATACCCACTGTGTGCACCCCCCATATACACCCCTCGTGAACTCCCACTGTGTGCACCTCCCATATATATCCTCCTCGTATACACCCACTATGTACACCCTCCATATATCCTCCTCGTGTACACCCACTGTGTGCATCCACTAAATACTCCCCATATACACTTCCATCTTCCCACGAAGAAGACGATGACTGCAGAGCTGCTCACCATCGAAGAAGCGCCCGCACAATCACAAAGTCTGTCCGTTCCCGACATGGCGATGCACTGGGGCTGTCTGTCCTCCTCGACGATGTCAACAAAATGCAAGGGGATATTCAAAACCCCTCTACGATTTCTACCTCCCAAAGGGGAAAAGCGAACTAGGGGCTTATCTTGCCCAAGCGTTCCATATGTATATATATATATAAAAAAAAAGATAGCTCGCTAGGTCGAGACCCACAACGAGCGGATTAGGCAAAAATTAGAGAAACCGCACAAAAAAGGAGCCCGCTAGGTTGAAATCCCGTAAGGGCAGCCTAGGAAAAAAAAGGGTGTGCACTAAGAAATAAATCTAAAACAAAGAAAAATAGAAGGGGCTATCATCATAGGAAAAGTAAAAGTTCCACTTTCTTTTCACTTCTTATTTTCTATTTTTCTTTCTTTCCAAAGGAGTTCAACTCAATTCGACTGCAGCGGTCGAAAGCAACAACTACAAACGAAGCGGTCCAAAGTAACAACTACAAACGAAGCGGTCCAAACCAACTACAGACGACAGTAGCAGACCACCACTCAAACCCGGTATCATCATCAATCAGGTCATCCTCGAACTACACGGACCTGAGCCTCTTACATCGAGAAGAACGTAGGCAACCTCCTGGTTCGGTTCAAAAAATATACACAACCCACCTCGAGTCAACTTTCATTCTTTTCTCTCTTCCCCATACACCATAATTTCTATTCTCTTTCTCAATTAACTAAGGCGTTTATTATTTCTTTACTACTTGCCTAAAACATAATCATAAGACACATAACTAATCAACGAGGTCCACTCTTGAGCAATCAAAATACAATTCTGAATAAAACAATTTTCAAATGTCTCGACAAGTCTTCTGTTCTACAATCTAGGAAAGAGCTAAACACTCACTTTCTGTCAAAGCAGGGGCTTCCTTCCTTTTATACACTTCGTTGTCCAAAGAGCTAAAATGCGAGAACTCCCTCTCTTGTTCTCTCTCTCTCTTCTCTCACCATAACAAAAAGGCTCCTGCAAGTTGTCTGTACATTTATGTCCTTTTTCTTTATTTTTGAGTCGACTGAAGTAAAAAAAAAATGACGCTAAAAGAATATACCCACCTAGATTGAAAACCCGCAAGGGCGGTCTAGAGAAAAAATAGGGTGCGTCTAAAGGAGGTAGGATCCCCCACCTTATGCCCTCACCAAACTGGGGCTGCCCCAACGGAACCAGACCAACTGCCGATGCTCCAACAAGATCACTCTCCACGAAAGGTCATTTCCTAATCAAAGTTCGACATGGTTCACCTCTCTCAAGTACCCCCATTCAAACTGGGGCTTCTCCAAACCAAGTTAAGTCAAATGCCTGGCTACTCAGAAATCACCGGCAACTCAACGAAATCATACTCACCCAAAGGACTACCCTAATCAACAAACCCAACAGAGGACAAGTACTAGAACTAGTTAGGCTGTAATTAATTATAAGGCATTTTCATAAAGTCATCAAATTTTTAAAGTGTTTTCTTTCACAATACATTATTTATAAATCCGCACACTCAGTCTCCACTAATTTAAAAATTGTCTTCTGTCTCTGTGATGTCCTAACTAACTCGGTCCTATACCTTAGGCTCCCCTTGGGTCCTGCAGCTCATATCCCATAGGTCAAAAGCCCTAAACTGTCTTTAGGCAAATTAGAAAGATTTTGAAAGGATCCACCTGTTTATAAGACCCAATCCACCCAAGCGGGCTGATCCAAAACCTGCATAAAAATAGGTATACTAGATACCAAGCAATTACAAACCCAACTAGGGTACCGTCAGCCCATGCTACTTCCTACTTGCTACTTGTTACTCTACGTGCTACATACTACTGCTTCATACTACATACAAATGATATGAATGTTTATACAGTCATCCACAAATATATTATGCTACTGTCTATGCTACCACTAACAAAATGCAGAAACTAAGAAGCTGATCCACTAGCATCGCCTCGAGTCCTCTTCCGAGGACGTCCGCTCGGATCATCATCGTCATCACTGGAAGGGGGAGAACCGCCACATTCTGCCACCTTGCGAAGACTCTTCGCCAACTTCTTGTGCAAACTCCGAATCACTGACCGTAGGCCGGCCTTGCGGCGTGTCATAGTATCATATGTCCGAGGAGTCACCTAAAAAAAAGGCAGCACAAGTGTGTTAACATAGTCCAAACTAGAGGATTACTAAAGACAAAAGCGGGAGGAGTAAAAGAAGGGATAAAAATACATACGCCGACATGACCCGCAGGTATTTGAAACTCTGGAGCTGCCTCCCTTTCCTCATACTGGACCCACTGAGGGTTACCACTGTAATCAGTATAGTCATACAAAGGAGCCCCCAAAACCCTATCAAATAAAGGACCCGCCGGACCCGGCGCTGATGGCTCAACCCGCCTCTTTCTCATCTCCTGCAGCTTCTCCTCAATCACGGCATGCGGCCCCCCGAGGCGTGCCTGAGAAAAATCATCATATAATGCCCCCTCTACAACAAACTGTCCGACATCAAAGCCCGCCGTCAATCTCTCCCGGTCATGCAGAGACGCAGGATCAGTCATACAACGTGGAGGATCTACAAGAACCCTATAGGCACTACCCGCTCCATACTGCGCTTGTACCCCCTCGCCCAAATAAAGGGCAACCCCACTAAGGCCAACCAAAAGCCACCTCTACCCCGTCACCTCAATAGCCCCTACAGCAACCAACTCGGCGTCTAGCTCCACCCACGGGTAAAAAAGGTATCTCTCAGCCGAGGTCCCACCAAAATGGTCTTCAGCTGTGCATATGTGTAATGCCAAGAGGTCTCGTCGCCCCTGCTCCTGCAGCTTGGTACCCATCGACACATAGCTGGGAAAGTCAACCGAGCACTAGTGGTCCCAAATCGACTCAAGGCAAAGATCTCGTAAGCCTAACACTGCAAGAGAGATCATGGAACTAGATCAGAAATAATCTACAAGATGAACATGACTGAAATCAGAAATAGACAAGAAATAGATCATACCTCCAAGGCAAAATGTAAGCAGTCAACTAACGCCGACTGAGACTGACAGCTCCGGTATAAGGAATGATATAACTCCGCCTAGACGGTAGATCCCCAAGCAATCCCCCTCACGGCATCCAAGTCTACCAAGCATCCAAGTCCACCAAAAATAGTCTGCGACAACCCATACCAGACAAAGACCCTGTTGGTAGTGGTGCCCTAGGCACGTTTAATAAACGTTGTAATTGTTATCATTTATTTCATATCAATAAAGAGATATTTTGATTATTATTATTGTTCATGTTTACTTATAATAATCTCCGTCCCTAGTACTTGTTAAGCACTAGTATAAAGGCTAAATGATCATGCGATGATCATGTTAGATTTATGGGTACTTGTTTGGAACAAGGTACTGGACATGACCCGCTGTATGAGATTTATGTCATGGTCTATGTCGAACATATATCTCATATTAGTTATGTCATTTGAATCCTTAGACATGAAGTTATTATAGTCTTCCACTTGATGAACATTATGTTTGACATATTCAAACGCTACCTTAACCGGGAAGTTATAAAGGGTATGATTGGCATAATCGGATTCACGTAGGGAAGAATAATAAGCTAAATGGATTTGTCCCTCTTCGGAAAGATGTCAAACTTGGGCCTCTCGTAGGAATGGTGTTGATGAAATGTTCGGCCGGACTCAAATGAATTGATTGGATCAATGGCATTTGGATTATCAACATATTCGGAATCGAGAAAGTATTGAACAAAACAAGTTGACTGTTTGACCATGACTTGTGTTCAATGACGTCGCTGACAAAGGGATTGTGACATATTCTAAAGGAATGCGAACTTGTATCTAGTTATACTATTTGGGTAGGTATGACGGTTTGCTAGAACCTAATCATATCTTATGGTTTCATGTTTGAACCCATTGCCAACTTAGTATAATCCTAGAGGGTCACACACAATAGAACGAATCTTTAAAAGGATTAAATTGGAATTTTGGAAATTTTGGACATTCTGGGGAAGTGGGCGACCGCACAGTGTGGACTGGGCGGCCGCACACTTAGCTCAGATTAGTACCAGTTTATTTCAGATAAATGTGCGACCGCACAGTGTTTTCTGGGCGGCCACACAGTATTGTCGGCTGGCACTTTCCTAATTCGATTTGGAATGTCTTTTTACACAAGATTCCTATTTGGAATAGGTCTTGCTTGTGTATAAAAGGATGAGTTCGGCCAGAACTTCAGTGATAGCCTTTTGTGAGTCTTCAAAGAGTTTGAGAGAGGTTTTACTTTGTTCTAAGACATCCTTGGTCAAAGAACAAAATAATACACAAGAGAGAAAATTCCATATAGTTCAAATTCATTGTGAAAACGTGTTTCACAATTTGGTCTAGCAACCAAGATCAAAGAAGTTCCTTTGATATTCCTTCGAAGTGTGGATACCGCTAGAGGGTGAAAATCATCATCTTCAAAGTTCGTGTTCAAGCTTTGTGATCGTGATCAAGTCTTCAAATCTCCACCAAAGACCAAGAGAAAGTTTTAATAGCCATCAAGGGTTAGTCTTATCCTATATTCATGTTATTGTATTTGATTTAATCATATGAACGGATCTATGGGCTTTGGGTTTCAAAATTTTAAATGCTAAATTCCGCTGCGCATGTTACTACGAAACCCAACAGTGGTATCAGAGCCCCGTTCATGTTGATTATTTCAATACCTAGATCATGTTATGTGTATATAAATTGTTTATGTGCCTTGCATGATGTAAATATTGGAATATATGACGTTTATGTGTTATGTGATTTTATGTGGTTTATTGTTTTGCAACTTTAATCGCACGATTCAATCGCAATAAATAAATTATGATGGATTCAGAATTGTTGATTATTAATTTTTGATTGGATCAAAGTTTTAATAATCGGGGAAAAACGATTTTGAGACAAAATTTTCGAACTTGAAAATTCAGCACCTTCTGATGGCCATGGGCGACCGCACAGAAGATTCTGGGCGGCCGCACATTTTTTGGGCGACCGCACAGATTCTTTTGGGCAGCCGCACAAAGGGATCAGAAGGTCTGATTTTGGTCAAAAACAGAATCTGGAATTTTTTGAAAAATTCAACAAAACCAGTAACAGAACTAGTCCAGACTTGCTGATCTGGAATGGGTTTTGGGTAGTTGGTTTGTGTGTGGATTTTGGGGTTTGATTTTCCTATTTGTTTTAGTCTTGTGATTCTAAGATTGGTTCAAGGTTTGGATGGCTAATCTGCGTTCATCGAGATTGTGTTTCCCAAACTTGATCGCAATCAAAGTTTCAAAGATAAAACGAAGTTAGAATTATGAAGAGTTCATAATTGCTAAAATTGAGAAACAAAGTTCTTGATTCAATGATTGGAGATCCATGTGGAATTGTGAATGCAATTGGCCTACGTTCATCGAGACCATCTATTGCTTAGTTTCGGCCACATGGACTACTTTCTTGGTTTCTTGAATTAGTGCGGGATTGTGGTTGCCTAATGGCTTAGTTCGACCGCACTTCTTGCTGTCTTGATTTGGAGATAATAACCAAAGTTGAAATAGTCTCATCCTAATAATTATAGAGAAACTAATGACACATAAATATCATGCTTAAATTAATAGAGATTAATTTAGTGGCTAAACTTGATGTGTAACATGTTTATATTATGTGCTCATAAATGTGTTATATGCTATATGTGATGAACCTTCAAATAAAGTTTTAAGTCCTTCTTTGCCATGCCATGATTAAAACACTTGTTTATGCATGGGTAATCTTGATGTGGGTTCGCCTCCGCGAGGTGCATTAATCTTATTCATGTATGAGCAAGATGAGGTTCATTAATTTAATGTGGGCTTGCCTCCGCAAGGTGCATTAAATTGAATGGTTCCTATGCGTTTAAAATGGTTGGACTTAATTAGGCGTCAAAACAGTTTTGGGCCTAGGCAAAAGATGAGATTAAACATGCTTTTTGAAATTGGATTTCTCAAAGAATCTCATAAAAGGATCTAAGAATCATATGGGATATGATTGACATGATTGTCTACCTAATTAATTTAGTTTTGAGCGGTCCGCCTCCGTGGACTCAAAAGTTAAATTAAAGTTGGATCTTAGCCCAATTAAATTATATTATGCATTGGATGTATATGAATGTTATATAATTTAATGGGAGTATTTTCATTTGAAAAATACATTATTTATTTCTTTAATGAAAAATTGGTACTTATTAAATTTTGGAAATTTTGCATATTTGTAGATAATGACTAATAACACTCAATCAATGTCGTTGCGATCGATCCTTGAGAAGGATAAGCTCGAAGAGAATGGTACCAAATTTATGGATTGAATCCGTAGCATAAGAATTGTTCTTAGGCAAGAAGATAAGTTATACATTCTCGATGGGCCTCTCCCCGCTGAACCACCGCCTACTGCCCCTAGGGTAGAAAGAGACAATTACAAGAAACATCGTAATGATTCTAGAGATGTAAGTTGTCTCATGCTTGCTGCTATGTGTTCAAAACTCCAACAAAGTTTGAAACATTTGGAAGCCTATGAGATAGGCGTGGAGTTGAGAACCATGTTTCAAAAGCAAGCTAGGCAAGAGAGGTACAAGACCATTGTTGCATTCACTACCTGTAAAATGAATGAAGGGCAACAAGTGAGTCCTCACTTTCTTAAAATGAAAGGTTATGTAGAGCACCTTGAGAAACTTGGCTATCCAATCCCATTGGAGCTAGCCACGGATCTCATTCTTAATTCATTGCCTAAAAGTTATAATCAGTTTGTAATGAATTATAACATGCATGGAATGGATAAGAATCTCTCTGAGTTGCATGGGATGCTCAAAACTGCAGAGATGAAAATTGTGGAGAAAGGTTCTCCCGTGCTCTTGGTTCATGATGGGAAGAAGACTAATGCCAAAGGAAAGGGTAAGAAAGTTATCAAACCCAAAATAAGCAAGGCAAAGGTTGCCAAGGCTTCTGAGGCAAAACCCGATTCACAAAAGGATGCAATTTGTTTCCATTGTCAAGAAATTGGTCATTGGAAACGTAATTGCAAGGCTTTCTTGGAAGAGCAAAAGAAGAAGAAGAGCAGCAAGGCTGCGTCGACTTCAGGTATCTATATGATAGATATTCTCCTTTCTACCACTGATTCTTGGGTATTGGATACCAGATGTGGTTCTCACATTTGTCTAAATGTGCAGGGACTAAAGAATAGGAGACTGCTTAAAGAAGGTGAAGTAGATCTACGTGTGGGGAATGGAGCAAGAGTTGCTGCATTAGCCGTAGGGACTTATGAAGTCACTTTACCTTCCGGATTAATTCTTGTTTTGAACAATTGTTATTATGTTCCGGATTTAAGCAGAAATATTATTTCAATTTCTTGTTTAGATAATGAAGGTTTTAAGTTTCTTATTGAGAATAAGAAATTTTCTATTTATTTAAATGATGTGCTTTATGGTATTGCTAATTCATTTAATGGCCTTTATATCTTGGATGTCAATAATGAAAATAATGACAATGTCTATCATGTAAATAAGAAATCTAAACCTAATGATGTAAATCATACCTATTTATGGCATTGTCGTCTTGGTCATATTAATGAGAAGCGTATCTCAAAACTCCATGGGGACGGACTTTTAGGTTCATGTGACCTCGAGTCATATGATACTTGTGAGTCGTGTCTTCTTGGAAAAATGACTAAGACACCTTTTACCAAGTTGGGTGAACGGGCAAGCGACTTATTGGGGTTGATACATTCCGATGTATGCGGACCATTAAGTAGCAATGCTAGGGGAGGATTTCAATACTTCATAACCTTCACTGATGATTATAGTAGATTTGGGTATGTTTACCTAATGAAACATAAAAGTGAAGCATTTGAGATATTTAGAATATTTCAAAATAAAGTAGAAAAACAACTTGGCAAAAGTATAAAAGGACTTCGATCAGATCGAGGTGGAGAATACTTAAGTCAAGAATTTGATGATCATCTAAAGAATTGTGGAATAGTTTCACAATTGACTCCACCTGGAACACCACAATGGAATGGTGTATCCGAGAGGAGGAATCGGACTTTGTTAGACATGGCTCGATCAATGATGAGTCAAGTTAATCTTCCAATATCCTTTTGGGGTTACGCCCTGGAAACCGCTGCTTTCACACTAAATCGTGTTCCAACTAAATCGGTTCAAAAGACTCCATATGAGATGTGGAGCGGAAAGAAGCCTTGTCTATCTTTCATGAAGATTTGGGGTTGTGAAGCTTTTGTCAAAAGACTTGTCTCAGACAAACTTGCACACAAATCTGATAAATGTATTTTCGTGGGATATCCTAAGGAAACTAGAGGATATTACTTTTACAACCGTGAGGACAACAAAGTGTTTGTTGCCCGAACTGGTGTCTTTCTAGAGAAAGAGTTTCTCTCCAAAGAAATCAGTGGGAGTAAAATAAATCTTGAAGAAATTCGAGACCCAGAAAATAATATTGAACCAATAGTGGAACAAGAACAAGAACCATAAGGAGTTGTGGAACCTGTTCAAAATACACAAGCAACTCGCAGATCTAGTAGGTTACGATCCGAGCCCGAGAGATATGGATTTCTCGTAACGAATAGTAATGAGGTAGAAATCATTGAGAATGATGAACCGTCAACCTACCAAGAGGCGATGTCTTCTCCTGATTCGGACAAGTGGCTTGGAGCCATGGAATCTGAATTGCAATCCATGTAAGACAATCAAGTTTGGAATTTGATTGATGCACCCGAAGGTGTAAAAACCATAGGATGCAAATGGGTCTTCAAGAAGAAGACTGACATGGATGGGAAGGTGCATACTTACAAAGCTAGACTTGTAGCGAAAGGTTATAGGCAAGTTCATGGTATTGACTATGATGAGACCTTTTCACCCGTAGCAATGATCAAGTCTATAAGAATTTTGCTTGCCATTGCCGCATATCATGACAATGAAATATGGCAAATGGACGTCAAAACCGCTTTCCTGAATGGAAAACTCCAAGAGGATGTGTATATGACACAACCAGAAGGTTTTGAACAAGATTCTAAGGTATGCAAATTGCAAAGATCCATCTATGGATTGAAGCAAGCTTCTAGGAGTTGGAATCTCCGTTTTGATGAATCGGTCAAAGAGTTTGGTTTCATCAAGAACGAAGATGAGCCTTGTGTATACAAGAAGATTAGTGGGAGCATAGTGCTATTCCTTATTTTATATGTGGATGGCATATTGCTCATTGGAAACGACATTCCTACACTTCAGTCTGTGAAGACTTGGTTAGGAAAGTGCTTCGCAAAGAAAGATATGGGTGAAGCCGCATATATTCTTGGCATTAAGATCTATATAGATAGATCAAGGAGGCTACTTGGTTTAAGCCAAAGTACATACATTGACAAGGTCATTAGAAGATTCCGTATGGAAAATTCTAAGAGAGGCACCTTGCCCGTGTTACATGGAGTTTCTCTAAGCAAGACTCAATGTCCTAAGACAAACGATGAGCGTGAGAAAATGAATGATGTTCCATATGCTTCGGCAATTGGGTCCATCATGTATGCCATGATTTGTACTAGGCCGGATGTATCTTATGCTTTGAGCATGACAAGTAGATACCAATCTGACCCTGGCAAAAATCACTGGATAGCTGTAAAAGCGATTCTTAAGTACTTGAGAAGAACTAAAGACTCATTTTTGGTCTATGGAGGAATGGAAGATGATCTCGTTGTAAATGCTTACACGGATGCAAGCTTCCAAACCGACAAAGATGATAGCCGATCGCAATCGGGTTTTGTGTTTATGTTAAATGGTGGAGCTGTAAGCTGGAATAGTTCCAAGCAAAGTACAACCGCTGATTCTACAACAGAAGCTGAGTATATTGCTGCATCGGATGCTGCAAAGGAAGCTGTTTGGATTAAGAAGTTCATAACTGAACTTGAAGTGGTTCCTAGTATTGCTAATCCAATAGACCTTTATTGCGACAATAATGGTGCTATTGCTCAAGCAAAGGAACCAAGAGCACATCAGAAATCCAAACACATACTTAGGCGTTTTCATATCATTCGAGAGATCGTTGATAGGGGAGACGTAAATATATGCAGAGTACCTACTGATGACAATGTTGCGGAACCGCTGACAAAGGGACTTCCACAAGCTAAACATGATGGTCATGTTAGATCCATGGGAATTAGATACATGGGAGATTAGGCCTAGGGCAAGTGGGAGATTGTTGGTAGTGGTGCCCTAGGCACGTTTTATAAACGTTGTAATTCTTATCATTTATTTCATATCAATAAAGAGATGTTTTGATTATTATTATTATTCATGTTTACTTATAATAATCTCCGTCCCTAGTACTTGTTAAGCACTAGTATAAAGGCTAAATGATCATGCGATGATCATGTTATATTTATGGGTACTTGTTTGGAACAAGGTACTGGACATGACCCGCTGTATGAGATTTATGTCATGGTCTATGTCGAGCATATATCTCATATTAGTTATGTCATTTGAATCCTTAGACATGAAGTTATTATAGTCTTCCACTTGATGAACATTATGTTTGACATATTCAAACGCTACCTTTAACCGGGAAGTTATAAAGGGTATGATTGGCATAATCGGATTCACGTAGGGAAGAATAATAAGCTAAATGGATTTGTCCCTCTTCGGAGAGATGTCAAACTTGGGCCTCTCGTAGGAATGGTGTTGATGAAATGTTCAGCCGGACTCAAATGAATTGATTGGATCAATGGAATTTGGATTATCAACATATTCGGAATCGAGAAAGTATTGAACAAAACAAGTTGACTGTTTGACCATGACTTGTGTTCAATGACGTCGCTGACAAAGGGATTATGACATATTCTAAAGGAATGCGAACTTGTATCTAGTTATACTATTTGGGTAGGTATGACGGTTTGCTAGAACCTAATCATATCTTATGGTTTCATGTTTGAACCCATTGCCAACTTAGTATAATCCTAGAGGGTCACATACAATAGAACAAATCTTTAAAAGGACTAAATTGGAATTTTGGAAATTCTGGACATTCTGGGGAAGTGGGCGACCGCACAGTGTGGACTGGGCGGCCGCACACTTAGCTCAGATTAGTACCAGTTTGCTTCAGATAAATGTGCGACCGCACAGTGTATTCTGGGCGGCCGCATAGTATTGTCGGCTGGCACTTTCCTAATTCGATTTGGAATGTCTTTTGACACAAGATTCCTATTTGGAATAGGTCTTGCTTGTGTATAAAAGGATGAGTTCGGCCAGAACTTCAGTGATAGCCTTTTGTGAGTCTCCAAAGAGTTTGAGAGAGGTTTTACTTTGTTCTAAGACATCCTTGGTCAAAGAACAAAATAATACACAAGAGAGAAAATTCCATATAGTTCAAATTCATTGTGAAAACGTGTTTCAGAATTTGGTCTAGCAACCAAGATCAAAGAAGTTCCTTTGATATTCGTTCGAAGTGTGGATACCGCTAGAGGGTGAAAATCATCATCTTCAAAGTTCGTGTTCAAGCTTTGTGATCGTGATCAAGTCTTCAAATCTCCACCAAAGACCAAGAGAAAGTTTTAATAGCCATCAAGGGTTAGTCTTATCCTATATTCATGTTATTGTATTTGATTTAATCATATGAACGGATCTATGGGCTTTGGGTTTCAAAATTTTAAATGCTAAATTCCGCTGCGCATGTTACTACGAAACCCAACAGACCCGAGCAGTCGCCTCCACATCACCTCCACCGGCCTCCAGATCAGCCAACATCCCCTCATACTGCCTCTTAAGGCCACCCAAACCTACACCATACCCGCTCTTAATGTCTGTACATTCAAACCCAATCAATATCTGGAGCCTATCTGTACTTCCATTGGCGAGCAGAGTATCATCGCCCCACACTGGACGGCCCATGAACCACAACCCGGTAATAGCCATAAACTCAGAAGGAGTCCCTGTTACCTCTACCCAACCAAAATGGAATGTGTGTGTGGTATCCCACCAGTTCTCCCGCAGTGCCATAACAAGGTCAGTACTCTTGGTCAGCTTTCCCTGACCAGACAGGCTCTCGAAGAATAAACCCAAGCCGGTGGCCTGCACCCTGCTCCAAACAGTCTCTGGAGTCCTCTCCCACAATTCATACACAACGCCGCATGACCCCTCGACTTCAAAGGCGGCAATACAACCTGCCAACATAAACAGGTATACGCAGCTCAGGTATGAAATTAATCTAGCAATTTATTAAATATGTGTAAATGTAAACTATTGCATTATTATTCTAGTAAATACCACAAAATTCCCAACAAATAATTTGTTACATATACATTGCGTGCCGTACAACTAAACAATTAAAACCCTAGTCTACCTAGAACAAATCGATCTAAAACAGTCCAAGAATAGTCAAAATCATAACATAGACGGACAAAAATGTAATTTTATAGAAAATGAACTTTCTCATCTAAAAAGCCGCGTCCGCTACGTCCCCATGTTATAACAAAAGCCAAAATCACTTTTAACAAAGTCAACCTAGTCAAAATAAGTCCAAGATTGCAACATTTTCGGACTAACCACACTTTAAAATACAAAAAATGCATTTTTCAACAAAATCGCAAAATTAACGCCTTACCCACGCTACGGACAACTCCGATTTCAAAAATCCACAACCAATTTGAGTCAAAGTCAGTCAAATGCACAAAATCCCCAAATTTTAGATCTTAAACCCTAGAAATTCGAATTCAATCAAAACTCAATCAAATTCAAAATTAATCAAACAAACGAGTTCAAAATCGAATCCTTACCACTTCCCCCGCGGCATAGTAGCAAGAATGGAGTCGAGGATGTGCGTACAAGTCCGATTGCTCGAAGTGCTTAAACTTCACGTGGGGCACATTCTTATTCGATTTCGGAGGTGCCTTTGGTGCCATCGTTAAGATCCTAGCAAACCTAGACGATTTCCTTCCAATTCCACTGGAATTCTCTTTGATTTTGGTCGACACTGACTTCTCTCCTTCTTCCTCCTCTCCGGCAGTGTGTTGTGTTGGTTTCTGCAAATTCGCATCTGAGCCTGGCTGTAATACGTAAAATCGGACTAGCGTCCGTGCGGCCAGATCCACTCCGTCTGCCCGGCACTCTCCCTTACGGCATCTGTTTGATAATCCAGCACGAACTCCCTAAAATGCCCCTTAGCGCTGAATGTGACTTGACCAAATTTCTCCTGTCTGCGCAAAGCTCTGTCTACCCCTTTGATCGCCGTACGGCTCCCTCTCTCAGACTTTGGCGATTTTACAAATTAGCTCCTGGTTCTCCAAGAGTTCGCACCTAAGCCCCATACCTTGGGTAGTTTATAACTAAACACATCAACTTAACATTATTCAAACTTAAATCCCAAACTTTGGGAAAATTACCAATCAAGTCCCTCAATCCAAAACAACTTACAATCAAATCCATAAATTAAACAATTTACAATTAAATCCCTCTACGGTTAACATTAACATATTTAAATCCCAAACTTGGGTAATTTACAATTACAACTCTTACAAATCAACAAGAATTAACTTTAACTCCGAACCTGGGAAATTTACAATCAATTTAACAATAATTTAATTAAACCCCACACATTTGGAAATTCACATCCAAAATGTCTCTAACAATCAATGTTCAAACCCTATACTATAGGTAATTCTACAATCAAACTCCAACAACAATATCCAATACTTAAAACCTAAACAATAGGTATTCTACATCTACAAATCTCTAAAACTTACAAATGCTTTCCTATGGGTTACAACCAATGATCATATCATACTAAAACTCTAAAAGTGTTACAATCATATACTTATACTAAAACATATTGCAAAACACCGCGATCTCTAGGGCTTTGTGAATACCCCTTTCCGAATGCGGGCGACGCACGGGAAGTCTTTTTATTATTTATCTTATTTTATCTTTTCTATGGGATTAGGATATTCAAGTTGGCATTTAACTTATTAAGAGTCGCCACATTGTTTTTATCGAGCTAAAACATTGAGAAAATCTAACATAGAGGGTTCGGGGGTCAACTTACAATAAGAGAAGAATATCAAGTTATCACTCCTATCGCCCGATGGATCGGACTTTCTATCATGATAAACGTGTTAGTGTGTGTTAGTGATTTTGACCGGATCCGAAGATTGCCTACGTTCCTCTTGTGATGAGAAGCTCAGGTCGACGTAGTTCGCACATAATCGGAATAGAGAGAAGAAGAGGGATCATGCATAATGAAGGGGGAGGAGAAAGAATCATGAAAGATGATCACATCCTAGAATAATGATTATAACATTGATTGGATCAATGTGTAGTCATCACCTTCATCATAGGAGGGTTATTGATCATGGGAATAATTACCTAAAGTTAAGGGTTTAGAAGTAGTTCCTAGATCTCGTGGATCATTATCGGCTATGCATATGAATAGGGATTACAACATTAGATCTAACATTTTACGTGTGGTAAGCCACAAATCTAGCATAATAATAAGAACATCATGAATATATATGAGATAACACATAAGCATGAAGATCGCTACCCTAGTCATAGAGCATATTATGAATTCTAGCAAGAATATGAAGAACACGTTATGAATCATGTGAATATAGGTGTATAAACATAATGAAACTAGCATAAATCAGATCTAAACTAAGAAAACATATAGAATCCTTACTAATCTTGACAAGAACGAAGCCAAATCTTTTCTGCAGATTCGCCGGATCTTAGAGGTTGTTAGAAAGGCTTGGAGAGAGAGAGTTATGCCGTCAATATTAGCTGTGGAACTCAGGGAGAGAGTTGTTGTTTTCAATTATGAAGTAAGGTCACCTATTTATAGGGATTCTGACCTGGAAGGACTGGCCGCCCGGCCCATCCTTGACTGGCCGCCCAGCCAAACCAAGAGGTTAGCACGGTTTCCAAGGTTCTAATCAATCTGGACTCTGGAGAAACCCTAGATAACGTCTATCTTCGATCCCTCATCCGATCAGTCGAGAATATCTTCTTATCTGGGCTTTTCGGGAATTCATGGATAAGTCCTGCGCATCTTATAAATACTTGGGAGGTCCTTGTGAGTTCTGGAATGCCTGATAACTCAATTTTAGGTTGGGTACTAACTGTAGCCCCTCGCTGACGCTTCTTTCAAGGCATGGAGGGTCGTTGATTAAGAAATGGAACCGATCTAAAACATGAGTTCTAAATCGAGGGAGAAGTGAGAAAAAAGGTGACCAGGTTGGTCAGGCGGCTGAACCTTCGTCAGGCTACCTATGTATCCAAAGGGAATCAAGCCGGTCGTAGTTCGAGAATTGGGGGAGAAAGAAACGAGACATCATCTTTCGCAGGGGATAGACAAACATTCGTCAAACAATAAAGTCACGTGGACCCTACTGGGGAAAAAGGAAAAAGAAACGAGATTTCAGACTCCGGCTGGGGATAACAATCCTACGGATACTATCCTGTATGAAGACTGAACATTCGTAATCAATAAAGTCATTGCAGATGGACTCTATTGGGGAAAAGAAGTGAGGCCATACGCACGGTTCGACAAAAAGTTTTAAGAATCGAGAACAGAATTAGGAATGGATTCTAACTTCCTATAGAGCGCGCGTAATCGCATAATTTCTCGGCAAACTACGGTACTTAGAGAGGTATAGTCCTCAATATCGCAGAATCCGGTAATCGGTAACACCGATTGTCTAGAGCTCGCACGGGTTAAGCCAATAACTTTCTCAAATAGGAAGGATTTAAGGACGTTCCCAGCCTTTCACTATAATCTAGGGTTTATGGACATTCCCGACCTCCCATTATAGATTGATTTAGTTATTTAAGGATTTTATTGAGGTCTTCCGGACCAAAGGAAATTATTGAGATCTTCCGGACCAAAGGAAATTATTGAGGTCTTCCGGACTAAATTTGATTAATTTTGGAATTTATTGAGGTTTCCGGACTAAGGATTTATTTTTTGGAAATTATTGAGGTCTTTCGGACCAAGGATTTGTTTAATTTTGGCTAAGGGTGCCAATTTTTGATTAAAAATAAGCTTAGGGGCTAATTTGTAAATTTTTTCTGCCTGAGGGAATAACTGGCCGCGTGGCCAGTCCTTCTGATTGGCTGGACATCGTTTGATGAGGATCGCTGGTGGGCGCGCGAGATGGAGGGCTGAGATCATGACACGTAGCTCGGACACACTGGCCGCGTGGCTAGTCCCTTCGTTGGACAGACCCTACAAACATCCACCGGCTGTTGATTTCTCCCTCACACTTCTTATTCTTCTTGGACGGGCTTAGAGAGAAAAAGAGAGATTTTTGAAGGGTTTTTGCTATTGTTGTGATGGATCTTCAATATATTTTTGGCGTGGATCAACCTTATGAGCAAGGTGAAGGTGCGGGGCAACCATTCGAATAAGGTAGGGGTGCGGAACCACCTCAACAAGAGGAGCACCATCATCAACGGGCGAGGATGGCTTCTAGAAATTTTAATCCCGATGAGTGGCATTTCACGATGGGACAGCATTTTGATTTGTACGTGGGTCCCGACAAACATTGGTCTGGAAGGAGGCTGATGGAGACGAAGGAGGTAAAAATCTCGCTTTTTATTCCTTTTGGGTACTTTATGTCTTTTATTTCATACTTGTCGTATTATTTTATGGCTGCTTTAAATTAATTAATCGTTGTAGATTATTTAATTTCTGAGATTGTTGATTATTTTGGGGACGGCAAATATAGAGCAAGTAGACAACTAAAGCATGCATGTACACTTCAATTATAGCACATAATTTATATTGCCAGTTGGGTAACGTACCTTTGTTGTGTTTACCTGTAGAGGATGAAATCTCATGGATCCACGAAGGCAGTGGCAGAGATATGGCAGAGATTTTCGCCGTCTGGTGCGGTGAAGGAGAGGATCAGGGCTCTGGGCTTCGGTCCGTTTTTTTTGATGCGGTGCAGGCTGTCGGGGGGACCCAGAAGGTGATGGGTCTGGTTGAGACGATGAGGGGGTATTGGTGGGACACTACCCACACGTTCCATTTCAGCTGGGGAGAGGTGACCATTACTCCCACTGACTTTGCTGCTATCACTGGGCTCATGTTCACAGATGTGGAGCTACCTTTTGACGAGTCTCTGTCTGCGGACCCACACCGTCAGGTTGAGTTGATTGGGATGCCGTTGGGCAAAGCTGTGAAGGGGATGGTTTTGAGGCAGGTCGCCTGAGGACCTTGTTGGATGAGGCTATCCGAGATTTTGTGGAGGGTATCAGCTACACAGATTGTCTGGTGCGGGCTATCCTGTGGTACAGCTTATCACAGACCTTGTTCCCGAGTGTAGTGACATTTTGTCGGTTTTCTTTGCTGGGTGCTCTAGCTGATCTAGAGCGGGCGAGTCAGGTCTGTTGGGGCGGAGCCGGGCTGGCAGAGATATACAGAGCCCTTGACTTTTGCTCGAGGTCAAGTACCTCGTCTTTTGATTGCTTCCAGTTTGCTTTTGAGGTAATTTTCTGACTTGCTCATTTATTCCATATCTTGCCTTATCTTGCCCTGATGGCCCAGAATTATCTCCTTCTGTCCCAACCATTTTGAATGAATACCTGCATAGAACACTCAACGTCACTCTATACTCTACTACACTCCTAGGTCATTTAGTCATTCTAGACCATCTACAACCTAGCTCTGATACCAACTGTCGCGCCTCAGACCCGTGGTCCTACTTGGCCCCACACTCAGGACACGATTGGAAGACGTTATAAAAAATTTTTAGAATTTTTTTTCGAAATATACTTTCATAAAGTTGAACAAAATCCACACTTGAAGTTCACAGACTTCCACTAACTTTCAAACAAACTTTTCAAACAACTTTCACAAACGAAAGTATTTAGCCCGAAGGCTTACAAACTTTTATACAAATGTACAAACACCGACATTATCCAAAATATAGGGGTTACAAGACGATGAAGTCAAGGAAACTCTACCCAAAAGGTTATACATTTATGTAATGTAACCCTGACAAAACAAAACCCAACTCTTATCACTTTCAACGTCCTCCCGTGCCAAAGTGTCCTATCCCCTGGACTTTCTTTTATCTAAAACAGTAAACAAATAAGGGGTAAGAATGAATCTCAGTAAGCTACTAAAATGCAACTACGTTACATGCTGATATGATAATCATAAAGAAACAATATCAACAAATAATCATATAGCATATAGCACATAACATGAGAGGCTCCCTATCGCCAACCGTCCCATATCGGTTGGAAATAACGACCAACTCATCATACAACACATAGTGTAGGAGTAAACACTCCTACGAGAATACCAAGCCAAGGTTTACCGAAGTAACATAACCATCTGAGAATAGCATCTGAGAAAACCAGTTGAGAAAACCATCTGAGCAGCATAAATAGCAGAAGCCGGGATCCCGAAAACCAAACCATAATCAATAGAACCAAAGTAACAACGGGGCAGCATCAATAGCTGAAGCAGGTTCCGGAACCATATAACACAACAACAACAATAGCGGGTGAAAATAACACAAATTCATACCCCTAAATGCTCACGCAAGGGAGCGAGTTTATCCCATCCAAGGCCAATCTGGACTGTGGATAAAGGTACCAGTGGACAACCTTATAGTGAACTTGGCTTGTGTGCCACTATAATTCTCCCACTGCCCGACTCAAGGTACCAATGGAAAACCTTATAGGGAACTTAACTTGTACCCCTATAATTTTTCCACTGCCCGACTCAACAACACAAGACCAGCTGGACTTTACACGAAAGCACAGTATTAAATACTTGCTAAACAACAACAACTAGGGCAATGATTCTAAAATAAGGAACCAAGCCAAACACTTCAAAAGATGCAAACACGTTACTCATAAAAGAGTTCACAACATTGACATTAGGTCACAACACAATCCTTTATTAATGACATTAAGTCACCTCACAAGCTTGCACCCATTCACAATTAATCTAAAACACATCAAAAGGATGTTCCATAATACCCATTTAATACTTAGTTAAATTCCACATCCCAACTCATTTGTTCACAAAGGAACTATTAACAAACACTAGAGTGTTCCACGGTGCCCAACTAAGTCAACTAGAATAGTACTACGGAACCTAGACCGAGACTACACCTTGATCTTAAACCTCAACAAAAAGACAACCATTCTGATCTAGAACCATGCGGCCAATAGAACCATTTCATAGTACTCGAAAAGAGCTTTCGAAAGATAGTTTACACGTCCAAAACGGAGTCCGGATGACAAAGTTATGGCCAAAACCAAAGTAAATTATACTCCCTTCGTTTCACCGTTCCACAAGTATAAGTATAATTTTTCTAATATACTAATATACCCACTTTGGGATACTTTTATTCATTTCTCCATCCCACGAATAATAGTATAATTTTTATAATATACTTATTTAACATTTAACTCAAGTTAATATTTTACCGTCCCATGAGTAGGAGTATACTTTCAAACACTTATACTACATTCTTAGGTATATAAACATACTCCATATACATACTTGCATACAAACCAAGTCATTTACCCAGTATAGTTATACTCCCTTTGTCCCAAATAAACAAGTATAACAAATAAATTCCTTTCACAATAATTTCACCACATATCACACATATAGCAAATATATGACCATTTTACTATTTAAGGGGAATTAGTAACTTACCTATTTTCCGGAAAAAATATCGCAGAAATATGTTTTGTTCGGGTAGAAATGACCTACTCAACGCCCTGATCATTTTTATATAATTAGTTTTTAAAACGGGTAAGTAATTAAAAATATATAAATTAAGATAGGAAAATAAACTTACTCCCTTCGTCTTCACAGAGAGAATGAAAAAAATAAAGAAAAGGTTTACTTCTGCGTGCGTACAGAGAGAGAGAGAAGGAGAAGATAAACTTGATTTTATAAAAATCTTTACCCAATTTACACTTTAGTCCCTCAACTTTCAAGTTGAACAAAACCCCTAAACTTATATTTTCACTAAGGACCCTAAGGTTTCAACTTAATCATTTAACTCCTTTAACCATTATTACTACTAACACTTTAACTACCACATATGCTCAAATAATATATGCAAGTCATAAAAATATTTTCTAACACATAAAATGCACATAAAAGTTCCATTTTAAGTTAAGAAAATTAGGGTGATTTTGGGGTTGTTACAATCACTCCCCCTTAAAGAAAATTCGTCCCGAATTTTAAGGTTACTTACCACACGAATCAAATAACCAAAGGTATTTCCATTCAAGTATCTTTAGAGGTTGAAGTAGACTTGGGAGTCTTTGATGTTCAGCTTTAACCTGTTGATAAATCAAACACTTGATACGTAATCCACTATTCCCCATTTCATATTATTCCACTAGAAATGCTGCTTCAAATTAGGATACATCTTGGTACTCTCGGGGTAAGTAATATACTTGAACTCGTAATCCTCATCAAGAATTTGACGTTTAATTCAATCAATGTTGGTACACATAACTGCCCTCTATAAGTTAATACTTCTTCAAGACTAAAAGAAATATCTTCAACTTTTCTATCTTTGGTTTATCCACTATCTTTCTCAACACGAGGTCATTCTGTTGAGCATCTTTTATCCATTGAATTAAGGTTAGCAAATCCCGAATATTCGCAATTATTACCCCATGTCTCAATTCATGTAGACACCAATCCCGTACATCCTCTAACATCTTCTACCCTCGGATGTCACGACCCGAAATATAGGCTCTATTTTATTAGTAATTAAATGATTTTTATTTTATTATTTGCTTATTATTTATTTAAATTAGTATTTATTTAAATATTATTGTGAGCAACTTATGTGTTATAATAATTATGCCTAGCATTTTATTTGGGTCATTGTGTTAGTATAGAAATGTTGGGTCTTAATTGTTAGTTGGGAGTGTAGTTTGTGTGTAGTGTGAGAGAGGGGGCCTAAGTGTAAATCTTTTAAACATTTTTCATACTCCCTCCCTACTCCCCTCACCTCCCTCACCATTCTCTCACTCCACCTCTCTCTTTCTCCCTGGAAACTCTCTCTCTCTCTCTCCATCCTTTGGGTAAGTTTTCTTTATTTAACTTCTCTCTTCATTTACTTATTCTTCCTCTCATCTTCTCTCATTTCTTAAAACGTGAACATTGTTTAGATCGTCGATAGGTTCGCGTAGAATCAAAAAGATTTGAAATCCGTCAACTTTGAGAATTTGCAAGTAAGTTACTTTTCCCCCCATTTTAATGCTAAAATGTTCATATCATGTTCATATAATGCTTTTGTTGTTATATTGGAAGTTTGGAAGAGTTTGCAATTTATTTGGAATTTATTTGGGTTTTTGATCAAAAATGGTGATTTTGGAATGTTGGGTTTGATTCTTTGTTTTGGGTTGATGAATGGTATATTGGAGTCCCCACCCTAGTTATAAATGGTTTTGGTACATTAGTACATGAGTTGGAAGTTGGGATTTTGGTTAAATGTGTTTTGGGTTGAAAATGGAAGAACCCATGTTGTTCTTCCCGATTTCTGGCGATTCCGGCATATTGGGCGACCGCCCAAAATCGTATGGGCGACCGCGCATCTTTCTGAGAGCTTTTGTTCTTGTTTTGAGGTACTTTGGGCGACCGCACAACCCAGCGTGGGCGGCCGCACAGATCTCTGAAAATTTGCATTTTTGTTAAATTGTGTGACTAAAGAATGCGTTGTGATCCAATTCTTGGGTGTCCTCCTAGTTGACCTTAGTGAACATTGTAGTGCATTCTAGTGATAGAATTGAGTCCTTTGTGATCAAGTTTGTGTTTGAAATTAAGTAAGTGTTAAGTGTCATTGTTGGAACACTTTATTGATTGGGTTTGATTCCTTTGTGAATAAATACGAGATGGAATTTGATTAAGTATCATTTTGGGAATGTGGTTCATCTTTGATGCACGATTTGTATTGGTTTACCTTTGTGGTGATTTAATTGGATTGGTTCCCTACTTTGGAACCTTAAGTTGTTCATTCATGCTAAATTATTATTACTTAGCATTTATTTGGAAGCCCAGCTGGCATATTTGTTGCATCGGGCGATGGGAAGGATTATAATGGCAAAGCCAAGTCCATTATAATGTTGACCATTGTTTTGCCCTTACTATACCCCTTCTCCAGATTGGCCTTGGAAAGGATAAGTCAGCGTTCCTTTGTGAATGTATCTGGCTAACGGGCATGACTTTGTGTCATGGTCCTTGTCCTTTGTGACACTTTTATGTTATTGGTTCCGGTACCGGGGTTTTCTCTTCGGCTTTCATGCCATTATGAAGATGATGATTTGGTGATTATTGAAGCTGCGCAGCGATCCTTTATTTGGATGTTCCGGTTTGGAAAACCTTGGCTATATCCTTTGTTATGTGTTTATTTCCACTGCTATCTGTTATATGATAATTGCTATGTGCTATGTGATAATTATTATTGTTTATTGCTTATTGCATCATAGCATGTCATGTAGTTGCATTAGTAACTTATTGAGATTTATCTAACCCCTTTCCTTTTATCTTTGTTTTTCCTTAACCCCCCCCAGGTGCTAAGGAATAGTCTCGCTGATCACGAGAAAGAGGACGTCGAGTGTGGAAACATTCTTTTGGGGAAAGTTGTATAGGTTGGTTTACATTATATAAATGTGTAACCTTTTGGGGTATTTGTACCGAACAATGACGCCGTTAAGAATTTTATATTTGTATTTTATGGAGCATAAACTTGTGGAAGTTTATGATGGTTGTAATTGGTTTTTTTCAAACTCGGTTTTGTAAAACTTTGGATTATCACCTTTTGGTATTAAACGAAATTTTTAACTTCGGTATTTCATAGTTTTGGTTTTAGAGTCGACGTCCAGCTCGCGGTCCCGGGGCTCGCGGGGTCCGGGGTCGCGACAGTTGGTATCAGAGCTATGGCATTAGCTCTATGTATAAGTCTAGGTGGATTAGTATGACCTAGGTGGGTAGTAGTGTGCGGAGTGATTAACGGTTGATGTCTTATGCAGGTAATTGTTCTCAATGTCTGGAAGAAGAAACAGAGGAGGTGCTAGTGGGGCACAGAATCAGAATGATACAAGGGATGAAGCCCGTGCCATGTTTCAAGGCATGTTTGAGGCGGCCATGAAGGCCATACATGATCAAGGTCCGAGGGTAGAGCAAGCACCACCTCGTTATGGTTTGGAGCAATTCTTGAAACTTAAACCGGTTGAATTCAATGGGGAACCCGATGTAAGGAAAGCCGAGTTGTGGATTGAGTCTATGGAGAAGATTTATGATGTATTTGGGTGTTCGGATGAGGACAAGGTCCGGTTCGCGGCTTACAAGCTCGTGGGAGCCGCCGATCATTGGTGGAAGGGCGTTAAAGCTACTTGGGATGATACTCACACGGTGTATGCGTGGGAGTTGTTTGTGCGCAAATTCAAGGAGCATTTCATTCCGGTTGTTGATCAAAACCGAAAGGAGATCGAGCGGCTCAACCTAGAGCAAGGTGTGTTGTCTATAGCACAATACTCGGCTAAGTTCATAGAATTAGCCCGGTATTGCGACTATTTGGTGAGGACCGAGGAGCAAAAAGCTATGAGATTTATTCGGGGATTGAAGACCTCCATCCGTACTCAACTGATTGCTCAACGGATTGTGACTTTCCAAGATGCGGTGGACCGAGCCTACTTAATAGAGCAAGATATTGGGGAGCATAAAAGGAAGACCGAGGTAACTAACCCGAGCAAGCCGGGAGGGCAGAGCAAGCCACAACCAAGGATTGAAAATCGAGGTAACTTTGGGGGACAATCTCAGTCCCGAGGGCAACCGATCCCAAGGAACCCGGGTATCACTTCCGGGAACCAAGGGAGCCAAATTAGGAAGCCGTGTACCTTTTGTCAAAAGGTAGGCCATGCGGAGGATAGGTGTTGGAAAAAGCAAGGCAAGTGTATCAATTGTGGTGAAATGGGGCACTTTGCGAGAGATTGCACGAGGCACCGAGGACAGTCATCCGGGTCAGGGTTAGTATTAATCAGGGTCAGAAAAGGGATGCCGCCGGGAAGCCCAAGGTCCAAGGGAAAGTGTTTGCAATGAATCAACAACAAGCGACCGATGATCCATCCGTTATTGGAGGTATTGTTTCTGTGTCTAATGTGAGCGCACGAGCGTTAGTAGATCCAGGATCATCTCATTCATACATTTCTGTGCAATTTGCTTCTCTATTAAATGCTGCATTCGAGTCTTTACCGTACGTGCTAGAGGTGTCGACCCCTATAGGAGAATGCTTGATTTCTGATCGAGTCTTTCGTGCTTGTGATGTGGTTATTTGTGGTCGAGTCCTTTGTGCGGATTTGGTAGTTCTTCCTATCCAAGACTTTGATGTCATTTTGGGTATGGATTGGTTGAGCAAGTTTCATGCGTCCGTTGATTGCCGTAAGAAAACTGTTACTTTTTCGATTCCCGATGTGCCTAAGTTTGTTTTTGAGGCTAGTCCTCTGAGTAGGAAGGTTCGCTTAATTTCTTTTATGAAAGCGAGAAAATTATTGCATAGTGGTTGCGAGGGGTATTTGGCTAGTGTTCTTGATACTAGGAAAGAATCCCCTAGTTTTGATAGTGTTCGGGTAGTTCGGGAATTTCCCGATATTTTCTCTACCGAGTATGAGATGCCTCCCGATCGTGAGATAGAGTTTTGTATAGATCTTTTGCCGGGTACGGCTCCGATTTCGAAAGCGCCTTATAGGTTAGCTCCCGCTGAGTTGAAGGAATTGAAGGTTCAGTTGCAAGAGTTGCTTAATCGAGGGTTTATCCGCCCTAGCGTTTCCCCGTGGGGAGCACCGGTTTTATTTGTGCGGAAGAAAGATGGTTCGTTGAGGTTGTGCATCGATTACCGGAAGTTGAATCAGGTTACGGTGAAGAATAAGTACCCTCTACCGCACATTGATGATTTATTTGATCAGCTTCAAGGGTCCGTGGTTTTCTCTAAGCTTGACTTGAGGAGTGGGTACCATCAGTTGAAAGTTCGATCGGAGGATATTCCGAAGACTGCTTTTCGCACTCGTTATGGTCATTATGAGTTCTTGGTTATGCCGTTTGGGTTGACTAACGCGCCGGCCGTGTTTATGGATTTGATGAACCGGATTTTCCATCCCTATCTTGATTCGTTCGTGGTGGTTTTCATCGACGACATTCTCGTCTATTCTAAATCCCGAGAGGAGCACGAGCAGCACTTGAGGACAGTTTTATCCGTTCTTGCGAGGGAGAAATTATTTGCGAAGTTCAGTAAATGCGAATTTTGGCTTGAGAAGGTGTCATTTCTGGGTCATGTTATTTCGAAAGATGGGATTTCTGTGGATCCGTCGAAGATTGAGGCCATAGTGGATTGGAAGAGACCCGAGTCAGTGACAGAGATTAGAAGCTTTCTTGGTTTAGCCGGTTATTACAGAAGGTTTATTGAAGGGTTTTCGAGGATCGCTACTCCGATGACGCAGTTGACCCGGAAGAATGTCCCGTTTGTGTGGACCGAGAAATGTGACAAGAGTTTCGAGGAATTGAAGAAGAGGTTGACTACCGCACCGATCTTGACTTTGCCTAATGGGAGCGATGGCCTAGTGATTTATAGTGATGCTTCGAAAGAGGGTTTGGGTTGTGTGTTGATGCAGAATGGGAAAGTAATCGCGTATGCTTCGAGAAAGTTGACCCCTAGTGAACAGAATTACCCGACTCATGATATGGAGTTAGCGGCTATAGTATTTGCGTTGCACAAGTGGAAGCACTATCTTTACGGGGCGAAGTTTGAGATTTTTACGGATCACAAGAGTTTGAAGTACCTTTTCTCCCAGAAAGAGTTGAATAATAGACAGCGCCGATGGATGGAATTGTTGAAGGATTATGATTGTACGATTTCTTATCATCCGGGGAAGGCGAATGTGGTAGCCGATGCGATTAGTAGAAAGTCTTATGTGGCTTCGATGATGGTTCGTGAATGGAAAATGCTTGAGGATGTTCGAGATTGGTCTCCTCGTGAATCGAGACATGGGGCTATTTTTGCGAATATTAGGGTGTCTCCGACCCTAATTCAGAGGATAAAAGAGGCTCAGAAAGAGGATCCCGAGTTGATGAAGATAATGGGTAAACTGAAAGAGAAGAACCTCGAGGATTTTTCTTTGAGTTCGAGTGGAGTTTTGACTTTCCGTGGCTTTTTGTTTAAGGTGAGTCTCGTTAAAATTCGGGTCGAATTTTCTTTAAGGGGGAGTGAATGTCACGACCCGAAATATAGGCTCTATTTTATTAATAATTAAATGATTTTTATTTAATTATTTGCTTATTATTTATTTAAATTAGTATTTATTTAAATATTATTGTGAGCAACTTATGTGTTATAATAATTATGCCTAGCATTTTATTTGGGTCATTGTGTTAGTATAGAAATGTTGGGTCTTAATTGTTAGTTGGGAGTGTAGTTTGTGTGTAGTGTGAGAGAGGGGGCCTAAGTGTAAATCTTTTAAACATTTTTCATACTCCCTCCCTACTCCCCTCACCTCCCTCACCATTCTCTCACTCCACCTCTCTCTTTCTCCCTGGAAACTCTCTCTCTCTCTCCATCCTTTGGGTAAGTTTTCTTTCTTTAACTTCTCTCTTCAGTTACTTATTCTTCCTCTCATCTTCTCTCATTTCTTAAAACGTGAACATTGTTTAGATCGTCGATAGGTTCGCGTAGAATAAAAAAGATTTGAAATCCGTCAACTTTGAGAATTTGCAAGTAAGTTACTTTTCCCCCATTTTAATGCTAAAATGTTCATATCATGTTCATATAATGCTTTTGTTGTTATATTGGAAGTTTGGATGAGTTTGCAATTTATTTGGAATTTATTTGGGTTTTTGATCAAAAATGGTGATTTTGGAATGTTGGGTTTGATTCTTTGTTTTGGGTTGATGAATGGTATATTGGAGTCCCCACCCTAGTTATAAATGGTTTTGGTACATTAGTACATGAGTTGGAAGTTGGGATTTTGGTTAAATGTGTTTTGGGTTGAAAATGGAAGAACCCATGTTGTTCTTCCCGATTTCTGGCGATTCCGGCATATTGGGCGACCGCCCAAAATCGTATGGGCGACCGCGCATCTTTCTGAGAGCTTTTGTTCTTGTTTTGAGGCACTTTGGGCGACCGCACAACCCAGCGTGGGCGGCCGCACAGATCTCTGAAAATTTGCATTTTTGTTAAATTGTGTGACTAAAGAATGCGTTGTGATCCAATTCTTGGGTGTCCTCCTAGTTGACCTTAGTGAACATTGTAGTGCATTCTAGTGATAGAATTGAGTCCTTTGTGATCAAGTTTGTGTTTGAAATTAAGTAAGTGTTAAGTGTCATTGTTGGAACACTTTATTGATTGGGTTTGATTCCTTTGTGAATAAATACGAGATGGAATTTGATTAAGTATCATTTTGGGAATGTGGTTCATCTTTGATGCACGATTTGTATTGGTTTACCTTTGTGGTGATTTAATTGGATTGGTTCCCTACTTTGGAACCTTAAGTTGTTCATTCATGCTAAATTATTATTACTTAGCATTTATTTGGAAGCCCAGCTGGCATATTTGTTGCATCGGGCGATGGGAAGGATTATAATGGCAAAGCCAAGTCCATTATAATGTTGACCATTGTTTTGCCCTTACTATACCCCTTCTCCAGATTGGCCTTGGAAAGGATAAGTCAGCGTTCCTTTGTGAATGTATCTGGCTAACGGGCATGACTTTGTGTCATGGTCCTTGTCCTTTGTGACACTTTTATGTTATTGGTTCCGGTACCGGGGTTTTCTCTTCGGCTTTCATGCCATTATGAAGATGATGATTTGGTGATTATTGAAGCTGCGCAGCGATCCTTTATTTGGATGTTCCGGTTTGGAAAACCTTGGCTATATCCTTTGTTATGTGTTTATTTCCGCTGCTATCTGTTATATGATAATTGCTATGTGCTATGTGATAATTATTATTGTTTATTGCTTATTGCATCATAGCATGTCATGTAGTTGCATTAGTAACTTATTGAGATTTATCTAACCCCCTTTCCTTTTATCTTTGTTTTTCCTTAACCCCCCCCAGGTGCTAAGGAATAGTCTCGCTGATCACGAGAAAGAGGACGTCGAGTGTGGAAACATTCTTTTGGGGAAAGTTGTATAGGTTGGCTTACATTATATAAATGTGTAACCTTTTGGGGTATTTGTACCGAACAATGACGTCGTTAAGAATTTTATATTTGTATTTTATGGAGCATAAACTTGTGGAAGTTTATGATGGTTGTAATTGGTTTTTGTCAAACTCGGTTTTGTAAAACTTTGGATTATCACCTTTTGGTATTAAACGAAATTTTTAACTTCGGTATTTCATAGTTTTGGTTTTAGAGTCGACGTCCAGCTCGCGGTCCCGGGGCCCGCGGGGTCCGGGGTCGCGACAGTTGGTATCAGAGCTATGGCATTAGCTCTATGTATAAGTCTAGGTGGATTAGTATGACCTAGGTGGGTAGTAGTGTGCGGAGTGATTAACGGTTGATGTCTTATGCAGGTAATTGTTCTCAATGTCTGGAAGAAGAAACAGAGGAGGTGCTAGTGGGGCACAGAATCAGAATGATACAAGGGATGAAGCCCGTGCCATGTTTCAAGGCATGTTTGAGGCGGCCATGAAGGCCATACATGATCAAGGTCCGAGGGTAGAGCAAGCACCACCTCGTTATGGTTTGGAGCAATTCTTGAAACTTAAACCGGTTGAATTCAATGGGGAACCCGATGTAAGGAAAGCCGAGTTGTGGATTGAGTCTATGGAGAAGATTTATGATGTATTTGGGTGTTCGGATGAGGACAAGGTCCGGTTCGCGGCTTACAAGCTCGTGGGAGCCGCCGAGCATTGGTGGAAGGGCGTTAAAGCTACTTGGGATGATACTCACACGGTGTATGCGTGGGAGTTGTTTGTGCGCAAATTCAAGGAGCATTTCATTCCGGTTGTTGATCAAAACCGAAAGGAGATTGAGCTGCTCAACCTAGAGCAAGGTGTGTTGTCTATAGCACAATACTCGGCTAAGTTCATAGAATTAGCCCGGTATTGCGACTATTTGGTGAGGACCGAGGAGCAAAAAGCTATGAGATTTATTCGGGGATTGAAGACCTCCATCCGTACTCAACTGATTGCTCAACGGATTGTGACTTTCCAAGATGCGGTGGACCGAGCCTACTTAATAGAGCAAGATATTGGGAGCATAAAAGGAAGACCGAGGTAGCTAACCCGAGCAAGCCGGGAGGGCAGAGCAAGCCACAACCAAGGATTGAAAATCGAGGTAACTTTGGGGGACAATCTCAGTCCCGAGGGCAACCGATCCCAAGGAACCCGGGTATCACTTCCGGGAACCAAGGGAGCCAAATTAGGAAGCCTTGTACCTTTTGTCAAAAGGTAGGCCATGCGGAGGATAGGTGTTGGAAAAAGCAAGGCAAGTGTATCAATTGTGGTGAAATGGGGCACTTTGCGAGAGATTGCACGAGGCACCGAGGACAGTCATCCGGGTCAGGGGTTAGTATTAATCAGGGTCAGAAAAGGGATGCCGCCGGGAAGCCCAAGGTCCAAGGGAAAGTGTTTGCAATGAATCAACAACAAGCGACCGATGATCCATCCGTTATTGGAGGTATTGTTTCTGTGTCTAATGTGAGCGCACGAGCGTTAGTAGATCCAGGATCATCTCATTCATACATTTCTGTGCAATTTGCTTCTCTATTAAATGCTGCATTCGAGTCTTTACCGTACGTGCTAGAGGTGTCGACCCCTATAGGAGAATGCTTGATTTCTGATCGAGTCTTTCGTGCTTGTGATGTGGTTATTTGTGGTCGAGTCCTTTGTGCGGATTTGGTAGTTCTTCCTATCCAAGACTTTGATGTCATTTTGGGTATGGATTGGTTGAGCAAGTTTCATGCGTCCGTTGATTGCCGTAAGAAAACTGTTACTTTTTCGATTCCCGATGTGCCTAAGTTTGTTTTTGAGGCTAGTCCTCTGAGTAGGAAGGTTCGCTTAATTTCTTTTATGAAAGCGAGAAAATTATTGCATAGTGGTTGCGAGGGGTATTTGGCTAGTGTTCTTGATACTAGGAAAGAATCCCCTAGTTTTGATAGTGTTCGGGTAGTTCGGGAATTTCCCGATATTTTCTCTACCGAGTATGAGATGCCTCCCGATCGTGAGATAGAGTTTTGTATAGATCTTTTGCCGGGTACGGCTCCGATTTCGAAAGCGCCTTATAGGTTAGCTCCCGCTGAGTTGAAGGAATTGAAGGTTCAGTTGCAAGAGTTGCTTAATCGAGGGTTTATCCGCCCTAGCGTTTCCCCGTGGGGAGCACCGGTTTTATTTGTGCGGAAGAAAGATGGTTCGTTGAGGTTGTGCATCGATTACCGGAAGTTGAATCAGGTTACGGTGAAGAATAAGTACCCTCTACCGCACATTGATGATTTATTTGATCAGCTTCAAGGGTCCGTGGTTTTCTCTAAGCTTGACTTGAGGAGTGGGTACCATCAGTTGAAAGTTCGATCGGAGGATATTCCGAAGACTGCTTTTCGCACTCGTTATGGTCATTATGAGTTCTTGGTTATGCCGTTTGGGTTGACTAACGCGCCGGCCGTGTTTATGGATTTGATGAACCGGATTTTCCATCCCTATCTTGATTCGTTCGTGGTGGTTTTCATCGACGACATTCTCGTCTATTCTAAATCCCGAGAGGAGCACGAGCAGCACTTGAGGACAGTTTTATCCGTTCTTGCGAGGGAGAAATTATTTGCGAAGTTCAGTAAATGCGAATTTTGGCTTGAGAAGGTGTCATTTCTGGGTCATGTTATTTCGAAAGATGGGATTTCTGTGGATCCGTCGAAGATTGAGGCCATAGTGGATTGGAAGAGACCCGAGTCAGTGACAGAGATTAGAAGCTTTCTTGGTTTAGCCGGTTATTACAGAAGGTTTATTGAAGGGTTTTCGAGGATCGCTACTCCGATGACGCAGTTGACCCGGAAGAATGTCCCGTTTGTGTGGACCGAGAAATGTGACAAGAGTTTCGAGGAATTGAAGAAGAGGTTGACTACCGCACCGATCTTGACTTTGCCTAATGGGAGCGATGGCCTAGTGATTTATAGTGATGCTTCGAAAGAGGGTTTGGGTTGTGTGTTGATGCAGAATGGGAAAGTAATCGCGTATGCTTCGAGAAAGTTGACCCCTAGTGAACAGAATTACCCGACTCATGATATGGAGTTAGCGGCTATAGTATTTGCGTTGCACAAGTGGAAGCACTATCTTTACGGGGCGAAGTTTGAGATTTTTACGGATCACAAGAGTTTGAAGTACCTTTTCTCCCAGAAAGAGTTGAATAATAGACAGCGCCGATGGATGGAATTGTTGAAGGATTATGATTGTACGATTTCTTATCATCCGGGGAAGGCGAATGTGGTAGCCGATGCGATTAGTAGAAAGTCTTATGTGGCTTCGATGATGGTTCGTGAATGGAAAATGCTTGAGGATGTTCGAGATTGGTCTCCTCGTGAATCGAGACATGGGGCTATTTTTGCGAATATTAGGGTGTCTCCGACCCTAATTCAGAGGATAAAAGAGGCTCAGAAAGAGGATCCCGAGTTGATGAAGATAATGGGTAAACTGAAAGAGAAGAACCTCGAGGATTTTTCTTTGAGTTCGAGTGGAGTTTTGACTTTCCGTGGCTTTTTGTTTAAGGTGAGTCTCGTTAAAATTCGGGTCGAATTTTCTTTAAGGGGGAGTGAATGTCACGACCCGAAATATAGGCTCTATTTTATTAGTAATTAAATGATTTTTATTTAATTATTTGCTTATTATTTATTTAAATTAGTATTTATTTAAATATTATTGTGAGCAACTTATGTGTTATAATAATTATGCCTAGCATTTTATTTGGGTCATTGTGTTAGTATAGAAATGTTGGGTCTTAATTGTTAGTTGGGAGTGTAGTTTGTGTGTAGTGTGAGAGAGGGGGCCTAAGTGTAAATCTTTTAAACATTTTTCATACTCCCTCCCTACTCCCCTCACCTCCCTCACCATTCTCTCACTCCACCTCTCTCTTTCTCCCTGGAAACTCTCTCTCTCTCTCCATCCTTTGGGTAAGTTTTCTTTCTTTAACTTCTCTCTTCATTTACTTATTCTTCCTCTCATCTTCTCTCATTTCTTAAAACGTGAACATTGTTTAGATCGCCGATAGGTTCGCGTAGAATAAAAAAGATTTGAAATCCGTCAACTTTGAGAATTTGCAAGTAAGTTACTTTTCCCCCATTTTAATGCTAAAATGTTCATATCATGTTCATATAATGCTTTTGTTGTTATATTGGAAGTTTGGATGAGTTTGCAATTTATTTGGAATTTATTTGGGTTTTTGATCAAAAATGGTGATTTTGGAATGTTGGGTTTGATTCTTTGTTTTGGGTTGATGAATGGTATATTGGAGTCCCCACCCTAGTTATAAATGGTTTTGGTACATTAGTACATGAGTTGGAAGTTGGGATTTTGGTTAAATGTGTTTTGGGTTGAAAATGGAAGAACCCATGTTGTTCTTCCCGATTTCTGGCGATTCCGGCATATTGGGCGACCGCCCAAAATCGTATGGGCGACCGCGCATCTTTCTGAGAGCTTTTGTTCTTGTTTTGAGGCACTTTGGGCGACCGCACAACCCAGCGTGGGCGGCCGCACAGATCTCTGAAAATTTGCATTTTTGTTAAATTGTGTGACTAAAGAATGCGTTGTGATCCAATTCTTGGGTGTCCTCCTAGTTGACCTTAGTGAACATTGTAGTGCATTCTAGTGATAGAATTGAGTCCTTTGTGATCAAGTTTGTGTTTGAAATTAAGTAAGTGTTAAGTGTCATTGTTGGAACACT
Organism: Campanula takesimana; assembly: GCA_026119855.1. Classification (NCBI taxonomy): domain Eukaryota; kingdom Viridiplantae; phylum Streptophyta; class Magnoliopsida; order Asterales; family Campanulaceae; genus Campanula; species Campanula takesimana. The sequence goes on along the minus strand of JAOWBW010000825.1, from coordinate 440,003 downwards.
TTATTGATTGGGTTTGATTCCTTTGTGAATAAATACGAGATGGAATTTGATTAAGTATCATTTTGGGAATGTGGTTCATCTTTGATGCACGATTTGTATTGGTTTACCTTTGTGGTGATTTAATTGGATTGGTTCCCTACTTTGGAACCTTAAGTTGTTCATTCATGCTAAATTATTATTACTTAGCATTTATTTGGAAGCCCAGCTGGCATATTTGTTGCATCGGGCGATGGGAAGGATTATAATGGCAAAGCCAAGTCCATTATAATGTTGACCATTGTTTTGCCCTTACTATACCCCTTCTCCAGATTGGCCTTGGAAAGGATAAGTCAGCGTTCCTTTGTGAATGTATCTGGCTAACGGGCATGACTTTGTGTCATGGTCCTTGTCCTTTGTGACACTTTTATGTTATTGGTTCCGGTACCGGGGTTTTCTCTTCGGCTTTCATACCATTATGAAGATGATGATTTGGTGATTATTGAAGCTGCGCAGCGATCCTTTATTTGGATGTTCCGGTTTGGAAAACCTTGGCTATATCCTTTGTTATGTGTTTATTTCCGCTGCTATCTGTTATATGATAATTGCTATGTGCTATGTGATAATTATTATTGTTTATTGCTTATTGCATCATAGCATGTCATGTAGTTGCATTAGTAACTTATTGAGATTTATCTCACCCCCTTTCCTTTTATCTTTGTTTTTCCTTAACCCCCCCCAGGTGCTAAGGAATAGTCTCGCTGATCACGAGAAAGAGGACGTCGAGTGTGGAAACATTCTTTTGGGGAAAGTTGTATAGGTTGGTTTACATTATATAAATGTGTAACCTTTTGGGGTATTTGTACCGAACAATGACGTCGTTAAGAATTTTATATTTGTATTTTATGGAGCATAAACTTGTGGAAGTTTATGATGGTTGTAATTGGTTTTTGTCAAACTCGGTTTTGTAAAACTTTGGATTATCACCTTTTGGTATTAAACGAAATTTTTAACTTCGGTATTTCATAGTTTTGGTTTTAGAGTCGACGTCCAGCTCGCGGTCCCGGGGCCCGCGGGGTCCGGGGTCGCGACATCGGACCATCCTCGAAACTATGTAAGATTTCTGACTAATAGTATCTACAACCATGTTTGCCTTGCCTAGATAATAAGAGATGGTGCAATCATAATCCTTCAAAAGTTCCATTCATCTACGCTGTCGATTTGTAAAAATCTCAAACATTGTTTCATAAAGATAATGTTTCCACTCATGTAACGCAAAAACAATCGCAACAAGTTCCATGTCATGGGTCGGATAGTTCTGTTCACAAGAAGTTGACTTCCTCGAAGCATCACTGTACATAACCATCATTCCCATTAGGTAACGCAAGAATCAGTACAGTGGCCAATCTCTTCTTTAATTCCTCAAAACTGACTTGACATTTTTCATCCCACATATATGGTACATTCTTTTAAGTCCATTGAGCGAATGGTATAGAAATCTTGAAAAACCCCTCAATAAATCTTCGATAATACTCTGCTAAACCCAGAAAATTTCGCAAATAACTGCTTCCCTCGGAGCCCAGACAAAACCATTCGCAAATATTGTTCATGTTCCTCTCGAGATTTAGAATAAACAAGGATATTACTGATAAAGACAACCACAAAGGTATCAAGATAAGGTTTGAAAACCCGATTCATCATATCCATGAAAACAACTAGAGCCATTCTGTAAGGTGCCTCAGATATAGGAGCTGTACCTGGAAGTAAGTCAATACAGAACTTGATTTCCCGATCAGGAGGCATAGAGTACTCAGTAGAAAACACATCAGGAAATTCTTTGACAATAGGCATATCCTCTATTTCAGGCAACCCTTTAGTAGTATCAAGAACACTGGCCAAGAATCCCACACAACCACGATTCAATAACCTCCTAGCCTTCACATAATAAATAATATGAATCTCTCTACCCCAGGGAACAGTTTTAAAAGTAAATTTAAGAACATTAGGAATAGAAAATGTAACCACCTTTTCAGCATAATCAACAGATGCATGATATTTACCCAAACAATCTATACCTAAGATAATATCAAAATCTTATAATGGTAAGATAACTAAATCAGCAGGTAAAACATGCTCATGTATACGCACATCACAAGAATGCAACACCTCATTGGTCACCAAACACTCCCCTATAGGAGTAGACACCTCTAACACGTAAGGTAGAGATTCAGAAGACAAATGCAATCGAGAAGCAAAATGCACAAACACATAAGAATGCGATGAACTAGGGTCTATAAGTGTACGTGCTCTCAAACTAGACACAGAAATAATACCTCCTATCGCATTAGAGGAATCTGAAGCCTGTTGTTGAGTAATGGCAAAGACATGACCCTGCACCTTAGGCTTTCCTGAAGAATCCCTCTTCTGGCCCTGAGAAGACCCAACTGCACTTCCCGATGCCTGTACTCTAAATCTAGGGCAATCCTTTCGAAAATGACCCAACTGTCCACAATTCAAACATTTGCCCTGCTTCTTCTAACATCTTTTTTCTGAATGTCCTTCTTTCTGACAATAATTACAGACTCCTCTGTTCTGACTCCCTGAAGTGTTACTTTGATTTCTATCACCTGACTGTCTTTGAAATTTAAATTGTGAAGATCCACCTTGATTTCCTATATTATGACCATGTTGTTGTTGTTGCCTAACTTGCTTCCCTGCACTTAACAACTCCATTTTCTTCTTGTGTTCCTCAATATCATGCTCCACTTGGTAGGCTCGATCAACTGCATCTTGAAAATCTTGCAACTTGTGGGATACTAGTTGGGTTCTAATCGCAGTTCTTAATCCCTTCACAAACCTCGTAGCCTTTCTCTCCTCAGTTGCCACTAAATGAGTACAATACCTGGACAACTCTGAAAATTTAGCTGAATACTGAGCCATTGACATAGAACGTTGCTCCAAGTTAAGAAACTCCATTTCCTTCCTGTCTTGATCTACCCGGGGAATGAAGTGTTCTTTAAACTTTCCCAGAAAATTCTCCCAAGTATAGGGTACATGAGTCTCATCCCATTTAGTTTTCAAAGCCTTCCACCAATGCTTGGCAGCTCCATTCAGTTTATAAGTAGCAAACCTGACTTGATCTTCCTCAGAACATCTCATAGCATCAAAGATATTTTCCATTGATTCAATCCACCTTTCTGTCTTAGATACATCAGGCTCTCCATCATATCCTATTGGTTTCATCTTCAGGAACTGTGCCAACCCATCTCTTGGTGGTACCTGTTCCCTCTCTTGCCTCTGATCATTAATTGTTTTCATTGCAGCCTCAAACATACCTTGGAACATTATTCAAGCCTCTTCTCTTGCCTTATCTTACCCTGATGGCCCAGAATTATCTCCTTCTGTCCCAACCATTTTGAATGAATACCTGCATAGAACACTCAACGTCACTCTATACTCTACTACACTCCTAGGTCATTTAGTCATTCTAGACCATCTACAACCTAGCTCTGATACCAACTGTCGCGCCTCAGACCCGTGGTCCTACTTGGCCCCACGCTCGGGACACGATTGGAAGACGTTATAAAACATTTTTAGAATTTTTTTTCGAAATATACTTTCATAAAGTTGAACAAAATCCACACTTGAAGTTCACAGACTTCCACTAACTTTCAAACAAACTTTTCAAACAACTTTCACAAACAAAAGTATTTAGCCCGAAGGCTTACAAACTTTTATACAAATGTACAAACACCGACATTATCCAAAATATAGGTGTTACAAGACGATGAAGTCAAGGAAACTCTACCCAAAAGGTTATACAGTTATGTAATGTAACCCTGACAAAACAAAACCCAACTCTTACCACTTTCAACGTCCTCCCGTGCCAAAGTGTCCTATCCCCTGGACTTTCTTTTATCTAAAACAGTAAACAAATAAGGGGTAAGAATGAATCTCAGTAAGCTACTAAAATGCAACTATGTTACATGCTGATATGATAATCATAAAGAAACAATATCAACAAATAATCATATAGCATATAGCACATAACATGAGAGGCTCCCTATCGCCAACCGTCCCATACCGGTTGAAAATAACGACCAACTCATCATACAACACATAGTGTAGGAGTAAACACTCCTACTAGAATACCAAGCCAAGGTTTACCGAAGTAACATAACCATCTGAGAATACCATCTGAGAAAACCAGTTGAGAAAACCATCTGAGCAGCATAAATAGCAGAAGCCGGGATCCCGAAAACCAAACCATAATCAATAGAACCAAAGTAACAACGGGGCAGCATCAATAGCTGAAGCAGGTTCCGGAACCATATAACACAAGAACAATAATAGCGGGTGAAAATAACACAAATTCATACCCCTAAATGCTCACGCAAGGGAGCGAGTTTATCCCATCCAAGGCCAATCTGGACTGTGGATAAAGGTACCAGTGGACAACCTTATAGTGAACTTGGCTTGTGTGCCACTATAATTCTCCCACTGCCCGACTCAAGGTACCAATGGAAAACCTTATAGGGAACTTAACTTGTACCCCTATAATTTTCCCACTGCCCGACTCAACAACACAAGACCAGCTGGACTTTACACGAAAGCACAGTATTAAATACTTGCTAAACAACAACAACTAGGGCAATGATTCTAAAATAAGGAACCAAGCCAAACACTTCAAAAGATGCAAACACGTTACTCATAAAAGAGTTCACAACATTGACATTAGGTCACAACACAATCATTTATTAATGACATTAAGTCACCTCACAAGCTTGCACCCATTCACAATTAATCCAAAACACATCAAAAGGATGTTCCATAATACCCATTTAATACTTAGTTAAATTCCACATCCCAACTCATTTGTTCACAAAGGAACTATTAACAAACACCAGAGTGTTCCACGGTGCCCAACTAAGTCAACTAGAATAGTACTACGGAACCTAGACCGAGACTACACCTTGATCTTAAACCTCAACAAAAAGACAACCATTATGATCTAGAACCATGTGGCCAATAGAACCATTTCATAGTACTCTAAAATAGCTTTCCAAAGATAGTTTACACGTCCAAAACGGAGTCCGAATGACAAAGTTATGGCCAAAACCAAAATAAATTATACTCCCTTCGTTTCACCGTTCCACAAGTATAAGTATAATTTTTCTAATATACTAATATACCCACTTTGGGATACTTTTATTAATTTGCCCATCCCACGAATAATAGTATAATTTTTATAATATACTTATTTAACATTTAACTCAAGTTAATATTTTACCGTCCAATGAGTAGGAGTATACTTTCAAACACTTATACTACATTCTTAGGTATATAAACATACTCCATATACATACTTGCATACAAACCAAGTCATTTACCCATTATAGTTATACTCCCTTTGTCCCAAATAAACAAGTATAACAAATAAATTCCTTTCACAATAATTTCACCACATATCACACATATAGCAAATATATGACCATTTTACTATTTAAGGGGAATTAGTAACTTACCTATTTTTCGGAAAAAGTATCGCAGAAATATGTTTTGTTCGGGTAGAATTGACCTACTCAATGCCCTGATCAGTTTTATATAATTAGTTTTTAAAACGGGTAAGTAATTAAAAATATATAAATTAAGATAGGAAAATAAACTTACTCCCTTTGTCTTCACAGAGAGAATGAAAAAATAAAGAAAAGGTTTACTTCTGCGTGCGTACAGAGAGAGAGAGAGAAGGAGAAGATAAACTTGATTTTATAAAAATATTTAACCAATTTACACTTTAGTCCCTCAACTTTCAAGTTGAACAAATAAACCCCTAAACTTATATTTTCACTAAGGACCCTAAGGTTTCAACTTAATCATTTAACTCCTTTAACCATTATTACTACTAACACTTTAACTACCACATATGCTCAAATAATATATGCAAGTCATAAAAATATTTTCTAACACATAAAATGCACATAAAAGTTCCATTTTAAGTTAAGAAAATTAGGGTGATTTTGGGGTCGTTACAATTTAGAATAGTTTTTATGTAATTTTTGGTCTAATTGTGTTTGAGGAACTTTGTGGGATTTTATATGTTGTAAGATACTTTTTAGTGTAATTTTGGTTATTGCAAAGTCCTGGATATTCAAAAGGGTTGAAGACCGAGGATTGCTTGAGTCAAAGTCAAAGGCCAAACGGAAGTCAGATGAGTCAAGAAAAGAAGAAAAGAAGAAAAGATGGAAATCCTACCAGGCGCCCGCTCGCTTATGGTCAGGCGCCCGCTTACCTCCGTGTTTGGAAGGCCAGTTTCTGTTGCAGACCAAGCGCCCGCCTGGGTCACTTCAGGCGCCCGCTCGCCTAGCCACCAGGAATTACGGGATTGCCTTATTTTTCGATATGTTGTTATTTCCTCTCGCGTTTTGGGACTCCTCTCTTATGTATAAATAAATTAGGTTTTCAGAACTCAGTTTTTATGCTTTCTTTTAGGTTTTCTTTAGTGAAAGATTGTAATCAAGATTTAGAAATTTTCATTCATCATCAAGCGTTTATCGAGGTTTATGGTTTTTAATTATATTCTTGTGATTGTTGCTATGTCGATGAGTAGCTAATCTCCTTGTTCATGGATTGGGTGTAGCACTATCGAATCTCTATGCTAAATTGTGCTTAATTAACATCAATCTTATTCTTGTTCATTGGAATAGATCTTAATTCATTTAGAGATTTCAACTATATAAATTGATATTTTTGGTCTTTAAATCATCTAGGTATAAATTGTTGGACTAGCGTGGATAATTTATATATTGACCGTATTTCTGTGATTAGATTTAATTGAGGACCTAGCGGAAATCAAAAGAAACTAAAATCAATTGTTCTTTGGATCTTAATAAATTATTAGTGTGTTGTTGACCTAGCGGAACACATCACATAGAGGTAATAATAGAGTTGTAATCCGGTGACCAGACCGTCCCAACTCTTAACTAAGTGAACGATTTCTTGAACCAGTTTGGTAATTTTATTATTAAAAATAGCATAGAGTGAAGATAGTTGTCAATCCCAATCTATGAATCTTTGTCATTCTTGAGTTCAATCTTTGCGTTATTTTGCCTATTAATTTTGTTTAATTTCATTGCTTAGTAGTTAAAGTAGTTTAATCAATCAAATCAAAAAAACCCCTCTTTGGTTATTCTTTACATTAATTAAATCAACTTGTTTATCCACGAGTGTCTGTGGTTCGACCCTTACATTTGTACATTGCTACTTCGGTACTTGTATACTTGGAAGGTATTTTTATTACAGTGGATTTTTATCCATCAAGTTTTTGGGGCCGTTGTCGGGGACTTGTTTTGATTTACAAGTTAATTTAATCGGTGTATGTTTGGTAGACGTTCATTGGATCCCGAGTTGGTCCCTTTGAACGATAATATTGATAGACTTGATAGGGGCATTCCTTCTATTAATGAGTCTGAATCTGAGTCTGAAGCTTTTGTCACCGAGGAAGAGGTAGTTTTAAGTGAATTGGAAACTTCTTCCACTGAGGGAGAAGAAATTGAAATAGTGATAGCTAATCCATTAATGAAAGAATATGCTAGGCCCAAGGTCGACACATCAGTGTCGTGCATTGTCTTGACTGATGCAGCTAAGACCTATGAGGCAAAGGGCCATTATTTTAGTCAGCTGCCTAAGTGTAGACACCCTGCCTTGGACCTCTCATGTCTCAATTGCATACATAGTATTTTTATTTAACTTGTTTTTGTTAATTTCTGTTACTTCGGTTAAGTTCCTAACTGATTCTGTTAGTTTTGGACTAAACTGCATAACATAATTAATTTCAGAGTCATTCTGTCTTTCTCAAACGCGGGTGCCTCCGATACTGTCCACGGCCCGCGTGCGCCTCTCGCCCCAAAAGCCGGAAGCACGCGCCTCCCGATATGGTCGTAACGGATTGCACCATTTTTCCCTCCCTTTTCTTATTTACAACATCCTTTCTTGATCACAAAAAACACTTTTTTTACATCCACATTCATCCCCCCTTATTTTGTAACTCCCAAATCTTTTATTCTATCCTTTTCCCAAAAAAAAATGATTTTATCTTTATTTCTTTTATTCCATTTTATATATTATTTTATTTATCTTATTTTTGATTGGTCAATTATATTTCACATGGATGATCATCTTTTCCCTCCAAACATTTCCCTCATATTTTTACCTATAAAAAACCCCCTCCTTCTACCTTAGAAAGGGACTCTCTTTTTGCACAAAACTTTTATCATCTACAACTACACTATACATAAATTCTCCCAACAAGAGTTCTTAGTAACAAGAATCTACACAAATTGTTCTACAACAATTTCTCTACAACAACACAATTTTCAAGTCCAAGTTTGAAGTCCTCTTTCTTAAGGTACTTTATTCTTCTTCTCTTATTTTACATGTCTTAGTAATGTATGCAATCCCCATCAATTGGGACATGACCAAATGACCACTTTACTACATTAAAGTTGGTTAAGGTTATCTCCCTACATTTTAATCTCTACTTTAATTTACCATTCTTTTCTTAATATAATTGTTAGAATAGTTTGACATGTAATCTTTACCGTTAAATAAATAAAACAACTCTCTTTTATTTTCCTTTGTATATTTCCCCTTTCTTTTAATTGTAATTTTTAGCACTCGTATATTAATAAATCGAAGGACTTTCTCATGCATTAGAACACCAAAAGTAGCAAGACCCGCGTAAGCGGGGCGGAGTGGGTGTTTAAGTACTTCCCACTCCGTCACCTAACCCCCAAACCCTTTCTCTCCCGAATCTCTGGTTTTCATACAAAAATTGACTTTCTTTAGGTTTTTCTTATGTTATTCTAAAACATAGGTGGCGACTCTAAAATCAATTAGATCTCCTAGGATAATTCACCGCTCTAGCCAAGTGGGGTTTTCCCGGGGTATCTACAGTGGCGACTCTGCTGGGGATATAGAGGGTTAAACTTGTGTTTTCATTTTTGGGTGTTCTTATTTCTATTTTCTGGGCATTCTGGTAAAAAGGGTGGGAAGCCGCGCCTCTGGCCTTCTTGGCCTAAAGCGCGCGCGTCCGACCCCAATTACCAGAATCGGCCGCCTTCTGTCTTGTCCTTCAATTTCATGTTTCTGTTCTAACAATGTCTGCAGGGGAAAGAATTTTTGATTTAGGGTCAAGGCAGTCCCTTGAACCCACTGATTTGCAGGTACTGCCCAGAAGCGGGCGCCTCCACCTCTCTCAGTCTAACGCGCGCGCCTCCCGAGTAGGCACTAAAACACGCGCGCTTCTGGTCCATTTTTCAGAACAGAAACAGTGAACAGAATGGACAGTTTTGACAGTGTGTGGGCACCGGGCCCGCACATGGACTGATTTTAATTTCTGTTTATTTTTATCGGTCACACGGGTGATTCGAAAGTTGTAAATTATGTGCTTATTTGCTTTTATTTCTTTTTTCTTTTGAAAAAATAAATATATTTTGTCACTTGTTAGACCTCACACTACGCGCACAATTCTTATCAACTGCTCACAATCGAGTCGCACAAGTCCAACCCCAAACCCGTCGAGGCCCGTCCTAGAAAGTTTCAAGCTCCACTCGACCTCGACTCTTTCGAAGCGGTCAACCTCAGCCCGTGGCGTAGTTCAAGACTACATGCCAGGGGTGACCTTTAAGCCTCTCTTTAGCCGAGCACAAGCCACACAATTCTAGTCTAGGGTCTAACACTCCGTGACTAAGTAGGTTTTTGTGTGCCGAGATTTCCCTAAACTAATGTCTTCAAATCATACATGCCAATTTGTTACAATAGTCGAAATAAAACTCTGTCCCCAAATGGTTATTATGGACGAAAATAAAAATCCGTCCCCACATGTATGCTTTACAACATTAATTTAGTTTAATCCCGACACATGTAGGAATCACAAGCACGGTGGAATCTGATGAGTATATGGGACCGCGAGAAGGTCTATATACTAGTGTGACGATTCCACTATTTTTCTAGAAACCCCAAAAAAGGACTACGTCCTTCCGACTTTTGTAAATTAAAAAAAAAAGAGTCATTTTTCTTATATGGTCAAGTCTTTTTCTTTTATTTGTGGGTGAATTTATTTTAATCAAAAGGTATTTGTGGGGCCAACCAAAGATCAACCGTGTTCTCTCAATAGGTCCAATGGCTTCCAACGGCAACGAAAACAAGGGTGAGAATATTTCCGTGTCCAACGAAAGGCTCTTCAACATAATAAGAGCCATGGGGGAACAAATTGATAGATTTGTCGAGGATGCCCGCCGCAAGGATGATTTGTGGAAAGCCCGTCTTGATCTCGAGAGGAGAATTCATGAGGAATAAGTGTCCGAACTTAAGGCCCGTCTGGAAAAGTTCACCGATGACAAGGCAAAGGTCAACAGTAATTCATGCTCAAATGTCTCTCCCCTCAAAAGTCGCAAAAGTGCCGCCAACAACCGAGTTTTCACTCCTCTCCTAGGAATGACTCAAGCCGAAGCATTTGATGTTTTGGTAGAAAGTGGAAATATCAAGCCTTTGGAAAGGTACAAGCAACCACAACCATTGCGTCCCAACCATGCCCATCATAAGTGGTGTGACTATCACCAATGTAGCGGCCATCTCACCGAGGGATGCTTTTCTCTCCGAAACATCATCCAAGATTTGATCGACAATGGGGAATTTGCCGTAGGTGAAGAGCAAGAACTCATCAAAGAAGAGGCTTAGATTTGAAATGGGCTTCAACAAGAGATCATGCCACAAGGAAGACTACAACGACATTGGGGACTACAACAACAATCTTTGTTTCTCTTTCTCTACCTAGAAATAGGAATAAAAAAAAAATGGTGAAAAAAAAAGAGTCAAAAGTCCTCTAATGTGTGTATTAAAGTTTTCTTTCGTCCAATTTGTGTTAAATGTTGAGTCATCGAATAAAAAGTCGTTCTTGTCCTCATACACTATTCCGAGTCGTTCAATTTAATTCTTGGCAAAATGATGAAAAGATGTCTAAACAAGTTTTGGAACGAAGGCCGTCACTCGAACGCTTAGGGCCTAAACATCGTGACGAAGGCGACATCATCAACAGCGAAATCAAGCCAAAGCAAGGTGAAGCAACGACCATGGAAAAATCAAGCAATGTTTCAAAGGGGGATATAAAAAAAAAGAAAAAGAAAAAAAAGCTCGCTAGGTTGAAACCCTCAAATCAACCTTGGCAAAAGTTAGAGCACAAAAAAAAAAAATCCCCCTTCATTCAAAGAAGTTCACAACAACAACATCATTCCACCAAACGAAGGACGAAGCAACATCGACAACAATCACGACGAAGCAATAATTCATCACTGCGAATGGAGAATCCACAAGAACTACGGTGACCTGAGCCTCTACACTGGAGGAACGTAGGCAACCTTCGGGTCCGGTCTCATGCAAGAAAGAAGATATGTTTAGCCCTAGCGCGTTATGGTGATCGGCCTTCATCTTGAACTTTTCAAGACATCTTTGTACGATTCATTTGCCAATGAATTAATCACCTCAAGATTGAACAACTTTCCTAGATTTGGAATCACTTTCCGTTCCTTGTCGAGTCTAGGGCTTCTATTCTTTCTACATACTCTCAATTTCTTGCAATAAAATTGGGGCTTTCCTTCTCTTCTCTCTTAATGACTTACTTGCCTTCGTGAGTCATTCAACAAATATATACAAAGTCAATACTAGGGGCTACTTCCCTAGCCAAGTCAATGTCACTCATCATTAGTGACAAAAGGTCCTCACTGCAAAATCACATGTCTCTCATCCTCATCTAGAGTCAATGCACACTTCCTCATCAATTGAGTCAAAAAAAAAATGAAGACGCAAAAGAGATGCACGCTAGATTGAAAACCTGAAAGGGCGGTCTAGGCAAAAAACAGGGTGCGTCATATAAAAAATGAGAGAGTGAGAGAGAGAGAAGGGAAAGAGAAATAGAGATCCCCGGCCTCTAATGAAGACACAAGTTCAACATTGAATCTCCTCAGCAAGCCAATTCCCCACTGAGTCAACTTTGGAATGGCAAAAGGCTCGACAAGATGTAGCACAATCAAAGGTTGTTTTGGGATATTGTTCTCCAGCAGTGTGCCATTTTTGGGTTCATGAAAAAGAAGGCCCGAGGTTTCACAAGTAATCCCCAGCAAGCCAATTGGTTTGGATCACAAATGGCCACAACATGTGACTCACTTTTTGAGCTTCTACACGTATGTATGCCGAGAAATGGCGTAACTCTTGCCATGTCCTCTTATGTGTGTTCCCCCACACGAGGACGAGTCTCTTGCTTTGCTCGACAAATGATGACGCCCTAGGGGCTATGTGACTCAAGAACGAGAGCTTCTTTTGCTTCATTTGACAGTTAATGAGCCCTAGGGGCTACGATCAAGAAAGATGTGTGAGGCTATCCTTAAAGTCTCTCAAAAGGAATGTCGAGAAGCACCTTCTTGTCATTTATGATCATACTTGTTCCCCCGATCAAGGATAGGCCCTTCTCGTTCCACTCCTAATCAATGGTGTCACTCTAGGGGGTACGATCAAGTTTTAAAGGCTCCCTCGGCAAGAAGAAATTCACTTCAGTGTCCCCGGCGGAGTCATGTGCAACATTGGAAGCTTCCTCAAGTCGGCACCGAAGGTCTCAAGGGGCTTCGCAATCTACAATCTTTTGGGATACGGCATTACAGTGATACAAGCAAAGGGCAATATTGGGGCTTTGCAACCGACAGTCTTTTGGAACAACAATGCTCAAGCAATGCAATGTGGAGAAGTCTTATATGAAAGAGATCAAGCTTCAAGGGTCTTCTAACACCTCAAGTCAAAGGTCTTTTGGTTTTAAATGAGGGCTCTGATGTTATGAATGAATTTGATGACTTTTGTTAGAACTTACAACGAGATCATGAAGGAAGTCTTAGAGAAAAGGAAAAGGATTCAAGGAAATGCCAATACGATAACTCGACCAGAGTTACGGCCAATCCCAATGTTTCTGCAAGTACTGCACCCCCTTCTCCAAGATCAAAAGCACAGGCTGCACCAGAAGATCCATTATTAGTTCAACTCAAGAAGACTCGAGCAAACATACCGTTTAAGATTTTATCACGCCAAGGCCTTATCTTCCACAACAACATCACTATCTCCCACGAGACATTTCCCAAAGATTCTACTGCATTTTCAACATGGACCCTCCGCCACTTGGGTACCAACCACAAAAAAAGGGCCATTCATCTCCAAACAAGAGGAAGATCACGTTTATGAGTTCTACCCAATGGTGCATCTGCTCTTAATACAATGCCAAGATAAGTTGGAGCTTCATACCGAAAGGTCTTCACATCCCACCATCTACAAGATCACAAACAACAAGCCCACAACACTTGGGGCTTAGTAATCTCTCGAAGCTTAGTATCAATGATCTTCTCTTGGAGCTTGCTCACGTCAACAGCAAAAGGCGATTTATTTGAAAAGGTCAAGAGTCGATTCATCTTGGGGCTATGCAAGTCTCTCATAGTTTGGTATCAAAGGCATTCTAGGGGATTTACAATCAGCAACTCCTTAGTATCTCGACATCAAAAGTCTTTTGAAGCCCCATAATCAACAAATCTCTTGGGGCTAGACATCACATTTCGTTGGGCACAACAACAGCGACAACAGAATTCGAGCGAGGCAATCCGGACTTCGATTGAACATGACTTGATCTTGGGTTGGCTTTACAAACACACAATGGTTAAAATGGTTCACCCACAAACTAAAAAAAAATCTTTTTCTCACGTGTGTGCATATTCTTTTCTTTCTAATTAAAAAAAAAAAGAGATTTTATTTTCTTTTTTCTTTTCTTGCGCAAAATTATGTGTTTCCTTTTTTGCTTTGCTCCTAGCATTCTCCCCCAGCATTCTCCACCATCCTTGAACTACGCTGGTCTGATTCCTTTCAAGGGATACGTAGGCAGCCTTTGGGCACGACCAACCCATCATTCAGAATGCCATCTCACTAACGCTCCATCAAAGGCAAAGGCAACTCATCACCATCATCACTTCATCATCATTCGAATCTATCCAACGGCATTGGTAAGTGAAGGTATGAATACATCCGAGGCTTTCCTCAAATCACACTGCACATAAAATCACTTTCTCCATTCTTACAAAAATTCTCTCTCATGCAAAACTGCCTTCAAATCACATCACACCATAAGCACAATTTCTCTCATAACTGCCATTTCACATCTCATACATGTCACAAGCACATATACCTGCAAAGCACACACTTAACAGGTACCACCTCAAGGTCAACAGCATCTGCAACTCAAGGCACTTCATCCCCAGTAGAAAGTGATCCGCCGTCAACTACGCCTGCATCCCACAGAGTTAAACAATTACAGTTCAATGATAAAAACTCGGTCTATGGTGAGCTGCAAAATCACCACCTTTCCATCAAGCAACACAACAATATCACATATAGGCAGACGGAGCCTCGGTTCCCGCCATCCACAAATGGATCCCGCATCAGCAAACGGATCCCGCTTCAGCAAACGGATCCCGCTTCAGTAAACGGATCCCGCTTCAGCAAACGGATCCCGCATCAGCAAATGGATCCCATATCAGCAAACGGATCCCGCTTCAGCAAACGGATCCCGCTTCAGCAAACGGATCCCGTCATCAGCAAACGGATCCCGCCATCAGCAAACGGATCCCGCCATCAGCAAACGGATCCCGCCATCAGCAAACGGATCCCGCATCAGCAAACGGATCCCGCATCAGCAAACGGATCCCGCTTCAGCAAAATGGATCCCGCCATATCCTTTCTATACCAATAAATCCGCTCACACAGGGAGCGCACCCCTATCCTTTGCAAATTTCAAATTCATGTTTTATCGAGTCTTTGTTTTCTCTTGTCGATGTCCTCGGCGGTTGTCTTTCTTTCGTCGACGCGTTTTGCTTTGCAATTCACATCGCTGAGGGGCTCTGTAGACACCCTGCCTTAGACATCTCATGTCCCGATTGCATACATAGTATTTTTATTTAACTTGTTTTTGTTAATTTCTGTTACTTCGGTTAATTTCTTAACTGATTCCGTTAGTTTTAGACTAAAATGCATAACATAATTAATTTTAGAGTCATTCTGTCTTTCTCAGACGCGGGTGCCTCCGATACTGTCGACGGGCCACGCGCGCCTCTCTCCCCAAAAGCCAGAAGCGCGCGCCTCCCGATATGGCAGTAACGGATTGCACCAACGGATTGCACCATTTTCCCCTCCCTTTTCTTATTTACAACATCCATTCTTGATAAAAAAAAACACTCTTTTTACATCCACATTCATCCCCCTTATTTTGTAACTCCCAAATACTTTATTCTAGTCTTTTCCCAAAAACAAATGATTTTATCTTTATTTCTTTTATTCTCTTTTATTTATTATTTTATTTATCTTATTTTTGATTGGTCAATTCCATTTCACATGGATGATCATCTTTTCCCTCCAAACATTTCCCTCCTATTTTTACCTATAAAAACCCCCTCCTTCTACCTTAGAAAGGGACTCTCTTTTTGCACAAAACTTTTATCATCTACAACTACACTATACATAAATTCTCCCAACAAGAGTTCTTAGTAACAAGACTCTACACAAATTGTTCTACAACAATTTTCTCTACAACAACACCATTTTCAAGTATAAGTTTGAAGTCCTCTTTCTTAATGTACTTTATTCTTCTTCTCTTATATTACATGTCTTAGTAATGTATGCAGCCCCCATCAATTGGGACATGACCAAATGACCACTTTACTACGTTAAAGTTGGTTAAGGTTATCTCCCTACATTTTAATCTCTACTTTAATTTACCATTCTTTTCTTAACATAATTGTTAGAATAGTTTGACATGTAATCTTTACCATTAAATAAATAAAACAACTCTCTTTTACTTTCCTTTGTATATTTCCCCTTTCTTTTCATTGTAATTGTTAGCACTCGTATATTAATAAATCGAATGACTTTCTCATGCATTAGAACACCAAAAGTAGCAAGACCCGCGTAAGCGGGGCGGAGTGGGTGTTTAAGTACTTCCCACTCCGTCACCTAACCCCCGAACCCTTTCTCTCCCGAATCGCTGGTTTTCGTACAAAAATTGGCTTTCTTTAGGTTTTTCTTATGTTCCTCTAAAACATAGGTGGCGACTCTAAAATCAATTAGACATCCTAGGATAATTCACCGCTCTAGCCAAGTGGGGTTTTCCCGGGGTATCTACACTAAGTTCCAGGGTCTTCCCGCTGCAGATTCTTTGAACTTCTTGAGAGAGTATATGATGATCGTGTCAGGATTTCTAGTTAAGAAGGGGGTCACTGACAAACAATTATGGCTTAAATACTTTCCTTTTGCTCTTCAAGGGGCAGCTAAAACCTAGTTAATGTTACTTCCTGCTAGGAGCATTACTATATGGGATGCATTGCATGACTCCTTTCTTAAAAAATTCTTCCCACATGCCACGTTGGCCACCTTTAGACAGAAAATCATAGGGTTTACTCAAGAACAAGGTGAGCCATTTCATGAGGTGTGGGATAGGTTTAAAATATTGCAAGTGCAGTGTCCCCATCATGCTTTTCCTGATGCCCTTTTACATCAAACATTTTATGGTGGGTTGAGTGCAGTTCACCAAACTATGGTTGACAACGCAGCAGGTGGCTTTCTAGGAGCCAAAACTATTGCTGAAACTCAGGAATTATTTGAGATGTTAGGGGAAAATTCTCAAGAAAAAGGCTCTAGAGGTAAACCTAGGGGAGTACATGAGTTGAGTGGTGTGGATGAATTCGCTAGACAGGTGGCCTTGATGAACCAAAATTTGGAAAAATTTAACATTAATATGGCTTCATCAAGTGCTAATGTTATATCTGATTTCTGTGCTAACTGTGGTCCTAACACTCATGCTACTAATGTTTTCCAAGTTGTTACGCAGTGTGATTTTGAACAGGTAAATGCAATGCAAGGTTATCCCCCACGACAGAATCAGGGTGGTATTTATTCTAACACTTATAATCCTGATTAGAAATATCATCCGAATCTGTCATGGAGGGGTAACCAAGGAAACCAGTTTCAACAAAAGCCTCTCTATCCTCCTCCCCCACAAAGGAATCCAGAACAGCAGCCTAAAAAATCTATGGAGGAAATGATGAGGTCAATGCTGCAAGAATAACAACAAATGAGGATGATGATGGAGCAACGAGAGAAGCAGTAGGATGCGGTCAACAAAAAGCTGGAGACCCAAATTGGTCAACTAGCTGAAGGCCAACAAGGACATAAGCCAGGAACTTTTCCAAATCAAGGGCAGCAAGCCATGGCCATTACTGTCCTACATAATGGCAATCAGGTAAATAATGAGGTACTTCCTGTTGCTACATCTCCTCTTACTGTTGAGATTCTTGAGAGTAATGTTGTTGATAAAGGTACAAATGGAATGGGAAAAACTTCTAATACTGAGACTCCCAGTCCCAAGCCATATGTACCTCCTATGCTGTTTCTTGGAAGTTTTATGAGGCACAAGTTGAATAAACAAATGTCGGAGCTATATGATGTGTTTTCAAAAGTTAATATTAATCTCCCGTTGTTGAATGTGATAAAAAATATCCCTGCTTATGCCATGTTTTTCAAAGAAATTAACTCCAGGAAAACTAAGTATGGGAAAGAGGAGAAATTGATCATGGGAGAGAGTGCTAGTGCTGTGGTTCGACAAGACCTCACACCTAAACAAAAGGACCCCAGAAGTTTCACAATTTCCATTACTTTGGGGGATTCTACCAAGGTCAAGGCGATGTTAGATCTTGGTGCTAGCATCAATTTATTGCCTTATCGCATGTATCTTGAGTTAGGCTTGCCTGAGCTAAAACCTACTATCGTGACCCTTCAACTTGCTGATCGTTCCATTAGATGACCGTTGGGTATTGTAGAGGATGTTTTAGCTCAAGTAGGAAAGTTGATTATCCCTGTAGATTTTATTGTTCTTGAAACTGTTAATAATGTTGGTAATCACCGTGAATCTCCCATATTGCTTAGGCAACCATTCATGGCGACCACCAACACCATAATTAATGTGGGGAATGGGACATTATCAATGTGTGTGGCTAATGAACATTTAGAGATCCCTGTGCATGACATTATGAAACATCCTTTGACCAATGAGGACTCATGTAATTTTGTGGATGAGGTAGGTGAGTGCGTACATGAGCACGTAGGGCATGAGAGTGATATCGGGAAATTGGAGAGTGAGTTGAATGGCGGTGAGAAAACTAGGGATAATGCGGACGTTCATTATGGCCATATCCCATAAGGCCAACGAACACCATTCTAGTGATGATGGCCCGTTTCACCCCCTAAACCAATTCAATAAGAAGTCGGCGCCTCATAGAAAATCTTGTACCCCTTTTGCTTCTTCGTGTTCTACAGGTACTAGTAAAAATGGAAAGAGCCCAAAAGTAAAAAAGAAAAAGCACAAGGGAGCCTCAAAGACCCCATGGGTTCTCCCATAATTAATTAAAAAGGGAGATTATGTGTGGGCAATTGTGGGTATTCATGCAAGGGAATACTTAAGGTGGGCAAAAGGCAGAAAGTCAAAAGCCAGAGTCAATGTGGCCAATCTCCACCCCAAATAAAAATGGGGCCACTGTCGGGCTAACGACGTTAAACAAATGCGCTAATTGGGAGGCAACCCAACCAGGTATCATTTTATTTGCTTTTTGTTTCTCCCTTTCAGTTTATCATCATTTTAAAATTGGGAGTGTGTTGTTTCTTCAATGCCATAAGGACATAGCATACTTTTGGTTTGGGGGTGGTTGTATTAAAAAAAAATAGTATTGCTTTCGTGTCTTTTATTTCTGGGTCGGTTCGAACTACGGTGACTTGAGCCCCTTATTGTCCTAGGGGGAATGTAGGCAACAAAAGTGCGGTAAAAAAAAGTTAGTCCGTGTCATCCTTCACGGATCTCTTTGAGTTTGTGGGTTTATAGGGGAGTGCAAATAGTGTCACCCTCCAATTTTTTTTTTATTTTGTTAAGTCAATTTTTATTTTCATAAAGGATATTACGCTTGTGATGTTTGTTATGGTGATGTGCAGAAACTCAGGCCAACCATCGTGGCGAAAAATGGGCTGGAAAGGGTGCCAGGCGTCCGCCTGGTGAGACTCAGGCGCCCGCTTGAATTAAAAATTTGAAAATCCAAGTTTCTGGACAACGCGGGCGCCCGCTCGTTCTGTCATGCTGGACTCCTAAATCTGGACAAAAGTCGAATTTGGGGAAAATGACACCCTAATTTTTCCCTATCTTCCCCATCTTTTTCCTATCTCTACAAATTCCTCCTCATCCACCTCTCTCTCTCTACAAATTACCCATCTACATTACCAAATTCGGCCTACCCGCACCCAAATCCTACCCTTCTCACACCCAATATCAAGAATCCAACCCTTAAATCCCAATTAACCAGGTGAATTCGCTACATTGTTCAATTTTGGAGGAGGAAGAAAAGGGGTGATTTGAAGGTGTTCGGGTTTGATTTTGAAGGTGTCACAGAAGGGGAAAGTGGTTGTGGAGTCAAGAGCTTTTCGGGGTTATCTTCTTCCCCAACTCCGGCGAGATTTCAGCGACACTCCGACGAGTTTTTCTGGTGACCCTTCGGTAAGGAATTTTTAGCTTTTTATAGAGATTTGAGTGGGTTGATTGTGCTGTGATAATGCCTCCGAAAGGAAAGGATCGTGTTCCCCCGCCCCAAGTTGCATTAGACTTTGATAACACCTGTTTTGTGTCACGGGCATCGCAAGATTATTTTGAGAATAAACAAAACAATGGGGTGGCTGTAGAGCGGGGTTCGATTTGAAAAACTATGGGTTAGATGAAGTGATCGCATTCTATAAGTTAAAAATATTAATGGCTAAACCGACCTGGATGGGTTCAAACTTGTTTGTGAGGGAATTCTACGCGAATTTCCATTCGGCTACTGAGGCCACTGAGGTATGGGTCCGGGGATATAACATTGATGTGTCGGCTAGTACCATTAACACTTTTCTGAGGATGAATAATAATGTGGAGGATAAGGATTGTGAGTACTGGAGCTTGAGGAGAGATATGGGGGTTAATTTGGATGATTCTTTAGCTTTGTTCTCTACTGAGTTTGGGATAAATATTGATAGGGGAAATATTAGGAATGGATATTGTTCCACATCAGTGAGTTACGGTTGGAGTTGAAAGCTCTGTATCGATTGATTTGTGAAAGGATTATGGCCACCTTACACTATCAGGAGGTTCATTGGTTTAGGGCTCCTTTGCTCTATGTGATGATCAGGAAGATGCTGGTGAACATCAGGGGTATCCTTCGCAGTGAAATGGGTGATAGAGCGAAGAACTTAGAGAACCGGAACTATATTTTTCCCATTATGATCACGACCATGGCGGAGAAGGCGGGGGTGCCAATGGCAGGTTTCCCAAACACCCTATCTGCAGGCACCACAATGACGAAGTCCACCATTGAGAGTGGAGGAGCACAGATAGGGTGAGGACGGGCCCCAGTTCAGGGTGGCATGGATGAGGAGCCAGAGATGACTCAGAGAGAAATGAACTACTATCTGTCAGGGCAGATTCAGGGGCTGGATGAGAGACTTCAGGAGTATCATCAGCAGCAGTTCTTATCCAACTATCATCATGAGTGTAGGGAGGATGAGAATGATCAGAGGCTGCATAGGATGGAGGAGGCATTTTACGCCAATATACAGGAGGAGCAGTATTATAGGCGCCGGATGATGGCGCATCAATTTCCTGGAGAGCAGTTCCCTCCTATGGTTTACCCGCCACCTCCTTCTACACAGTATACCCCTTCGCCGCCACCTAGCAGTTTTTAGGCTGGAGCTACATGGGACGAGTTTACTAGGAGACCTGACCAGGGTTCGAGTTCTGGTATGCCCAGTCCATGGGACCATTTTTTCCCACCTCCACAATGATTGGTTGAGGGTATTCCTATCCCTTATCTTTGTACTTTTATGTGAGAGCATTGGGGGCAATGCTCAGTTTTGGTTTGGGGGTGGGGATACTTATAGTGATTGATTGATGCCGTCAACTATTGTATAGTTAGTAGTAAAAAAAAAGAAAAGAAAAGAAAAGAGAGGCTAGGTGAAAACCCGAAAGGGCGTCCAGGCAAAAGGAGAGGAAGAGAAAAAGATCCTATGGCGAAGGCAACATAAGGGAGGTTCGGAGTGTTTTGGGTAGGATATAATTGGAGTAGGAGGTTTGTTTAGAGGCGTTAGGCTAGAAATCCTCATTCATTTTGTGGAGTCATAAGGGGCGTTGGAGCTTATTATAAGGTAAATTATTGCTAAGGATTATCCTAGATTTGATTTCTTTTTTAGGGAGGATGTAGTGAAAGATAAGCGTGGGGGAAACGTAGGCCATTTTAATTCCCCCTAGCTTTTTGAGTGGGCCATAGTTGGATATGTGTATTCTTTTTCTCATTATTGGAGTTGATATCAATTAGGGCCATTGATATCCTTTTGTGTTGGGAGTTATAATGAAGCGGAGTTCCATATACTCCGAGTTGTTTAGTTCTTGAGCTTGATTGATGGGGACGTAGAGGATTTTAGTGTCATTTTCCTCCATGCTACGCTTAATAGACCGGTGCTTAGATGTAGGGTTAGGAATATTACTCAGGGACGAGTAATGGTCTAAGCGTGGGGGAATTTGACGGATGGGTTTTCACATATATTATCTCTATGTCTCCGAAGTATTTTTAGTGACTTTTGATGTAATTTAGAATAGTTTTTATGTAATTTTTGGTCTAATTGTGTTTGAGGAATTTTATATGTTGTATGACACTTTTTAGTGTAATTTTGGTTATTGCAAAGTCCTGGATATTCAAAAGGGTTGAAGACCGAGGATTGGTTGAGTCAAAGTCAAAGGCCAAACGGAAGTCAGATGAGTCAAGAAAGGAAGAAAAGAAGAAAAGATGGAAATCCTACTAGGCGCCCGCTCGCTTATGGCCAGGCACCCGCTTACCTCTGTGTTTGGAAGGCCAATTTCTGTTGCAGACCAAGTGCCCGCCTGGGTCACTTCAGGCGCCCGCTCGCCTAGCCGCCAGGAATTACGGGATTGCCTTATTTTCCGATATGTTGTTATTTCCTCTCCCGTTTTGGGACTCCTCTCTTATGTATAAATAGATTAGGTTTTCAGAACTCAGTTTTTATGCTTTCTTTTAGGTTTTCTTTAGTGAAAGATTGTAATCAAGATTTGGGGATTTTCATTCATCATCAAGCGTTTATCGAGGTTTATGGTGTTTAATTATATTCTTGTGATTCTTGCTATGTCGATGAGTAGCTAATCTCCTTGTTCATGGATTAGGTGTAGCACTATCGAATCTCTATGCTAAATTGTGCTTAATTAACATCAATCTTGTTCTTGTTCATTGGAATATATCTTAATTCATTTAGAGATTTCAACTATATAAATTGATATTTTTGGTCTTTAAATCATCTAGGTATAAATTGTTGCACTAGCGTGGATAATTTATATATTGACCGTATATCTGTGATTAGATTTAATTGAGGACCTAGCGGAAATCAAAAGAATCTAAAATCAATTGTTCTTTGGATCTTAATAAATTATTAGTGTGTGTTGTTGACCTAGCGGAACACATCACATAGAGGTAATAATAGAGTTGTAATCCGGTGACCAGACCGTCCCAACTCTTAACTAAGTGAACGATTTCTTGAACAAGTTTGGTAATTTTATTATTAAAAATAGCATAGAGTGAAGATAGTTGTGAATCTCAATCTGTGAATCTTTGTCATTCTTGAGTTCAATCATTGCGTTGTTTTGCCTATTAATTTAGTTTAATTTCATTGCTTAGTAGTTAAAGTAGTTTAATCAATCAAATCAAAAAAACCCCTCTTTGGTTACTCTTTACATTAATTAAATCAACTTGTTTATCCACGAGTCTTTGTGCTGCGACCCTTACATTTGTACATTGCTACTTCGGTACTTGTATACTTGCAAGGTATTTTTATTACAGTGGATTTTTATCCCTCAGCTAGATATGGTATGAATATGCCGCGGTTCCTTGAAAGCATCCGGATGCAGCGGGGCGGTGCCGAGGTGGACTTTGATCTGACTCCGACTGAGGCTGACGAGGTTATTGGGGCCTATCTTCCTCCCCTTGGAGCCACGGTATGATATCCTTTGATTTTTGTCTTGCACACACACACTTTAGACTTGTATCTTAACTTTGCTTATCTATCCAAGTGACTCAGGAGGCTTATATCCGCTCTGTCCTTAGAGGCAATATCTTTGAGCGGTTATTCAGGAGCTTGGCCGCCGCTTGTACTTACCGTCAGGAGGATGTAGTGCCACCGTAGCGTAGGGAGAGATCGCCTACGGAGGTTGCTTCTTCATCTTAAGCTCATAGGAGGTCGGTGAGAGGCAGGGGTTCAGGAGCCGGCAGATCCCGTTATGTGCAGCAAAGAGGTCACGATGGTGATGATGACGATGAGGAGGAGGAGATTGAGATTGAGGATTCTGACTCGGACTAGATGTAGTCCTTATTCCTGTACTTGTTTGCGAGAGAGAGAGAGATAGAAACAAACAGATATATCTATGTACAATATTTTTATTTGCTTTTATATGTATGTAATTAATTAGTATTTTATTTACATGTCTTTATATTTAGTACAATGCATGAACCTTAGGGGTAAAATGGGGATTATACATTGTCGGGTAATTCCACCTTTTTATCGGACCTTTTTTGTGACTCGGGACATTCAAAATGTCTAAGATGGGTCCATTCCGGCGTTTGATGGGGACGGAATTGCAAATCTGTCAGAACTGGCTTATGTGGCCGCGTGGCCAGCCATGGGGAAGGACTGGCCGCGCGGCTAATCCCTGGTCTGACACGTTTTTTGCCAGATTTTTCCTTGTATGATCAGGACTTGAACTCCCTATCCTATTTAACAGCAGTCTGCGCAGACATATGAGACAGACAGCAGTTTTTTCTTCCATTGCTCTAGATTTTGATCTTTCTGCGTTCTTCTGATGGATAGACACCCTAGGATTTCTGAAGAGAGACAACGCTACTTCATCAAGAGTTTGAAGATATGGGTCCAGAGGCTTTCGAGGACAACTCGTGCATCTTTTGACAGGAGATTCGGGATCAAGTGTCTTTGGTCTATTTTCAGGGTTAAGTCTGATAAAAACCTGATTCGTGCTGCTGCCAAGTTCTGGGACAATGAGAATCATGTCTTCAGCTTCTCTTATAATGAAATCACCCCAACATATGAAGACTTTACAGCTCTTTGTGGTGCGAGAGTAACAGACAGGGTAGCCATGCCATAGTATCAACTGCTTCCAGAACATCGGGTTTCTCAACTGCTGAGGGTTTCTATTGAAGAGGCTAGAGGCTTGCTGTTGGATGGTGACATTGACCTCTGTGGATTCCCATTAGGTTTATGAATAGCACGGTGGAGTCTGATACGGCTTTGGATAGTTGGCCTTGACATGGTGGACCAGGCTCGGGCCAATCGCAGTATTATCTGTTTTCTTGGGGAGACCTTTCACGGAATTGGAAAGTTGGCCTCGGGATATCTCAAGATGACTAGAGGGAGTACCCGACTACTAACCTTGTGGTTGCAGGAGAGGTTACAAGTTTTGGAGGAACCTGTTGGGCCAGTATCACCTTGGGTTTGCCAGAGTAGGCGAATAAAGCAGCCATTTGCTGGGATGACTCAGTCCACATGGGTGACATATATGGCACAGATGGGTACGGCTCAGATTAAGTAGATGGTGCCTCATTGGGGGGTTATCAGAGCATGGTGGGCCCAAAGTGGTCTTTGTATTATTTGAGTCCCCACTTTTGATGAGACCACTTATTATTATGCAGTGCGGGTGTGCCGTCAGTACGGGATGCCTCAGATCATACCTTCTTTAAGGGATGCGACTTGCAGTAGGGTTAATACCAGGATGCTCTCTATGAATGCCGGGGTTGCAGTGCTTTTGGAGCAGTGTTGGTCTTATGCTCTCATGCCCAGCATTCTCTGTAAACAGCGACCTTATGACATACTTTTGTCTTGAGAATACTTGGACTGGTATCAGATGATTTTGGGGAATATGGGACAGACTCTGAGACGACTGAGACGTAGGGTGGTGGTCCCTTATGTCTCGAGCAGACGCTTGAGGAGAGAAGACACTCTACAACGCAATGTAGCGACCTCTTGAGAGGAAAAGAAAGAAGGAAGGCCCAAAGGGGTAACTCAGATTATGAAGGGTTTATTTAATGACCCTACTAGACAGGCTAGATGCGGATGAAGGGACAAGAAGCCGAAGAAGGAAGAGGAGGAGGAGTGACTCCGAGTATCCAACCACAACCATTGCAGACACATAGTTTAAATTTTAGTTTGTTTTAGCTTATTTAAATTTCACAGTAGGTTATTTATTCGTAAGTTCTTTCGAGCTTAGACTCATCAAATAAATGTTAACGTGTAGTGACTTGTGGAAATAAATATTTTGCTTTAGTTATAAACAGATTGTTTGCTTTATTGAATTTTGCTCAAACCAGATTTGGATTTTTATTTATTTTTGAGACCGCACCTTTGAAGGCTGCCTACGTTCCCCTTTTACAAGTACGCTAAGGGGATCAGGTCACCGTAGTTCATTTCTGATTATAGAAAGGGAAGATAGAAGGGGGGGAAGTAATAGAATAATAGAATTTTTTTTATTTTTTTACAAGGGGGACGGCCGTTGTAGAAGACCGTTTGATGGAGAGTACCGCTGATGAAGAGTATCGCTTGTGGAGAAATACCGTGGTGGTCAGTTGTAGTAGCGGCGGAGCTTATTGATGTTAACTGGTTCCTTGAACTGATTGCCATCCAAATCTGCCATTCTAACTGCACCTCCGGAGAAAATCTTTTGTACCACATAAGGACCGGTCCACATTGGAGCCCACTTACCCAAGGGGTTGAACTTGTTTGGGAGACATACCTTGAGCACCAAATCTCCTTCCTTAATGTCTACCGGTTTAGTTTTTTGTTAAAGGCATCCGTAGTCCTTCTTTGATAAGCTCTGACGTGTTCCATGGCTTTGAGTCTTCTTTCATCCAGAGTACCCAATTGGTCGTAGCGACTGCGGAGCCATTCTATTTCATTCACTTGATTTTCGAGCAATACCCTTAGGGACGGGACTTCTAGCTCGATGGGGAGCACTGCTTCCATGCCGTATGTAAGAGCGTAAGGAGTCTCACCGGTGGTAGTGTGTACCGATGTTCTATAGCCCCAGAGTGCCAAGGGTAACCTGTCGGGCCAATCCCTTCCTCTTATGGCCATTTTTCTGATGATCTGTTCGATAGTCTTGTTAGCTGCTTCGACTGCTCCGTTGGTCTGAGGATAATACGGGGATGATTTCTTCCTTTCTATTCTAAATTCGGCGAGTAAACGGGATGTCTCTGCTTCGAAGTGACTACCATTGTCTGATATGATCAAGTTCGGGACACCATAACGGCACATGATGTTTTCTTTGATGAACTGTGCTACCTTCTTGGAATTTAACACTTTGTAAGATTTGGCCTTGACCCATTTGGTGAAGTAGTCTACAGCCACCACTACGAATTCGTGACCGTTGCTTCTAGTGGGATGAATTTTACTGATGATATCAATGCCCCATGCTGCGAATGGCCAAGGAGTAGTCATACGGTAGAGGTCGTGTGGTGGAATGTGGTTCAAGTTGGAACATACTTGACACTTGTGGAATTTTCTGACCCATTGGATGCAATCTGTCTCCATGGTGATCCAGTAGTAACCCAGGCGAGTGATCTTCTGTCGTAGCATTCTTGCATTCATATGCGGACCGCATAACCCATTGTGTACCTCCTCCATGATGGTCTCGGCTTTCTTGCTTCCCACGCATAAGAGTAGGATCCTGTCATAATGCCTCTTGTATAAAGCATTATCTAATAATACGAACTGTCCCGCTAGCCTCTTTAATGCTTGTATGCTTTTGGCTTTAATGTTTCCTTCGAAGGATGTCTCCCCATGTTTAAGGAATCTGTAAATCTGCGCATACCACTGATCTTCGACTGCTTCTGACTGAGTCTGGATCTCATAACAATATGCAGGATTCTCTCTTCGACCAACTCTGAAAGGCTTGACTGACCTCCCTTCAGGGATTTCTACCAGAGATGCCAGGGTGGCGAGTGCGTCGGCGAATCTATTTCTGTCTCGTGGGAGATAATGAAATGTGACTTCTCGGAATTGTCCGATTAGTTCATCCATGTAAACATGGTATAACTGTAGATAGGGGTCCATAGTCTTCCATTTTTTTGCCGTCTGGTTTATAATCAGAGCCGAATCACCGTATACTTCTAACTCTTTTACATGTAAACTTGGTATAACTGCATGGTGTTCTCTAGATTAGTGCGGTTGACATGCCAATCAAGGTTTGACTGGTACTTCTCGCAGAAAGTAGTGGTGATTTGATCCCACGTCTCTCGTTCGAAGGGATCCAAACTCAAGAACCAACGGAGAGTAATTCTGTCCAATGTGGTGTGGAAGACTCGGGCCATTTATTTGTTGGGGCAGTCTCGGGCTCTCATGGCTAGCACATAACTGTCGAGATGATTCTTAGGACAGGTAATACCATGGAATTTAGAGACCTTTGGCATCTTGAGGTCCCTAGGTAGAGCACCCACGTTACTCGGGTTGATGGTTATGACTATCAGAGCGGCTTACTTGGAAACTGTGTCGGAGAGCTTGCGAATCTATTCTTGCATCGCAACCACTAGAGGGTGATTGGAGAAATCAGATCTACCATAGGCTTGAGTAGCGGGAGGAGCAGTGGAGATTGTAGGTACGGCGGCACCGATGCTCAATAGTAGTGAAGGCGGTGGCAACTTGGTAGAGGACAAGTAGCTACCCATCATTTCTGGCGATGGCTCATATGGACCCTTGCTAGAGCTTGCTCTAGTAACATAATCAGGAGGAGGGGCCCTTTGGTAGTTGGGCACCTTGAGGGGGATGGTACCCTCATTGGAAGGGTAGGTCACAGGCACTTCTTCATCTTGGACGAAGATCACTTCTTTATTATGGAAGCTAGTTTCCACACCCTTCTTCTTCATTTCAATATGAAGATGATCTTTAAGCTCTTAGTTGACCCTTTCTAAAGACTTGCTTCGATCCTCAAGCTTGGAGATTTGTAGCATAAGGTTGGTGAAGAAAGCATGGAGGGGCGGCGGAATATCCGAGGGCATGATGCTGGCGGCGATCTCGGGATTGGCAGAAGCGGAGACTGGCGGAGTGAAGACATTAGGAGTAGTAGGCTCTGATGATGACGGAGACATCGTTGATGTAGAGACTGAAGACTGAGTTTGCGGGCGGCTTGACCGTTGAAGACGACCATCGGAATGGACCCAAACTTGCTTCTCTATAGAGGTAGTGGATACGAGGTTTAGGACGGGATAAGGCTCATGCAATGTATTTTGTTATTTACAAAACAATGTATTATTAGTCCTAATGGTTGGAAGGGGTACCCCTTTTTAGGTTACTATCTATAAAACCTGGATCAGTGGAGGTCATCATTACGTCTATAGACCCCTCGTTTTTCACCTATATTGCACATCCGAAACGGACAATTCGGGCGAGGGTCCTATAAGGCAAGCAACTTCCACTGACCTAACGGATCTTAGCGACTAACTCTTATTTAAAGGCATTTAACATAACGTTTATGTTACTTCCGTTAAGTTTTGAATGAGTTGATATCCTTGTACAAAGTATCACTCGGCTTACCATATGCACACCCTTGTAGGGAATTTCATTTTTTGTGCTTTTTTTTCTCTCAAAGGATCTTGACTCTTTAAAGACTTAACAGATGACGGCATGAACGACACGTTAATTGTCTATAAAGAAAAGCTAGTCAAACCAACCGGTCAACTTTGGAGTGTCCTAGACTCTGTGAGTGCATGGTTTCAGAAATGAACAAGGATTAACCTCAACCGCTTCACAAGTGAAAACGGTGAGTTAGATAGCCCGGGTGCCACGAAGATAGAGGTGACAGGATCACCAAAATTTGTGCACTCAGCGGAGTATCCAGTAGGGTGTGCAGTGTGACACGAACCTAGTGGTTGTGTGCGGACAACAACTAGTTATTTTTAGAGAGAAAATAGAAAATTTTTGTATTTACATGTATGCAATGCAAAACAATTAAAATAGCATAAGGGGGAACAGTAAAGATGTTAACGCTCTACAATTACAAGGGAGGCAGATATCTATAAGAGATAAAGTACAGGGGGGAAAGAACAAGTAAGTACAATCATGATATTGATGAAAGTTTGACCCTCTAATGTTTGAAGATGTTCAAAGCTAGTCCCCAGCAGAGTCGCCACTGTGAATACCCCTTTCCGAATGCGGGCGACGCACGGGAGGTCTTTATATTATTTATCTTATTTTATATTTTCTATGGGATTAGGATATTCAAGTTGGCATTTAACTTATTAAGAGACGCCACGTTGTTTTTATCGAGCTAAAACATTAAAAAAAAAAAAAAGCTAACAGAGAGGGTTCGGGGGTCAAGTTACGATAAGAGAAGAATATCAAGTTATCACTCCTATTGCCCGATGGATCGGACTTTCTATCATGATAAACATGTTAGTGTGTGTTAGTGATTTTGACCGGATCCAAAGATTGCCTACGTTCCTCTCGTGATGAGAAGCTCAGGTCGACGTAGTTCGCATAATTGGAATAGAGAGAAGAAGAGGGATCAGGCATAATGAAGGGGGAGGAGAAAGAATCATGCAAGATGATCACATCCTAGAATAATGATTATACCATTGATCGGATCAATGTGTAGTCATCACCTTCATCATAGGAGGGTTATTGATCATGTGAATAATTACCTAAAGTTAAGGGTTTAGAAGTAGTTCCTAGATCTCGTGGATCATCATCGGCTATGCATATGAATAGGGATTAAAACATTTGATCTAACATTTTACGCGTGGTAAGTCACAAATCTAGCATAATAATAAGAACATCATGAATATATATGAGATAACACATAAGCATGAAGATCGCTACCCTAGTCATAGAGCATATTATGAATTCTAGCAAGAACATGAAGAACACGTTATGAATCATATGAATATAGGTGTATAAGCATGATGAAACTAGCATAAATCAGATCTAAACTAAGAAAACATATAGAATCCTTACCAATCTTGACAAGAACGAAGCCGAATGTTTTCCGCAGATTCGCCGGATCTTCGAGGTTGCTAGAAAGGCTTGGAGAGAGAGTTCTGCCGTCAGTATTGGCTGTGGAACTCGGGGAGAGAGTTGTTGTTTTCAATTATGAACTAAGGTCACCTATTTATAGGGATTCTAACCCGGAAAGACTGGCCGCCCGGCCCCTCCTTGACTGGCCGCCCGGCCAAACCAAGAGGTTGGCACAGTTTCCAAGGTTCTGATCAATCTGGACTCTGGAGAAACCCTAGATAACGTCTATCTTCGATCCCTCATCCGATCAGTCGAGAATATCTTCTTCTGTTATTTTCGGGAATTCTTGGATAAGTCCTGTGCATCTTGTAAATACCTGGGAGGTCCCTGTGAGTTCTGGAATGCCTGATAACTCATTTTCAGGTTGGGTACTAACAGGTGTATCCTTAGTCCATTCCTTTGGCCCGGAAGGCCACTATAAAGCTCCAAATTTAATAAACTCCGGTCCGAAAGACCACTATAAATTACCAAATCAATTCATTTTCCTCAGCGAGAGCCAATTATGCAGGTTAAGGAACCGCTATAAATCCTAATGCAGGTTGAGGAACCGCTATAAATCCTAATAAAGGTTGAGGAACCATTATAAATCCTAATTCAGGTTAAGGAACCGCTATAAATCCTACTTAATAACCAAGATCGATCACGAGATACTGCATCCTGATAGAATCGAAAGTGTTATTGGCATAACCCGTACGATCCCGAGACACTTGCGTCCCGATATACCGTCTGCGTTACCATTTTACCGAATTCTGCGATCCAAGAGGTTTTTGCATCTCTGCATACCGTTAGTTTTCGAGAAATTATTTGATTCATACGTGACGTAAGATGGCCTCTTCAATACCATGTGTCTCAAGTTTTGGCGTAACACGTACGAGCTCGAGACAAACCTCCGTCCCGATATACCCTATACGTTACCGTTTACCGAATCCCGAGATCCTGAGGTGTTCGAGAAATTATTTGATTCCCACGCGACGTAAGATGGCTTCTTCAATACCGTGTGACTCATGTTTTGGCATAAGTGGCTGGTGTCTCTGGACATAACCTCAGTTACTATTGTCAGTGTCCTCGGACACGTTTAATTCCCACGCGACGTAAGATGGCTTCTTCAATACCATGTGTCTCATGCTTTTGCATAAGTTGCTGGCGTCTCCGAACATAATGTCAGTTACTGTTGTTGGTGTCTTCGGACACAAATATTTATCTTGCGATTGCGCGTGCTCTATAGGAAGTCAGAATCCATCCCTAATTTTTGTTCCTCGATTCTTAAAACCTCTTATCGTCCTGTGCGTATGGCCTTACCCCCTTTCCCCAAAAGAGTCCGAACAACGACTCTATTGCTTCACGAAGTGCTCGGTCTTCATACATGATAGTGTCCGTAGGATTGTTATCCCCAGCAGAAGTCTGATGTCTCATTTATTTTTTTTCTTTTTCCCCGGTAGGGTCCGAACAACGACTTTATTGCTTTACGAATGTTTGTCTTTACGAGCGTATCCCCAGTAAAAGATGATATCTCGTTTCTTTCTCCCCTAATTTTTGAACTACGACCGGCTTGATTCCCTTTAGGATATGTAGGTAGCCTGACATAGGTTCAGCCGTTTGACCAAACTGGTCACGTTTTACTTCTCTCCCCTCGATTTGGAACACTTGTCTCTGATCGGTTCCTTTCTTAATCGATGACCCTCCATGCCTTGCAAGAAGCGTCGCCGAGGGGCTACTGTTAGTACCCGATCTGAAGATTATGGACTTCCTAGACCTTTAGGAGCCTCCGAGGACCTTTTAGGCAATTATAACCTGACAGGGACTTATCTGACAGATTCCCAGACTTCCTGATAGATGAAATCAGTTATAGATCGAATTCCATCAGGATAATGATCAAATCCCGTGAACAAACTGATAAGGATTCAGTGAGATCTTGATAAGTACAGAAATCTAGGTCAAACACCGTACGGCTCCCTAGCCTCCTTACGGCTAGGTCATGGCCGTAAGACCACTTTGTCTTTTCTCTAATTTTTCCCTATCAATAGGATCCTCCTCTCAGCCATTTGATCACACAGTTAACCTATGGGAAAACCCTCATAGAAGCTATTCCCAGCCTCTCTCTCTCCCTCTCAAAACCCTTTTAAACCCTCTCTTTGATACCTCTTTGATCATCAAAGAGATTCGTCACCGCCGTCAACCAAAGGAGTGAAGATTCAACCTTTGAAGCCTCTTTAATCGGCTTGGTAACGCGTTCTTACTACTTTAATTACTTAGATCTAATATATTCATTCATATATTGTTAGATCTAGGGTTTTGTTCATCGTTCATATTCTTGATCGATGATGATCTAAGGTTTCCACGAAACCCGCACTAGATCTAGGTCACATATTACTTACATAATGCTATATTTAGGGTAGCGAACTTCATGTTTACATGTTCATTCATATTGTTTCATGATATTGTTATTATTATGCTAGATCTACGACTTATCATACTTAAAATACTAGATCTAATGTTTTGATTCCTATTTATATGCATAGCCGATGATGATCGACAAGATCTAGGAACTACTTCTAAGCCCTTAACTTTAGGTAATTATTCCCATGATCATTAGCTCTCCTGAGATGAATAATCATTATTCTAGGATGTTATCATATTGTATGTTTCTTTCTCCTCCCCTTTCATTATACACAATCCCGCTTCATCTCTCCCCATTCTAATTATCAATGAACTACGCTGACCTGAGCTTCTCACGATGAGAAGAACGTAGGCAATCCTCGGATTCGGTCTCAAACACTAACACACACACACACACACACACACACACACACACACACACATTGATCATAATAGAAAGACAGATTCGTCGGGCAATAGGAGTGATCACCATAATATTCTTCTTCTATTGTAATTTGACCCCCGAACCCTATTATTCTCATAAATGGTTTTTCTCAATGTTTTAACTACAAATAAAACAACGTGGCAACTTTCAATTTCAATCGGATGTATTCACACTGGGCTGGCCCTCCGCCTCGATTTCCTTCAAATCACTGCAATTCGACGTTAGGCGGGCAAGGCGGATCTAGGCAGCACTAGGCGGCATTAGACAGCGCAAGGCGATCCAGGCGGCACGGCGGATCAGGCGGGAGAGGCGCTGTCTAGGCGGCTTCAGCGACACGGAGATCCGTTAAGCGGCTGGGCGGAGTTGGTCGGAGTTTGGTGGAGGAGAAAGAGATGCAGTTGTGGTGGTCGGAGGCGGTAACGTGGAGCCGTGGATAGTGGAGCTGTTGGTTGGTACGATGGCGGCGGCCTTATTTTTTTTTTTTTTTTTTTTACAGAAGCGGCAGCCTTTCTTTTCTTTCTATGCGTACTAGAGTGGAGCGGAGACAAGAGAGATGTGAGATGAGTGAAGAAAATAAAAACTGACTAAGAGGCTGTGAGTTAAGGTTTTAGGGTTAGAGTTTCCAACTTGAAAATCTTAAATGGGCTGGGCCTCATTTTAATGTGGGTGGGATTGTGAAAATTTAATTAAGATGAATAAAGATATGTGATTGGGCTTGCATAGTGTATCATGTACTATAGCTTTCATCTTTGAAATATTTTAAAATCTTAAAATACTCTTAATTATGATTTATTCTTTAATTAAAATAAATTTAGTTTTTGACAAACAACAAAAATAAGTGGAATTAATTTTGGAAATATATATATGTATATATCAATAGATTTGAGAAAAAACATAAAAAAATGCTTTAAATTCTCGGCCCCGCCTAGGCCCCGATTAATCCTCTAGGCGCTAGGCCCAGCTCCGCCGCTTAGCGATTTTTAGAATACTGAAGTTTCCATTCTAATAGGGAGGCCAATTTATGTCGACAACTCGAACTAAGTTGGATGTACTAATGGATCATTGGCGATGGAGTTTAATGGGAAAATAATGAAGTTCAACATTTTTTACTCTATGAAATATCGTAAGGATACAGAGTCATTATATTTCATTGATGTGGTTGAGCCTATTGATGAGGATGTGTTCGAGGTATATAGCGGGGATGATGATCTGAATACCGTTTTGGAAAATTCTTTGGGGTATATGCACTTAGAGATTGATATTTCAAATGAGATGAGGGAAGCAGTTATGAGTCTTTCAGAAAGTTCTATGTTTACTTCAGCATCGGGCTATGGTCATGTGAAGTTGGAGGTACCGGTAGACAAACTTGTACCATCTATTGAGCAAGAACCTGAAGTATGTTTATTTGGGTGGGGGAGAGACACTCCTGGTAGTTATTGCGAGTATCTTGACATAGGACCAAGAGAGGAGGTTGGTTGATGTGATTAGGGAGCGGAAATCAGTGATTGGGTGGACTACTGCCAATCTCAAGGGCATTAGCACTTCTATGTACATGCACTAAATCAATTTAGTGGAGTATTCTAAGCCAGTGAGGTAACCGCAGAGGAGGCTAAATCCACCTATGATGGAGGTGGTAAAGAAGGAGATTTTGAAGTTACTACAGATGGGGATATGTTGGTGATTATAGGCCCTTGAGAAAGGCCTAGTATTACATCATGTTTCATTGTTGTAGAGATAACAAACCTGATTATTATATCTTTTTCATATTTATTATAATAATCATTGTCCCTAGCACTTATGAAGAGGTAGTATAAGTTTAATGGATAATCATGTGATAATTATACTGGATAGGATGCGGATTAAACATGTGGGTAATTGTTGGAGAATAAGGTACTGGATGGACCCGTTATGAGATTTATGTTATGGTCAGATGTCATAATTAAATCTCATAATAGTCATACCATTTGAATCTATAGACATGAGATTATCACAGTTTTCCACATGATGAACGTTATGTTTGACGTAGTCAAGCCTTTTATCGGGTAGTTATAAAGGCTATGATTGGCATAATCAAATTCTTGTTGAGAAGAATTTTAAGTCAAGATGGGATTTGTACCTCTCTCAAGAGGGATATCTGCTTGGCCAGTGTGAGATTGATGAAAATACATGGCCATGCTTAAATGAATTTATGTAATCAATGTCATTTGCTCATATAAATCTACTCAGGAATCAAGAAAGCATTGAACAACATAAGTTGACTTGGACCATGAATTATGTCCAATATGATATCGTGTGACAAAGAGAGTGTGATATGTTCTATTTAAGGAAAGCTTTGGACTTCCAAAGTTATACTATTTGGGTAGTCATAATGGCTTGCTAGAGTCCGCTTATGACTTACGGGCACTGACTGGTTTAGACTCTTTGCCAACTTAGTATAATCCTATTGGGTCACACACAATAGAACGGATCAAAAAGGATGAAATTATGGGAATTTTGAAAAAGCTGGGAGTACGGTAGGAACAGTGGCGTACAGCTCCTCAGTTTCTGTTACGAGCCTGACAGGTTTCTGCAGATTTCTTTTTGGAAAAGAAATCCTGAGTCCCAAAGGAATTAGGTTAAATACTCCTTTACATATAGGATGCTGAGTTTAAGAGCTTCTACCCTTGATTTTGGAAATCAATATCAATTGTTTAAGAAACAATAAAATATAGAGAGGTAGGATTATTAGTTTTGAGACTTAGAATCATTAAAACTCATTAAGCAAATAATCAATTCCTACAAAGAAATCATTTATTCATCAAGCGTTAGATCTAGAAATCTATCAAGAAGGAGTTCTTGAGTCCATTCGACGTGTGGATACCGGTAGAGGGTATTTAATTTAGCACATAAAGTCCATGTTCATGGATTCGATCTACAGGGGTTAGTATACTTCTTCTTCTTGATTGAATTATTGTTATGCACTGATCTAGGCTAGGGTTCCTGTAATGCTAATTCTGCTGCGCGTGATCACATGAAACCCAACACGATAATCTATCCCATCTTCGACAGCAAGTAGGTGAGCGCCACACCCTGTGTACGCAAGCGAGTCAGGATCATGGTCTCCCAAAATCAGAAGGGAGAGATAGTGCCAACCCGGGATCAAATGGGAGTGCGTGCTTGTATTGATCTATGTGGGCTAAATGAGGTAACTAGAAAAGATCATTTCCCCCTCCCCATTATTGATAAGATGTTAGAAAGGTTAGCCGGAAGAGCGTAGTTTTACTTTCTTGATGGTTTTTATGGGTATTTTCAAATACCTATTGCCCCCGAAGACAAGAGAAAACAACAATTACTTGTCCTTTTGGCAACTTTGCCTATCGAAAAATTCCATTTGGTTTGTACAATGCACCTACGACTTTTCAATGGTGCATGATAAGCATTTTCTTCGATTTTGTTGAAAAGTTTATGGAGGTCTTCATGGATGACTTCACTATCCATAGAGATTCTTTTGATGAATGCCTTTCTCATTTAGCTCTAGTTTTGGATAGATGTGTTGAGACCAACTTGGTCTTTTAAATTTGAAAAGTGTCATTTTATGGTTGAGCAAGGCATAGTTTTGGGTCATGTGGTTTTGAAAAAGGGTATTAAATTTGACAAAGCTAAGACTGATGTTATTTCTTCGCTTCCTTACCCTACAAATGTTTTTGAAGTTCGGTCATTCCTTGGTTATGCGGGGTTTTATCGACGCTTCATAAAGGATTTTTCAAAGATTGCTTCACCTCTATGCACCTTGTTGCAAAAAGAGGTTGATTTTAATTTTGATGATAAGTGTTACCAGTATTTTGATGAGTTAAAGTTTAGGTTGACAACCACCCCCAACACCCAATTGGTCTAAACCTTTTGAGATCATTTATAATGCTGGTGATTATGCCGTTGGGCGATGTTGGGTAAAAAAAGTGAACGTGCCTCGCATGTAATTTATTATGTGTCTATGACTTTAAATGAGGCACAAAGAAATGATCTACTACTGAGAAAAAGATGTTAGGCGATGGTATTTGAATTAGAAAAATTTCCGTCCTATTTGTTGGGTACTAAAATCATTGTTTACACCAACCACGCTGGTCTTAAGTACTTCATGTCTAAAAAAGAGGCGAAACCGAGACTCATTCGGTGGATTCTTTTATTGAGTGAGTTGACATAGAGGTTAGGAATAAAAATGGGGCTAAAATTTTAGTTGCCGATCACTTGAATTGTCTTGTTATGGAGGAAGATAAGCCTTGTAAACCATCCCCTATCCATGGTGAATTTCCTGACGAGACTCTTTGTGGTAAAGTTGGTAGTCTCTTGGTATGAGGACTTGGTCAATTTTCTCATCTCTAATAAAATCCCTCTAGGGGTTCTCAAAACCTAAAAGATACAAGGTCCGTAGTGAGGTTAAATACTATATGTGTGATGAGCCTAACTTGTGGAGGTACTGTGCCGACCAAGTCATCCGTCGTTGTGTACCCGATGGTGAGGTGGCCTTTATCCTAAAGTTTTGTCATGAGCATACGTGTGAATGTTATTTTTGTGCTAAAAAGACCGCTAGGAAGGTGTTAGACAATAGATTCTTTTGGCCAACTTTGTTTAAGGATGCCTTCAATTTCTATAAATATTGTGATAGGTGCCAACGTGTTGGTAATATAGGACGTTCCACTAACTCTCATTATTAACTGTGAGATATTTGATGTGTGGGGGATTGAATTTATGGGTCTGTTCCCTAACTCCTTTGGGTTTGTGTATATTTTGCTTGCAGTGGACTATGTTCCAAAGTGGGTCAAAGCGATCCCTACGCGTACCGATGATTCCAAGGTAGTGGTGAATTTCTTTAGGAGCAACATCCTTTGTACGTTTAGGATCGCTAGGGCCATAATTAGTGATATGGGAACTCACTTCTGTAATAGGATGGTCGAAGCTTTGGTCAACAAATATCATATAACTCATAAGGTGTCGACCGCCTATCATCACAAACTAATGTCCAAGCCGAAGTGTCTAATACGGAGATCAAGTCCATCCTCGATAAAACCTTGAACCCGAATAGGAAGGATTGGAGTCTAAGGCTAGACGATGTGTTATGGTTACCGGATAACTTACTAGACACCGATTGGTATGTTTCCCTTATTGATTAGTGTTTGGAAAACCTTTCCATCTGCCAGTAGAGTTAGAGCATAAAGCCTTTTGGGCGGTGGTCAAGAAGTTCAACATGAGCTTAGAAGAGTGCGGTGAGGATAGGAAGTTGCACTTGAGTGAGTTGTATGAGATCCGACTAGATGCTTATGAAAAAAATTGTTTATACAAAAAGCGAGCGAAGATTTGGCATGACAAAATGATAATTAGAAATGACTTTAAGGTTGGTCAAAAGTCCTTCTATTTGATTCCTGTCTCTGTTTGTTTTTGGGTAAATTAAGGTCTCGGGGGACCGGCCCTTCTATAGTGAGGGAGGTGTTTCCGAATGGTGATGTTGTGATCTCTAATCTCTCCGGAGACAAAGGGTTTAAGGTCAATGGTCAATGGTGCTGGAGGTGATTCGTCTCCGAAACCCGGTTTATGAATAGATATCTTGGGTTCTAGTCTTGTCAAATACTTTAAACTTTGATGCATGCTGGGTGCTTTCACGGCGTTGAGTCTAGCTAAAGACGGTAAAGAAGGGAGGCTAACTGGGAGGCAACCCGAAAGTTATTTTTCTTTATCCATGGTTTTATTTTAATTAGTAGTAAATGTCTGTATATTATGTTTTCATATTTTGTGTTTTTATGTTTGGAACTGGTGCTACTGATGGGTTTTGTTTGTTTTTGGTGTTTACAGGTGAAAATCTGGCAAGGGAGCAAAGCGGCAGCCAGAGAACGACTCGTACTCCATGGCACGAATCGGATTCATGTCCCCCAAACTCATCAGCACGTGTGCAAGGCTAAATTTCACTCACAAGCACGAATTGCCATAGGGAACGACTCGTGACCCACGGCACAACTCGAACTCGATAGCCGAACACTCCCACCAAACATCACCCCTTCTCCCCCTCAAATCCGATCTCTCTCCCACAAAAATCATCCCCATCCTTTTTCTTCTTCAACCATGGCCTAAATAAATTTCCTCTCTACACCCAATTCACCCAAATCCTCTCTAAAGCCCTAATTCTCCCACTTACCAAATTTCTTTAATTCTTCCCATCAACCAACCTTAAATCATCCATCCTCCCTAAATTTAATCCAATCTGACTACGCTAGCCACAAAGAAATTATGAAACCCTAGGATTTTAAATTTGGGGTTCTTGGTTCAAGTCTTGTGGAAGCATTCTTCGAAGGACAATGAGACTATTTGGGTATTGTTATTGTTAGAGCATTGGAAGGTAACAATTTTCAGCTTTCTTTAGAATTTTAATTGTTTGGTTGGGTGATCGTTGATATTGGTGTAGTTGTGGTGGTTCGGTTGGAAATTGTTTGGAGGTTATTGTTTGTGTGGTTAACTTTGTTTAGTGATTGTCGGAGATTTGTAACATTTATAAATATGCCACCAAAAGGAGATAGTAGTAGAGGTACGAAGAGGGATAAGAAATCCGTATTTTATCTAGATCCTCCCGAGGGTGATAATTTTTGGGGGTTGAATAGGTTGAGTGAAACCCATAAAAATAAATGGAGGAACCTTGATCGACCAAACTGAAAACTTCATATAACCAAATTTTGGACATCAAAACTTTAGAGAAGCTTAGTTTAGAGGTCCCAGTGAGAAAGTTGATGAGGAAGGCCGGTTTAGAAAGATTTTGGGGAAGAGTGCACCAGTGTATAAGAGATATTCACTTGAATTTTTGACTACTCTTGAGAATACTGAGGAGCATGGGGTGAAGGGAATTAAGTTTCATCCAAATGATCAGGAGAGAACAATGAACTATGGTGAGGTTATTTTTTTTTTTTTTGGAATGTCGATACCAGTAGGTGAGTTTAAGGAAAAAGATAACCGGTTGACAACTTCTTCTTTCAATTAACAGGGAAGATGATACAAAAACCATTTGTTGTGTCTAATACACTCACTCACCCCACATTCTTAGGAAAGGGATAGCTGACCCAACTTAATAGTTTTAATATTACCATGATGAGATCGGCAATCCCTAATGCTACCTCCCTCCCAGATTGGGTTGATGCCTTTTTAGAAAATGCGAGAGTTATTCAGTCAGGGGTAATGGAAATATCCCGGTGGGGGGCATGATCAATATTTTGGCCGGTAAGTTTAATAGAAATCATGTGGCGACAGTAGAGTTACTCAGGGGTCCCAAATATTATAATTTCCCTTTCTTGACCCGATATGATAGCTTCACGAAATACACCAGAGATGATGACTCCCTGGAATTTGTGTATGGGGACGATGGCCATATGCTAAGGTACCATAGAAGAGCTGTCTTTCTGAGTGGCAATAAGCCGAGAGATTAGAGAATGGATGGGGTGGTTGACCTGGATAGGCAAAAGTTTATGCCGGTTGGAGATGATGACATTGATGGTGAGGAGAATCAGGCCATGAGGAAGAGATGCGTGAGCCAGAGGAGGATTTTGGTGATAGAGTCCCGAACCAGCGGGTGCCTACTATGGATGATTATTATGGTTCGATGACGAACATTATGTGAGGTTAGGAGATGATAGTTAAAATGATGCAGGTTTGGTATAATTATGAAGATCAGAGATGGGAGGAGTTTTCTAATCGGATAGAGGCAGTTGAGGATGACATCTCCACTATTGGTGCACGGCAGCGTCAGATGGAGTTATAGATACAAGCCTTGGATGTATGATCCTCTTTTAGACCAGTTTTAGGCTATAATGATTTCTGTTAGGTTTATTCCGCAAGTGCACGGGTGTATGTAGTATAGATAGTGCAAGAGCGAGTCGATCCCACGAGGACAACTTTACTTACAAAATATTTTTTGCTTAGAATAAGAAAATAAAGAAAAGAGAATGATTGGGGGTTATAAAATTGTTTTGTCACTGAACTAGATATATATTGCAAAATACTCTAACTTTGAATGAAAACTCTTATGAAGAAATACTTCCCGGGATTGGGATTCGAATAATCAAACGTTCACCAAGTTAATCATGCTCTTTTGATTAAATGTTCATTTTTTAACAAGGATGGTACGCTATTCATGTTACTTTCTCATTGGTCAAGCTAAGTAACAAATGTATTTTAATACTAACACGGCCTTTCTCTCGAGGGTTCCGTACATTAGTAAAAACCCAATAAGTTCATGAAAAATCCACGTACTTCCACTCAAGGAGCACCCCTAGGCCATTAACCTACTCTCGTGATTAATGAAACCCAGTCTATTCATATGGTTCCGTTAGTCAAGATTCCACTCTCGCTCCATCTCTTGACTAACTAAGATTCATACAAATCATGGAGCTCATCATGGTTGTAGGCGTTTTAGTACAATATGAAGAGATTGTTTAAGATGAAGAGAAGAAAAATAGAGCATAATTAAAGTTGATGAACATATGGTGTTGAATTCCAACCCCGAGAAAAAGGGAGAATTACTCACAAGCCATTTGTGAAATCAAAACATGAACAAGATAAAAATAATAAGGAGAGATGAGAAACACTTATTCAGATTTGGATGAAGACAAAGGGCTGAGAATAACTTTGTAAGAATATTTATTGCTTTTCCTCAAGAACACCTCCAAAAAGATATAAAATAATAATATTTGAGACTAAAATTTAGTAGAGTAATATTACAATAAATTCTCCCCTTTAAACTACTGGTTTCTAGTCTTTTATATAGGCCATGGAGGAAGAGATGTGCTTTTTCCCGGAAAGTTTCTTGAAAAGGTGCCTTTTGGAGAAATCTGAAAAGTTGCTGAACAGGGGGTGCTCGGCCGAGTCAAGGAAAAGTGCTCGGCCGAGCAAACCTTTGAAAATAAATCTGCCTTTCTGATTCCCTATGCTCGGCCGAGTCAAGGGTGGTGCTCGGCCGAGCACCTGGGCGGGTCTTGAACATGGTCCGGGCTGGTTTGACTTGGTTAAATTGTTCCATCTTCAACCTTTTTGCTCCGATTCACTATATGAGTCATATTTTAACCCGAAAGACCTGTTTTAACCACAAAGTAACACCAAGCATCATATCCAAATAAAAGATGTAAATAGAGATAAAAAATTGAATAAATAAAGCTAGGAATTGGGATAAAAAAGTATGTAAAATATATCATAAAAGACTATAAAATAGTCGTTTATCAACTCCCCCACACTTAAACCTTGCTTGTCCCTAAGCAAGTTAGAAATTGGAAAAAGGGAAGAGAAGAATAAATGACCATACAAGAATAAGTAAAAGAAATAACACGCTCTCTTTTAAAAATAATGTATTGCCTTGATAAAAATTCTTCACACTTATTTTTCCGTCCCTTCTATAATTCAAGAATTTTGCTCAATAGAAACTAGGATTATATTGGGAAATAGATAGAAAATTATAAGTTTCATATAGCAAGAATAAAATTCATTAAGTAAAAGCATATTGAAATAGCCAAATGAACTTTTGGATCACAAGTAAGGTTTTGAAATAAATTCACTCTTTAGAGTGCTTTGTGATTTGCTTCATGCTTGGTATTCATCATTTAACAATGACTTTTATTCCTTAACTAAGATACTCATAAGTTGTTATGCACCTTGAATCACAAAAATGGAGGCGGAGGATGGTAGTGGAAAAGGCTAGAGATTATATTAGTTATACGTGGCAATTGAATATCTTGACTTGAATTGTTCCACTCTATAATGATTTATTCATTTAGATATTCGAGTGGGCAATTCACAAGAGATTTAAGTTGATTAATAGCCTTGAAAGTGGAAATGGAAAGATGGTTTTAGGTGAAGGTTTTTGTGATTCGGGAATGCATAACAATCATTCATATCTTAAAAGGAGTAAAAATAAAGGTTTTTGTGATGTATAAACAAGAATGTTTTTAAAATTTTCACAAGTTAATGTAACCTAACTTAAATGACCCAAAAATCATTAAAAAAAAGTAATACTTGTACTTAATAAAGTTTATAAATTTTATACTTATACATAAAAAAATTCATTTATTCCCAATATATTCCTAACTTCTTTTTATCAAAATTCTCAAAAGATAAAAGTTTCTAAAGAAATAAATAAGAAAAAGTTTTATAAGGATAATTTGATGATGATAAAAAGAGAATTTTTTTTTTTTTTTTTTTTTTGAGACAAAAAGAAAGAGATTCTACCCCCCTCCCCCACACTTAAATCAAACATTGTCCTCAATGTTTTAAAATAGGACAACTTTAAAAAGAAAAACTTGGGGAGGAGAAGAATAAGAAGAGTAAAATAATAATATATAAAAACAAAATAAATAATCCATCGGTTACCATCCCGATGATGCTTGTTTAAGGTCATTAGCTCGACCCCTTTCTTATAATTGGAATGGCTAATGAATGGTATTGTGACGGCCTATTGTCTTTGACAATCCGCCATTCCATGCCCATTGGAATGATTGAGCTTCTGCGATCTATGCACATACGACACCCCGGTTTGCTTTCCTTCTTTGGTATCTTACCCTTTGGCATGGATTTTTCAATCTTGTCTCTAGTAGGGCACTTATTTCTAATTTCACATTCCTTGCTCATAGATTCTAACATGTTAACACCAGAGCAAGGGTTCTTAAGATTTGGATTTTTTATTAATTTAAAATTCACTTTCTCATTCCCTACGTTTAAAGAAAGTTTACCATTTTTAACATCAATTATTTCCCCCGCGGTGACAAGAAATGGTCTACCTAAGATAACGGGAATGTTATTGTCTTCTTCCATCTCAAGAACTAAAAAGTCGACCGGGATTGTTAATTTCCCAACTCGACAAGGGATGTCTTCCATAATACCTACCGGAGTCTTAATGGAACGGTCCGCTAATTGTAAAGTTATTGTGGTGGGTTTGATTTCCCCCACACCTATTCTCTTACTAACTGATAGCGGAATGAGGCTAACACTTGCCCCAAGATCGAGTAATGCGTTCTCAACATTGAAATTACCTATGTTTCAAGGGATAGAGAAAGTGCCGGGATCTTTTAATTTTGGAGGTAGTTTACTTTGTAAAACGGCACTTACCTCTTCCGTTAGTGCAACAGACTCAAACTCCTCAAGTCTCCTCTTATTTGAAAGAATTTCTTTTAAAAATTTTGTGTAAGAGGGCATTTGTTTTAAAACATCAATAAAAGGAACATTGATTTAAATTGATTTTAAAACTTCTAAAAATTTTAAAAATTGTTTATCGAGATTTGCCCTCGCCAACCTTTGAGGGTAAGGTATTGGCGGATCAAAATTCCTAGATGGTTTCGAGGATTCCGCCCCCTTCTCAACTTCCTTATTAGTTTTAAAAATTTGAGGAGTCGGACTATGGTTCTTATCACTAAGGTTTTCTTCTTTTTCACTCCCGCTATTTATCGCATTAGCATGCTCATTAGGCCTTTGCGTTTGACCGGGAAGGCTCCCTTGTGGTCTAGACGAAGCATTGGCTTGTTGAGCAATTTGGTTCTCTAGCATTTTACTATGAGCGGCTAGATTATCGAACCTGCTATTTAATGCCTTTAAACTTTCCATAACTTCATTGTTGATCTTATCTTGTGTATTTTTATTTTCGACCATGAAGTCCATTATAAGATCTAACTTTGATTTAGGGGGAGGGAAAGAATTATTGTTGAAATTTGATGTGAATCCTGGTGCTTGATTAGAAGAAGGTTGAGTGTTTAAAACATTACTGCTCTTATAGGAAAAATTGGGGTGATTTTTCCATTCGGGATTAAATGTATTTGAATAC
This sequence comes from Campanula takesimana, assembly GCA_026119855.1. NCBI lineage: Eukaryota > Viridiplantae > Streptophyta > Magnoliopsida > Asterales > Campanulaceae > Campanula > Campanula takesimana. Next base: position 395,121 of record JAOWBW010000825.1, on the reverse strand, counting down.
ATACCCCCATTTTTCCCATAAGAGTTTGCAAAATTTGCTTGCTCACTAGGGGTAGTGTCAAGCAATTCACAACCTTGGGTACTATGTGAGTTAGACCCACATAGTTCACAAAAAACGTTCACATTGGCCACGGGATTCATATTAATATTTTCAATTTTTTTTAGAATCGTGTCAACCTTAGAAGAAAGAAGAGTAACAGCATCGATAGTGTACTTACCTGGAGTTCCTTGCGGTAGCTCCCTCTCATTGGACCATTGATAATGGTTCAATGCTATGTTCTCGATCAAGTCGTGTGCTTCGTCTACTCCTTTGTTCATAAGCGCTCCTCCAGCGGCAGCATCAATAGTCTCCCTTGTCTTGAACATGAGACCATTGTAAAATGTGTGTACGATCAACCACTTTTCCAGCTCGTGGTGAGGGCACATCCTCAAAAGCTCCTTGTATCGCTCCCACGCATCATAGAGCGACTCATTTCCGTTTTGACTAAAATTTGTGATCTTAGTCCGGATTTGGGTGGTCTTGCTTGGAGGGAAGAAACGCCCAAGGAAAGCTTCCTGAACTTGGTCCCAAGTTGTTAATGAATTGTGGGGGACCGAGTTCAACCATTGTTTCGCCTTATCCCTTAATGAGAATGGGAAAAGGCGTATCCAAATAGCCTCCGGAGTGACACCGAGAACTCGGGTGGTGTCACAATACTCCCAGAAGGATTGGATGTGAAGGTGGGGATCTTCAAGTGCCGAGCCACCGAATTGGTTATTCATAACCATATGCAAAAGTTGTGGGTTGATCTCAAAGTGGGCTGCGTCGGCATTTGGTATGATGATGGGTGTCCTAGTCCCCGGGGTACTTGGATTGACAAAGTCCCGAAGGGTCCTAGGTAGGGGTCTAGCGGGATCTCCTTCTCCGTTCTGTGCCATGTTTCCTTCTAGCACTTCTCTAAGTCTTCTTAACCTTTCATGAAAGGTTCTTTCAGGTTCCGGATCAAACTCTTCAAGTATGATTCGGGCTCTTTTCATATACTCCGAGAGTACCTAAAGAAAAAAAAATTCAAAGACACAAATTCTTCGAAGGGATGTTAAATAATAAAAATAAATAAAATTAAAACTAAAGACTTAAAAACACAAAGCAAAAAATTCAGAAAGTAAACCGTTGTCCCCGGCAACGGCGCCAAAAACTTGTTAGGTTTATTCCGCAAGTGCACGGGTGTATGTAGTATAGATAGTGCAAGAGCGAGTCGATCCCACGAGGACAACTTTACTTACAAAATATTTTTTGCTTAGAATAAGAAAATAAAGAAAAGAGAATGATTGGGGGGTTATAAAATTGTTTTGTCACTGAACTAGATATATATTGCAAAATACTCTAACTTTGAATGAAAACTCTTATGAAGAAATACTTCCCGGGATTGGGATTCGAACAATCAAACATTCACCAAGTTAATCATGCTCTTTTGATTAAATGTTCATTTTTTAACAAGGATGGTACGCTATTCATGTTACTTTCTCATTGGTCAAGCTAAGTAACAAATGTATTTTAATACTAACACGGCCTTTCTCTCGAGGGTTCCGTACATTAGTAAAAACCCATTAAGCTCATGAAAAATCCACGTACTTCCACTCAAGGAGCACCCCTAGGCCATTAACCTACTCTCGTGATTAATGAAACCCAGTCTATTCATATGGTTCCGTTAGTCAAGATTCCACTCTCACTCCATCTCTTGACTAACTAAGATTCATACAAATCATGGAGCTCATCATGGTTGTAGGCGTTTTAGTACAATATGAAGAGATTGTTTAAGATGAAGAGAAGAAAAATAGAGCATAATTAAAGTTGATGAACATATGGTGTTGAATTCCAACCCCGAGAAAAAGGGAGAATTACTCACAAGCCATTTGTGAAATCAAAACATGAACAAGATAAAAATAATAAGGAGAGATGAGAAACACTTATTCAGATTTGGATGAAGACAAAGGGCTGAGAATAACTTTGTAAGAATATTTATTGTTTTTCCTCAAGAACACCTCCAAAAAGATATAAAATAATAATATTTGAGACTAAAATTTAGTAGAGTAATATTACAATAAATTCTCCCCTTTAAACTACTGGTTTCTAGTCTTTTATATAGGCCATGGAGGAAGAGATGTGCTTTTTCCCGGAAAGTTTCTTGAAAAGGTGCCTTTTGGAGAAATCTGAAAAGTTGCTGAACAGGGGGTGCTCGGCCGAGTCAAGGAAAAGTGCTCGGCCGAGCAAGCCTTTGAAAATAAATCTGCCTTTCTGATTCCCTATGCTCGGCCGAGTCAAGGGTGGTGCTCGGCCAAGCACCTGGGCGGGTCTTGAACATGGTTCGGGCTGGTTTGACTTGGTTAAATTGTTCCATCTTCAACCTTTTTGCTCCGATTCACTATACGAGTCATATTTTAACCCGAAAGACCTGTTTTAACCACAAAGTAACACCAAGCATCATATACAAATAAAAGATGTAAATAGAGATAAAAAATTGACTAAATAAAGCTAGGAATTGGGATAAAAAAGTATGTAAAATATATCATAAAAGACTATAAAATAGTCGTTTATCAATTTCCCGGGCAGAGGCGAGGAGTCAGAGACGACCTTCCTGTCAGCCCCGATTTCTGGGTGAGGGCTTCGGCTCTCATCAGCAGTGATGGTACGATTTGTTGTATATATTTCTTTTTAGTTATTTCCTTTAGGGAAAAAATGAGAGGGTAAGTGAAAACCCGAAAGAGCGCTTAGGCAAAAGGTTAGGTTTTGAGTAGAAAATATCATATATTCACCGTTATGGTTGTCATAAAGGGGGATTCATACTTTGGGTAGCAGATATTCGGAGTAGGAGGCTCGGATAGTGGGAATCGTTCTGATTTGGGGTTATAAGGGGGAGTTGGTGCGTTCCACGAGGTAAGTTTTTTGCGGGTCTACAACCCGAACAAAAATTTATTTTTATCAAGGAAATGGTAGTGTCAGAAGAGCGTGGGGGAAGATTAGGACATTTTTAGTTCCCCTGGATCTTTTGTGTATAGGCTATAGTTCGGATACCGTTTATTATGGGAGTTGGTATCGAGCTAAGGCCATTGATCTTCATTTTTGGCGGAGTTTCTTACACTTCGAGTTAGTTGTTGACTTTTGATTGCTGGTTTAGAGGAGACTATGTGTCATTTTCCTTCATGCTACATTGATTAAACCAGAGTTTAGAGTAGAGATCGGATGTCATTTTCTTTCGTATATATAACACATTATTTTAAAGTAATATAGATTAGTTTTGATGTATCTTAGGATAACTTTGTATTATTGGGATTTATTGTTATCCAAGGGTAATTTAGTCTTTTATATTTATATCCAGATGTAATAATGTCATGAGGTAAATTGTCAAGTCACAAAATGTCAAGAAAAGTCAAAGTCAAGGTCAAATCAGAGTCAACTGGAATGACGGATGAGCAGGTTAACCATTAGTGTTGAAGAAAAGGTGGAAAAATGAAGATAAAAAAGGGAACCATTCGTGCTTTGGTGCACTAGGCTGACTAACCTGCATAAAAACATTAGAACGAGTACAAAGTTTGGAAAGAATCATGCCCACGAGTGGTTGGACCCATAACGACTCGTGCCCTTTGGGACGAGTCATGCCAGCGGCTTGGATCAGAAGGCGGAAAGGATTCAAGGATATTACTAATTAGTTATTATTTTATTTATTATTATTCCTTTTTCAATAGTTTAGAATTAGCTTAGGATATCAAAATCAACTTTCATTATTATTCGAGGGTTCGATTTTTTTAGGAAGAACTTTGGCTTCTTTTTCCTTGGGAGATCAAAACCTTTGTATGAAGAACTAAATCCAACCACTTTAGGTTTGAGATCTTGAACCAACTTTTTATATAATTTATGTATTTCTTTTCATCCGGTTTGTTTTATTCATAATTTTACTTGTTCTATCTTTTAGATCTATATCTAGGGTTTGTGAAATTAGCCAATTTATTAATCCTAGTAATAGATCTCTGCTAGAATCCCTTGTTCTGTGCCAAATTAAAGGTTTTCACCATAGCGTCTTCACAATTTATTTATTTGCCATAGCAAATTGTGAAGTAAGTAAAATTAATTGATTATCTATTTAATAGAATGCACTATTTATCTTAGTCTCTTAAATCCTCTTTAAATTAATATTTAGATCTCAACTTTGCCAGTTACCGTTTGGTAAGTGGTATAAGGGTTGGATAATTCTGAACGGGATAATCAAGACGCATTTGCCTGTGTTTGGTTGGTAATAGGGCACTGGTTTTAATTATCCACGTTACCAGGATAAGCACCTTATCCCTTTCCTAATAATCCTGAGAAAAGGGTAGTATTATTTATCCTTGCGGACCGGACGAGCGAACTACAAGTTTTATCTCAGTTTTGCCCTTGCGTAATTAAGACTATTGCGTCCTTTATCTCTCTCTCTCTCTCTCTCTCTCTCTCACACACGATTGTTGAGTTCTTGTTCTACTTCATCAATGAAAGTCGTCATCTTTCTGTAGAAGGCCAAATGGACTTGAAAATTCTAATTGGTGTTTCTGGCAAATCAGGTTGTAATAACCGGATAATTTTTTTTATTTATTTTAATTTTCGGTTTTTCTAATTTAATTACACGATAATTAGAGTTATAAAATAATTGAAAGAAGTGGGCCAAAGAATTAGATGGGCCGAAATTTATATGAGTAAACCCAACCCAATTAAGAATCAATCAAAGTATAAATTATTGAGTTAGTCAACTTGGGAATTCTTTATTATCATAAACTCAAAAAAAAAAAAAAAAGAAAACAAACCCTAGTTCTAACCCTAGCCGCCGGCCGATCACTAGGAGGGAGGAGAAGAAATTTTCCGGCCATTGTTTGAAGATACAATCCGATCATTCTCAAGGTAACGCTAAATCCTACTCTCTAAAATTTGTTTCGTTGAATTTGGATTAGTAAATCATAAGTTATGCATGAATTAAGAATATAAGTATTTGGGTTTTGCATGCTAGTGATTAATGATAAATTTCAAAAGGTTAATGAAATTGAATTAAAGTTTATGAAAAAGACTATAGTAATCTTGATACTAGTTTATTTTTAAGATTGATTTTATAATATTGAATCGAATTGATTTATATTATGCAATGCTTGGGAATCGAACATATAAATCATTGAGGTTGAATTGGGTTTATCAAAGAAGAAAAATAATGGATTTCCCCTTGAACACTTTCGGCCGAATGGCCCTAAGCCATGGAAAATTGATTTTTGTTGATTTAATTGATCCTCGTTAAGTGTATTGTAAATAATATTGATGTTTGGGAATTTAGAAAAATTTAAAGAACTAGAAAATTGATCAAATCAATGGATTTTAGATCATGCATGTTTCGGCCATGATGAAGAATTATGGGTGTTGATTCTTGATTGAAGATGTTAAGAATTGGGACGGAAAGTTAGTGTTTTCGTTAAGTTTCTAATGGAAAGAAAACAAAATCGTTAAAAGGATTGTTAACAAGTTAGAAAAGTAACTTGAGGAAATAGAATAAACACTTGGAAGACCTTGAAGGTTAAAAAGTTAACGAGGAAGGAAAAGATTAGAAGTTTCAGTTAGTTTCCTAACGGAAAAGGACTAAACTGAAAAGAATTAAAGTTAGAAGAAAGAAAAAGGAAAACTTTGAAGTTAGAGGGGCCTAAGTGATTAAAAAGAGAAACTTAGGGGACCTTATGAACAAAACCAAAGTCCAAGGACCTTTCTGTAATTAAAGGAAAGTTGAAGGACTAATCTGCAATTAATCCAAAGTGGAAGGACTAAATTGCAATTGAATTAAAGTTGAAGGACTAATCTGCGATTAATCCAAAGTGGAAGGACCAAATTGCAATTGAATTAAAGTTGAAGGACTAATCTGCGATTAATCCAAAGTGGAAGGACCAAATTGCAATTGAATTAAAGTTGAAGGACTAATCTGCAATTAATCCAAAGTTGAAGGACTAAATTGTAATTGAACTAAAGTTGAAGGATCAATTTGCAATTAACCCAAAATGGAAGGACCAAATTGTAATTAACCCAAAGTTAGAGGACTTAATTGCAATTATATCAAGTTAAAGGACTGACTAGTAAATCAAAGTCAGGAACTTAAACGTGAAGAAAGAAGTAACGAAGTAAAGAAGTTAAAACGCATCTCTCAGTTAACTAAGTAAAAATAGTTAACAATGTAGAGAGTACTAAAGTAAATTACTCCGTGCCTTGTAGATTTGCACAGAGAGGAGATTGCGAGGAAAAGCAATTCAGGTAAGGGATTACGTTCCTTACAGTATTTGAACTCCTGTTTATTGGAATTCGGTATTTCTTTCTAAAGTTAACTATCAGTATGACATGATAGTATTTGAATGAACTCTGCGTTATTGAACGTTCCTTGAAAGAATCTATACTTAGTGATGTCCCCATCGATCTACTAAGTATCGAAGTTTGAAACTTGTATCACATACTTGTACCATGGTATGTTCTAAATTTTAACTTGTGAGTTAACTACTTACTCGTTAAGGCATCCAATGTCCAGTTAGAAAAGACATTGACGGACAGTCCAGTTAGAAAAGACTCGTCCTTAAACTAGGGATTGCATGAGTGATCACATGCCTTCTCTCAGGAATTGTCTGATTACAAGGATGATTCTAGACCCCGAGCATATGTGTGTGGATACCATATATGTTACGACCCACACTATTGGCTGAAGAAGCTAGGTGTACCAATTGTACCTTTGGCATTGAGGTTATAATGTACGTTACCAAGGAATTGACGGAAACTTGAATGAATCCCATTGGATTGTAGTGCCATAATCCTTTGAAAGTAAAATCTTAAAAGTAATAAGACTGTATTTTTCTGCAGCCTTGAATCCAAAAGTAACTGAACCTATCTTTGTAAAGTTATTTATAGTGTTCGTTCTGGTCGTCTCTCCTTAGTAACCGGAGAGGCCACGTATGAACTTACTGAGCATTCGTTCGCTCATCCCTTCTCTATAAATTTTGTTTCAGGATTTAAGTAGAAGGACAAGACAAGGAAAGCAGCCGTAGGAAGACGGTGGTTCGAAGATTCTAGATTTAATAGTTCTAAGTACGTTTATTTATTGTGATGTAAGTTGAAGTACATTGATGGTTAGGGTTGTTACTTACCAAGACAAGTTTAAGTTACGCTTCCGCTATTGTTTTGAATTTATGGTTAAATAAGGGGTCGTTGTGAACCCTAGATTGAAGCATTTATTATTGTTATTTATTGATATTTAATGCCATTAAATGCTCAGATATTATAAGAAAATTCGGGGTGTTACACAGGTTTATTAATATTTTTTACAGTGGCCCATCTTCATTTTGTATACCTACTCCTCAACTATTTTGCAAACATTAGAGATTAGATGATTAAACTGAGGTGTATGATTGAGAAATACAATACATATTATATTAAATTAATTAATTAGATATATACTAGCCTCAGAATAAATGCTTAAATTTGCATTTGATTTTGTTCAGAAACAAATTTAAACATTTATTTTTGGACGGAATTTTTGGGCGAAGGGAATAACAAAAAATGAGAACCCATAATAGCTAGGTGAAGAAAAACTTACACTGGAAGGTGTTCTTGAGAAGTGAGTGAAAGAGGATATCTAAGAGAAGAATGGTTGGAACCCAGTAACGATTTGGGCTTTTGGTATCCATTTTGCATCTTAAGTTGTGACTGGGGATGGTATAATTAACTGTTTGGATTCCACCATTTCTTCGATTGTTCGAGTTTGATGTTATTTTTTAAAATCTATTAAGGATATTTTATAAATGTCATTTAATATATTCAATAGAAAATTATTTAATATTTTGGAGCAGGAAAAGCTAATTTTTAAATAAATTTTAGTAAATGTAAGCTATGGGTATTGTTGGAAAACAAATAATTATATTGTATTAAGACATAATTAAATTATGTTAATCCTGTGCATACCAAACACCATTATATTTCAGAAAAAATTATTATTAGTACCATTACTAATAAGAAGGGATGTAATAAGCCATATATAGATAATACTCCTCATTTTTATCCGTCTACCAAACGAGGGTTTAATATTGATTAGGGTTTTAAACTTGTGTGCCATAGTTTTTAACTACCTTGAAAGAATAGACAGAGGTTGAAACACACCTCGTGATCAAGTGAATAAGATAAAAGGAGAAAAGAATTTCCCGTGATATTTGAATTAAAAAATGTGGATAATATCAAATCTGAAGTACTCTTTAATCATTGTCTTAAATCACTTAGTTTTATTTCCCGTCTTAGGAATTAACAATTAAAATTTCCCCCAATCTTGTCAAGTGACAATCACGCAAATAGTTCACCATTCTTCGTGGATCGATTATGTTCTTGCCTTAGCTACATTATTGTGGCCGAGTTCCGATTAAATTTGTAGGTGTGCGATTAGCCTACCATACACTCCAGGTTGCTATTCTTGTACCTTCTTGTTCAGCAAGTATGGATAACGAAGTTTTTCCCACATTTTTCTTCTCTTCCAAAGTTATGAATAAATATCTATTCATGCGTACTTCTTCCTTTAACTAATTCCTTATTTGTTGTTTCATCATTTTGATCAGCCTTCTTTGGATTTACAATTAACAATAATCTTGCAAAAAATATTAAACATTAATATCCAATAATTTTGTGAATAAATAATGAAATTAATATAAAACCCGCCTGGGTAACAATGTTGGCAACACTAGTGTAGCACCACATTTTTGCACTAACAATCTCGCCTTTAGTATCACATTTCTTCAAAAAATAAATATGTGATTGTAGATACCCCGAGGGACCACGGTTTGGCTAGAGCGCGTGAATTACTTAGGATGTCTAATTGATTTTAAGAGTCGCCACCCACGTTTTAGAGGAACGCGAGAAAACCTAAGAAAATAGCCATTTTTATTGATTACGAAACCAAAGATTCTTGAGATGAGGGGTTCGGGGGTTATGTGACGGAGTGGGAAGTACTTAAACACCCACTCCGCTCCGCTTACGCGGGTCTTGCTACTTTTGGTGTTCTAATGTTAAATGTCTTTCAATAAAAAGTGCTAACAATTAAAGTAAAAAGAAAGGGGAAAATAAAAGAGAATTGTTTATATATTGATTTAAGCTAAAGATTACATGTCGAATTATTGCTAGACAATTACATTAAGAAATGAGAGTGTAAATTAAAGTAGAGGTTAAAATGTAGGGAGATAACCTTAACCAACTTTAATGTAATAAAGTGGTCATTTGGTCATGTCCCAATTGATGGGGATTGCATACATTACTAAGACATGTAAAATAAGAGAAGAAGAATAAAGTACCTTAAGAAAGAGGACTTCAAACTTGGACTTGAAAATGGTGTTGTTGTAGGGAAATTGTTGTAGAACAATTTGTGTAGAGTCTTGTTGCTAAGAACTCTTGTTGGGAGAATTTGTGTATAGTGTAGTTTGTGAATCAAAGTTGAGGTCCAAAAAGAGAGTCCAAGAACTTGTGTATAGTTTTTGTAGAGAAGATGAAGTTGGTCATTTTTTAAGGTAGAAGGAGGGGGTTTTTATAGGTAAAAAAGAGAGGGAAAGGTTGGAGGGAAAATGATCAATCCATGTGAGATGGAATTGACCAATAGAAAATAAGATAAATAAAATAATAAATGAAATAAATAAAAGAAAATCAAATAATAATAAAAAGAAATATTTTGTTTTTAAGAAATGGCTAGAATAATGGGATTGGAGGTTATAAAACTAGGGGGGATGAATGTGGAGGTAAAAAGAGGCTCTTTTGTGATCAAGAAGAGATGTTGTAAATAAGAAAAGGGAGGGAAATAAGGTGCAATCCGTTACTTCCATAATGGGAGGCGCGCGAGTCCCGCTTTAGGGGCGAGACGCGCGCGCAGCACACAAACAGTGTCGGAAGCGCCCGCGGGTGGAAAAGACAGAATGACAGAAATGACTCTAAAGTTAATTCTGTTATGCAGTTTAGTCCAAAACTAACAGAATCAGTTAGGAACTTAACCGAACTAACAGAAATTAACAAAAACAAGTTAAATAAAAATACTATGTATGCAATCGGGGTGAGAGGTCCAAAGCGGGGTGTCTACAGATCCCCTCGGCGACGTGGATTGCGAAGCAAAACGCGTCGACGAAAGAAAGACAACCGCCGAGGAGATCGACAAGAGAAAACAAAGACTCGATAAATTTGAAATTTGCAAGAGATAGAGGTGCGCTCCCTTTGTGAGCGGCTTAATTGATATAAAAAGGATATAGCGGGATCCGTTTGCTGAAGATCCGTTTGCTGAAGCGGGATCCGTTTGCTGATGCGGGATTTATTTTCTTAATGCGGGATCCGTTTGCTGAATGCGGGATCCGTTTACTGATGCGGGATCCATTTTGCTGAAGCGGGATCCATTTGCTGATACGGGATCCGTTTGCTGAATGTGGGATCGGTTTGCTGGTGCGGGATCCGTTTGCTGAATGCGGGATTCGTTTGCTGACGTGGGATCCATTTACTGGTGCGGGATCCGTTTGCTGATTGCGGGATCCGTTTGCTGATGCGGGATCCGTTTGCTGAATGCGGGATTCGTTTACTGATGCGGGATCCGTTTTGCTGAAGCGGGATCCGTTTGCTGAAGCGGGATCCGAGGCTCTGTGTGATATTGTTGTGTTGCTTGTTGGAAAGGTGGTGATTTTGCGGCTCACCATGGACCGAGTTGTTGTCATTGAACTGTAATTGTTTGACTCTGTGGGATGCGGGCATGGTTGACTGTGGACCATTTTCTGCTAGGGATGAAGTGGCTTGAGTTGTAGATGTTGTTGACCTTGTGGTGGTACCTGTTAAGTGTGTGCTTTGCAGGTATATGTGCTTGTGGAAGAAAATGCATGAAGTGTGAAGATTGAGCGAAATCGTGCTTGTGGTGTGATGTGATTTTGAAGCACTTTTGCATGAGGGAGAAGTAAAGTGATTCTGTGTGTGAAGTGATTTTTGAAAGCGGAGATTGTTTGAGATGAATGATGTTGATACCTTCACCTACCATTGCCGCTTGATTGGGGATGGATTGCTGAAGGATGTTGCTGCTTTTGAATAATGTCCATGCTTTGGATGGAGAATGATGATGTTGATAGTGATGAATTGTTCTTGCCTTTGAAGGAGTGTTGGCGAGATGGTATTCTGGATGATGGGTTGGTCGTGCCAAAATGCTGCCTACGTATCCCTTTAAGAGAATCAGACCAGCGTAGTTTAAGGATGATGGAGAACGCTGGGGAAGAATGCTAGGAGCAAGGCAAAATAAAGCACAAATTTTTGCACATAGAAAAAGAAAAAGAAAAATCCTTTTGTCGTTTTTTTTTTTTTTTTTTTTTTAAGACTAAGAGGAAGAGAATATGTACGCATGAGAAAAAAAGTTTTTTTTTTTTAGTTAGTTTGTGGGTGAACCATTTTAACCATGGTGTGTTTGTAAAGCCAACACAAGATCAAGTGATGTTTAATCGAAGTCCGGATTGCCTTGCTTGAATTCTGTCGCCGTTGCCGTTGTGACACGCCCCAAGTCCCGGGATTCCCTAATAGAACCTCGAACCTGGTGCGCGTAACTAACAAGAAACAAGAAACTAACGGGAAACAGGAACAATACCTGTTAAAAACAAAAATGACATGATATATATACTCAAGAGTAGGGAGCTAAGATAGCTCACACCAGTTCTAGACCAAGAAAATTAAAACCAAAATGGTTACATACAGCGGAAGACATGCCTAGCAAATAAGCTGGCAACAAGAACTGTCTAGGGACAACAAATACTACCCCAATACAAGCCCAGAGTTTATTAACTCATACAAGATCGTCCTTACCAAAATATAAAAGGACACTAACTTCAAACAAGAATATCCTGCTGAGTAAGTTCCCAGCTAAGTCGAGCCTCACTGCGTACTATCCCCTGCTTTCCTGGGGGGGGGAACAATTAAACAAATAAAGGGTGAGATAAATCTCAGTAAGCTATTAACATGCAATTATATGTCATGTTATCATGCAATACAAGTAGATACTCAACTAAACATATATCAAGTAACAAGTATAGGAGAGGCTGAGCCAACTCAACAAGTAATCAAGCTCGAGAAATGATCAGGTAACAAGTAGTCAAGTAGTGCGAGAGGCTAGACCAGCTCACAAGATGCACATAGGCCTATCACGCATTGTACCTGAATCCTTCCTTATTTCTCCCAAGAATACCATTTGTTGTCGATGCTTTTCTAGCTGAGGACAACCAAGAACAGGAACAAGAGACTGCTGTGCAGTATATAAGAAGACCTGGTAACCAGTGTCATCCACAAGATACAAAATCCACGTGGTGAACAAGACGGGAGTTAGCATTCACTTAGGTCAGGCTTATTGCTCCAACCAAGGAAGCTATGCCCTTACTATGGCCGGTAGTAAGGGGTCGGGCGGAAATACATAGGGACCCGATTGTCACTTAAACCCCAGCTCTCGCGACAAGCGTGAACCTATATATTTTCGAACAAGCAAGGAGAACCAGCTGGACTCACCAAGAATGCACAAGTAGATGTTTACTTGAACTACAGAACAGAACTCAGTCCCTTATTAGTGGACTACTCTTTATGCACCATGTAATCATGTATCATGTGCTCACGAGAATATGCACCATGTAACTATGTATCATGTGCTCACGAGAATATGCACCATGTAACTATGTATCATGTGCTCACGAGAATATAAGTACACGTACTCAATTATTGCGAATACCAATCAAGTTTAACTATGGCACATAAGTGTCCATGTAACACGATCAATCCAAGTAAGAGCCCATTTATAACAGACTTCAGTCAAGTAGTAGGGTATATCATTTAGTCACATGCCAAGTTTGCACGTACATATTCCTATCACGTTTAACACATTAAAGTGTCTATCACTATACCCTTACTATCAAATAGAGCCCAATACCTTAGACTCTAAACACGTAGTAGAATAGGTCACATTGTACCTAGACACAGTCATACTTCACGTATATGTATCGTTAGTAATCGAATACATTTTCTAACACATATTGTGTTCTGTAGTTATTCTCATTACTTAAATCGTAATATTCACGATTATATGAATTATCTTTATATTACACTAGTCCCTATTTTCTTTAGGAACCATTTCAAGACAAGATATCTTCTTTATATTTTATATACTTCATTGAGTATATACACGATTAAAAACTAAATCATTTACACTTTAGTGCCTATTTATAGCACTTCCAATATACACGTATCAAGTTCAAGTATGTAGTAGAGTTAATCATTCTCTATCTAGTTCCATAACCCAATTCTTTGGTTATTCATACCATGTACCAATCAATCAAGAAGCCACATTATATCAAGTAAATATATGCAAGATGTGCATATACACATCAAGACTCTTTCAAGTTATTACCATATTCATGTAATGGTTTCAAGACATTCAAGACTTTCAAGACAATCAAGACAGTCAAGACTTTTACAAGATTTTATTATCTTGTATCCAAGTTCCCAATCCATTTTCTTGGATGGTTAAACATGTACAAGAGTTAATTAACTTATACTTAAGTTATCAATCCAACTCTTTGGTTATTTAAGACAAGTACAAGATTTACTCATCTTATATTCACGTTTTAATTAAGAAGATGAGCTATACATCTCCCAATCAAGTTCACGGTCCTATTCCTAGGATATTCAAGTTCAAGGCATTAGTTGGTGTCCTTTAGGTACACAAACTTTAGCTACGAGAGGGGAGACTATTCCAAGATTCGTGGACTAGCTCAATGGGAAACAAGCTTCAAGTAATCAAGAAGTCACATTGTTATCAAGAAACTATGTGCGATGATTGCACATACAAGTCAAGAATATTTCTTATTCACGTTAATGCTTGTTCTGAGCACTTTCGAGTTTACACCTTACCCATATATTGGTGTCAAGGCATATACAAGATTTATTAATCTTATATTCAAATATTAATCCAATTATTTGGATATTCAAGTCATGTACAAGATTTTATTATCTTATATTCAAGTAATAATGTCAATCTTTGGACATTCAATCATGTATAAGAGTTATACACTTTACTCTTACCAATTCTCAATCCTATTCTTAGAATGTTCAAGTTCAAAACATTGTTTATACCCCTAAGGTACACAAGACGTTGATTTCCCAGACACATAAGAGCATTCATACTTTTATACTCAAGTTCAATGTCCTAAAACACCTATCTAGGTGCTCTAGACAATCATTTTAAAACCTCATTAATTTATTCTTTGAATATCCCTCTAAGTCTAGGTTATTCAGCTTCTTTCGGATCTTGATTCCGACTTTCCTATAGAAAGTTATGAAGGAAACAATTCAAGGAGGACAATCAGATTCCAGGTGGCACGACCGTGCACACCAAGGAACACGACCGTGCTAATCACATTGGCACGACCGTGCAGCCAAAAATGGCACGACCGTGCTAAATCTGCCGATGGATTTTCACACAAAACTCATTTTCGGCACGACCGTGCCCATAAAAGGCGCACGACCGTGCTAACACTGCCGAGGGATTTTTGCCTAAAGGTGATATTTGGCACGACCGGGCCAAATAAAGGCGCACGACCGTGCGGTACAAATTTTGGCCCTTTTCCCCTGAATTCAAATTTCATTAATTCTCCGTCCCACACGTAGGAGTAACATTTAACTAACACTCCTAACATTCTAAGGAGTATACTAACAAGTTTAGAACTCCTATTTCAAGCCCAATTCATTTCTTTTACCGTCCCCAAAAGTATAAGTACAATTTTCTAATATACTACTATAAACATTTAGGGATACTTCCATTCATTTTCCCGTACCACAAATAATGGTACAATTTTTCTAATAATATTTAAATCAAGTTACTATTTTACCGTCTCACGAATAGGAGTATAATTTTTCAATCTAATTACAAACCCATTTAGTATTGCTTCATGTTCTATGTTCTCTGTAGAAATACTCCCTTCGACCCAATTTTACAAGTATCACAAAATTTGCTCAAAACACCATTTTAACAAGAACAAGTAGCGGGAATAACATATATGCATGTTATTACAAGTAAGGGGGAGTCAATAACTTACCTAGTCAAAAATCAAGTTGACCCAAATTAATTTCTGATCGGCAGGAAACGCTCTATTCAACGCCACAAATATTTATCCGGGACCAGAATCACGAACAGAAGGATAATTAAGCTCGAGGAGTCGAGAATAGGGTAAAAGATTAACTTTCTCTCTGAGACAGAGAGAAAGTACGAGAAGAAACATGAAAATGAAATGCCTTTCTCAGGCAAACACAAGATATACTTCAACTATCCAAGAATTGCAGCTAGGCCCCTCAAGTTCTAACTTTGATAAAAGGCCCCTAAACTTTCAACTTTGACATTTAACCACCTTAACTTCCTAACGCAGTTAAATAATTAACTCAAATAAAATAGCATATAAATATGCTAGCCAAGAATTTAATAAGCAAGTCAAAATTTTAACAAATAAGTCAAATATTTAACGAGATTAAGGATGGGCGTTACATCCTCCCCACCTTAAATAAAATTCGTCCTCGAATTTTTACTGATCAAGATTATAACATATATGATCAACAAATAGAACTCAAGAACATCACGACTATGCACAGATACTCACAATTATTCTATGCAATTTAGATGTATAAACTATAACATCAAAACACATAAAGTCAAGTAGACTCGATTAGTCAATCCACTATATCGGTGAAACTTGACATATCCACTAAAAATAATAAAACTGGTCATATCCTCCAGATCACTGTAATACTAGTCAAATCCACTAGGAAATCTCAACTACTGAAGTCGTGGTTATCCATCGTTTCAATATTCAGAACTGATTTTATGTATATCAATCCATCAAGACAATCCATCAAAAGATGTAGCTCTCGGTGTCAAATAGTTAACAATGGAGCTGCCTTCGAAATTCATTCATGAATCTCTAACAAGATCAAGAATATCTCAAGAACACGCATACCTTGGTTGTTTCCACTAATAGGTCAACACAGATACTCAATTCAGACATCCACTACAAGGTAGATATATCCTCTATCAAGAAATTCTCAAGTTGAATCTTCAACTCGTTTAACTCAATCGAGGTCAAGAACATTAATCCAGATGTCAGCACTGTATTCGCACTGTAACAACTCAAGATAACCCAGTTTCTCATCAAGAATGGATACATCCATCTAGTTTGGTGTAGAAACTCCACTGTCAATCACATAGGTTAAATACCCAGTACAATCTCAAGAACCCTTTCTAGACTTTCAATGCAGAACATAAAGGTTATGCATAAATCTATCATGCTCACATATATAGTCAAGCATACTAGCATAGAATTAATTACCATCTATTATGGTAAACAAAATTGGCCTAACACATAGAAAGCCAAGTCATGACACGTAGACAGCCAAGCTATATCACGTATCACATCAGTGTCCCATATCGGTGACACGACCAAGTTAACATAGAACGTATAGGGTGTTATCACCCACACTTCTATCAAGCTCTTACTAATAACAATATCAAGCACGTAGTCTCTTACTAGAGAATACACTTCCACGTAATTCACGAGATAAGGACAAGCATGCATATATAGCACGATACAATGTCCACAAGACAAGATAGATACGCCTAAGTCTTTAAAGACTCGCTCTCTCGATTCTCAAACCATCTAATCCAATTGGATCAACACTATTAATACCAGTCCTATGCCTGGTATAACAACAAGTAACGAAGCACTCGGCGTCGAAGACACACCCAAGACTAACCCAACCTAGGACATAGACCCTATCCAGGCTAAGAGCTAAACCATAGCTCTGATACCACCCTGACACGCCCCAAGTCCCGGGATTCCCTAATAGAACCTCGAACCTGGTGCGCGTAACTAACAAGAAACAAGAAACTAACGGGAAACAGGAACAATACCTGTTAAAAACAAAAATGACATGATATATATACTCAAGAGTAGGGAGCTAAGATAGCTCACACCAGTTCTAGACCAAGAAAATTAAAACCAAAATGGTTACATACAGCGGAAGACATGCCTAGCAAATAAGCTGGCAACAAGAACTGTCTAGGGACAACAAATACTACCCCAATACAAGCACAGAGTTTATTAACTCATACAAGATCGTCCTTACCAAAATATAAAAGGACACTAACTTCAAACAAGAATATCCTGCTGAGTAAGTTCCCAGCTAAGTCGAGCCTCACTGCGTACTATCCCCTGCTTTCCTGGGGGGGGGGAACAATTAAACAAATAAAGGGTGAGATAAATCTCAGTAAGCTATTAACATGCAATTATATGTCATGTTATCATGCAATACAAGTAGATACTCAACTAAACATATATCAAGTAACAAGTATAGGAGAGGCTGAGCCAACTCAACAAGTAATCAAGCTCGAGAAATGATCAGGTAACAAGTAGTCAAGTAGTGCGAGAGGCTAGACCAGCTCACAAGATGCACATAGGCCTATCACGCATTGTACCTGAATCCTTCCTTATTTCTCCCAAGAATACCATTTGTTGTCGATGCTTTTCTAGCTGAGGACAACCAAGAACAGGATCAAGAGACTGCTGTGCAGTATATAAGAAGACCTGGTAACCAGTGTCATCCACAAGATACAAAATCCACGTGGTGAACAAGATGGGAGTTAGCATTCACTTAGGTCAGGCTTATTGCTCCAACCAAGGAAGCTATGCCCTTACTATGGCCGGTAGTAAGGGGTCGGGCGGAAATACATAGGGACCCGATTGTCACTTAAACCCCAGCTCTCGCGACAAGCGTGAACCTATATATTTTCGAACAAGCAAGGAGAACCAGCTGGACTCACCAAGAATGCACAAGTAGATGTTTACTTGAACTACAGAACAGAACTCAGTCCCTTATTAGTGGACTACTCTTTATGCACCATGTAATCATGTATCATGTGCTCACGAGAATATGCACCATGTAACTATGTATCATGTGCTCACGAGAATATGCACCATGTAACTATGTATCATGTGCTCACGAGAATATAAGTACACGTACTCAATTATTGCGAATACCAATCAAGTTTAACTATGGCACATAAGTGTCCATGTAACACGATCAATCCAAGTAAGAGCCCATTTATAACAGACTTCAGTCAAGTAGTAGGGTATATCATTTAGTCACATGCCAAGTTTGCACGTACATATTCCTATCACGTTTAACACATTAAAGTGTCTATCACTATACCCTTACTATCAAATAGAGCCCAATACCTTAGACTCTAAACACGTAGTAGAATAGGTCACATTGTACCTAGACACAGTCATACTTCACGTATATGTATCGTTAGTAATCGAATACATTTTCTAACACATATTGTGTTCTGTAGTTATTCTTATTACTTAAATCGTAATATTCACGATTATATGAATTATCTTTATATTACACTAGTCCCTATTTTCTTTAGGAACCATTTCAAGACAAGATATCTTCTTTATATTTTATATACTTCATTGAGTATATACACGATTAAAAACTAAATCATTTACACTTTAGTGCCTATTTATAGCACTTCCAATATACACGTATCAAGTTCAAGTATGTAGTAGAGTTAATCATTCTCTATCTAGTTCCATAACCCAATTCTTTGGTTATTCATACCATGTACCAATCAATCAAGAAGCCACATTATATCAAGTAAATATATGCAAGATATGCATATACACATCAAGACTCTTTCAAGTTATTACCATATTCATGTAATGGTTTCAAGGCATTCAAGACTTTCAAGACAATCAAGACAGTCAAGACTTTTACAAGATTTTATTATCTTGTATCCAAGTTCCCAATCCATTTTCTTAGATGGTTAAACATGTACAAGAGTTAATTAACTTATACTTAAGTTATCAATCCAACTCTTTGGTTATTTAAGACAAGTACAAGATTTACTCATCTTATATTCACGTTTTAATTAAGAAGATGAGCTATACATCTCCCAATCAAGTTCACGGTCCTATTCCTAGGATATTCAAGTTCAAGGCATTAGTTGGTGTCCTTTAGGTACACAAACTTTAGCTACGAGAGGGGAGACTATTCCAAGATTCGTGGACTAGCTCAATGGGAAACAAGCTTCAAGTAATCAAGAAGTCACATTGTTATCAAGAAACTATGTGCGATGATTGCACATACAAGTCAAGAATATTTCTTATTCACGTTAATGCTTGTTCTGAGCACTTTCGAGTTTACACCTTACCCATATATTGGTGTCAAGGCATATACAAGATTTATTAATCTTATATTCAAATATTAATCCAATTATTTGGATATTCAAGTCATGTACAAGATTTTATTATCTTATATTCAAGTAATAATGTCAATATTTGGACATTCAATCATGTATAAGAGTTATACACTTTACTCTTACCAATTCTCAATCCTATTCTTAGGATGTTCAAGTTTAAAACATTGTTTATACCCCTAAGGTACACAAGACGTTGATTTCCCAGACACATAAGAGCATTCATACTTTTATACTCAAGTTCAATGTCCTAAAACACCTATCTAGGTGCTCTAGACAATCATTTTAAAACCTCATTAATTTATTCTTTGAATAGCCCTCTAAGTCTAGGTTATTCAGCTTCTTTCGGATCTTGATTCCGACTTTCCTATAGAAAGTTATGAAGGAAACAATTCAAGGAGGACAATCAGATTCCAGGTGGCACGACCGTGCACACCAAGGAACACGACCGTGCTAATCACATTGGCACGACCGTGCAGCCAAAAATGGCACGACCGTGCTAAATCTGCCGATGGATTTTCACACAAAACTCATTTTCGGCACGACCGTGCCCATAAAAGGCGCACGACCGTGCTAACACTGCCGAGGGATTTTTGCCTAAAGGTGATATTTGGCACGACCGGGCCAAATAAAGGCGCACGACCGTGCGGTACAAATTTTGGCCCTTTTCCCCTGAATTCAAATTTCATTAATTCTCCGTCCCACACGTAGGAATAACATTTAACTAACACTCCTAACATTCTCAGGAGTATACTAACAAGTTTAGAACTCCTATTTCAAGCCCAATTCATTTCTTTTACCGTCCCATAAATAATAGGACAATTTCCTTTTATTCCTATTTAATATTTCACCGTCCCCAAAAGTATAAGTACAATTTTCTAATATACTACTATAAACATTTAGGGATACTTCCATTCATTTTCCCGTACCACAAATAATGGTACAATTTTTCTAATAATATTTAAATCAAGTTACTATTTTACCGTCTCACGAATAGGAGTATAATTTTTCAATCTAATTACAAACCCATTTAGTATTGCTTCATGTTCTATGTTCTCTGTAGAAATACTCCCTTCGACCCAATTTTACAAGTATCACAATTTTTGCTCAAAACACCATTTTAACAAGAACAAGTAGCGGGAATAACATATATGCATGTTATTACAAGTAAGGGGGAGTCAATAACTTACCTAGTCAAAAATCAAGTTGACCCAAATTAATTTCTGATCGGCAGGAAACGCTCTATTCAACGCCACGAATATTTATCCGGGACCAGAATCACGAACAGAAGGATAATTAAGCTCGAGGAGTCGAGAATAGGGTAAAAGATTAACTTTCTCTCTGAGACAGAGAGAAAGTACGAGAAGAAACATGAAAATGAAATGCCTTTCTCAGGCAAACACAAGATATACTTCAACTATCCAAGAATTGCAGCTAGGCCCCTCAAGTTCTAACTTTGATAAAAAGGCCCCTAAACTTTCAACTTTGACATTTAACCACCTTAACTTCCTAACGCAGTTAAATAATTAACTCAAATAAAATAGCATATAAATATGCTAGCCAAGAATTTAATAAGCAAGTCAAAATTTTAACAAATAAGTCAAATATTTAACGAGATTAAGGATGGGCGTTACACGTTGTGTCTAACGAAAAGTGATTTCTAGCCCCAAGAGATTTGTCGTTTATGGGGCTTCAAAAGGACTATTGATGCCGAGATGCAAAGGGGTTGCTGATTGTAAGGCCCCTCGAATGCTGAACTTTGAGTGGCTTATGAAGCCCCAAGATGAATCAACTCTTAACCCATTCAAATAAACTATCTTTTGTTGTCGACGTGGGCAAGCCCCAAGAGAAGATCATTGATACCAATCTTTGAGAGATTGCTAAGCCCCAAATGTCATGGGCTTAGCAAGTTTGTAGATGGCGGGATGTGGAGACCTTTCGGTGTGAAGCCTCAAATTTTCTTGGAATCGGCTTAGCATTATGTTGGGAGCGGATGGCGCTATTGGGAAGAACTCTTGAAGGTGATCTCCTTCTTTCTCTTGCTTGGAGATGGATGGCCCTTTTTGTGGTTGATACCCAAATGGTGGAAGGTCCATGTTGAAAATGTAGCACAGTCTTCGGGAGACGTCTCGTGGGAGATGGTGATGTTGTTGCAGATGATAAGGTCTTGGCGTGATAAAGTCTCGAACGCTATGTTTGCTCGAGTCTTCTTGAGTTGAACCGACGGCGGATCTTCGGATACAGCCTGTGCTTTTGATCTTGGAAAAGGGGGTGCTATATTGCAGAAACATTGGGATTGGCCGTAACTCTGCTTATAGAGTTAACATATGCTAAATTATTATTACTTAGCATTTAATTAGAAGCCCAGCTGGCATATTTGTTGCATCGGGCGATGGGAAAGATTATAATGGCAAAGCCAAGTCCATTATAATGTTGACCATTGTTTTGCCCCCTTCTATACCCCTTTTCCAGATTGGCCTTGGAAAGGATAAGTTAGCTTGGCATTGCCCGCTATAACTCAGCCGGGTGAGTCTAGCATATTGAATCTTTTTCCTTTTCTCTAAGACTTCCTTCAGAATCTTGCTGTGAGTTCTAACAAGAATCATCAAATTCATTCATATCATCGGAGCCTTCATTTAAGACCAAGAGGCCTTTTGATTGGAAGTGTTGAGGGACCATTGAAGTTTGATCCCTTTCATGGAGCCATAAGACTACTTCCAAATTGCATTGCTCGGGTACCACTGTCCAAAATCTTGTTCATTTCGAAGCCCCAATATTGCCCTTTGCTTGTATCACTGTAAAGCCGTGGCCCAAAAGATTGTAGATTGCGAAGCCCCTTGAGACCCTTCAGTATAAAGCTTCAAATGTTGCTGGGGACATTGAAGTGAATTGCTTCTTGCCGAGGGAGCCTTTAAGACTTTGACCATAGCCCCTAGAGTGCCATCATTGATTACGAGAAAGGTCCTTCCTTGATCGGGGGAACGAGTACGGGCACACATGACAAGAGGGATTTTTTGACATCCCTTTTGAGAGACTTTGAGGATAGTCTCACACATCTTTCTCGAGCATAGCCCCTAAGGCTTATTGATTGTCAAATGAAGCAAAAGAAGCCCTTGTTCTTGAGTCACATAGCCCCTAGGGCGTCACCATTTTTTGAGCAAAGCAAGAGTGACTCATCCTCATGTGAGGGAACAAACATGAGAGAACATGGCAAGAGCTACTCCATTTCTCGGGAGCCTTTCGGCGTACTTTAGAAGCACATACTTGCAGAAGCTTTGAAAATTGAGACACATGTTGTTGCTATTTGTTGCCCGAGCCAATTGATTAGCTAGGGATTATTTGTGCAACCTCGTGCCTTTTTATGATGGGCTCGTTCTCAGATGGGTCTTGGTTACCAAGGGCCTTCTTTTCATGAACCCAAAAATGCACACTGCTGGAGAATGATGCCGATAACCCAAGACAACCTTTGATGGTGCCATATCTTGTCGAGCCTTTTGCAATCCCAAAGTTGACTCGGTGGGGAATTGACTTGCTGAGGAGATCCAATGTAGAACTCGTGTAGTTGTCTTCTTTAGAGGCCGGGGATCTCCATTTCTCTTTCCCTTCTCTCTCTCACTCTCTCATATTTTTTTTATGACGCACCCTGTTTTTTGCCTAGACCTCCCTTTCGGGTTTTCAATCTAGCGGGCATCTCTTTTGCGCCTTCATTTTTTTTTTTTTTGACTCGATTAATGAGGATGTGTACATTGACTCTGGCTGAGGAGATAAGACATGTGATTTTGCGGTGAAGACCTCTTGTCACTAAAGATGAGTGACATTGACTCGACTAGGGAAGTTTCCCTATTATTGACTTCATGTATGTATATTTTTTTGAATGACTCACGAAGGCAAGTAAGTCATTAAGAGAGAAGAGCAAGAAATCCCCAGTTTGATTGCAAGAAACTGGGAGTATCGTAAAAAGAAGAGAAACCCCTAGACTCGACAAGGAACAGAAAGTGATTCCAAATCTAAGAAAGTTGTTCAATCTTTTGGTGATTAATTTATTGGCAAATGAATCGTACAAAGATGTCATGAAAATTTCGAGAGGAAGGCCGATCACCATAACACGCTAGGGCTAAACATATCTTCTTTCTTGCATGAGACCGGACCCGCAGGTTGCCTACGTTCCTCCAGTGTAGAGGCTCAGGTCACCATAGTTCTTGTGGATTCTCCATTCGCCGTGATGAATTGTTGATTCGTCGTGATTGTTGTCGATGTTTCTTCGTTTGGTGGAATGATGTTGTTGTTGTACTTCTTTGATTGAGGGGGATTTTTTTTTTTTTTTTGTTCTCTAACTTTTGCCTAGGTTGATTTGAGGATTTCAACCTAGCGAGTTTTTTTTTTTTTTTTTTTTTTTTTTTATCCCCTTTTGAAAACTTTGCTTCGTGATTGTCGCTCCACCTTTCTTTGTCTTGATTTCGTCATTGTTGATGTCTTCGTCGTTGATGCCGTCGTCGATGTTTAGCCCCTAGGCGTTCGAGCGATGACCTTCATTCCAAAACTTGTTTAGACACCTTTTCATCATTTTGCCAAGAATTAGATTGGACAACTTGGAAGAGTGTATGAGGACAAGAACGACTTTTATTTAATGATTGACTCAAAATTTAACATTGGATGAGAGAAAACATTAATGCACACATTAGAGGACTTTTTGACTTTTTTTTTATTATCCTATTTCTAGGTAGAGAAAGAGAAACGGAGATTGTTGTCGTCATCCCCCATGTCGTTGTAGTCCTCATTGTCGTTGTAGTCCTCATTGTCGTTGTAGTCTTCCATGTCACTACATTCTTCCATGTCATTGCTTGGGAACCCTTTGTCGTTGAAGCTTGTGTCATAGGAGGACTCAGCCATTTCCCGGAGCAAATTGTCAATTCTAACCCCCGCATCATACATGCTTGAAAAATCGGAGTGAAAAGCCCCACTAAGATGAGTGCGGTAGTCCATTTTCAAACACTTCAAGAAGATGTCCATTTGTTCCTTCATTTAGGGCCTATCAACCATCTCGGTTAGCTTGTCATTCCAACGGCGATAGAAGTCCCCAAATAATTCATCACCCATTTGCACGGTGCTCTCCAATTCCTTCTTGGTGGGGCGGAATATGGGGTTGCCTTGATATTGTGACTTGAAGGCAAGCATAGCGGCATCCCAATTGAGGCAGGTGGAAACTGGAAGACCCATATACCAATCTTTTCCGACCCCCTTGAGAGTAAGCGGGAAGCATTGTGGCATTATTTGAGGAGACACTTTCTTTGGTAGCATGGCCCAAATGTAGGAGTCGACATGAGCATCGGGACAAAAGGTGCCTTTGAACTTGCCAATATCGGGCATCTTGAACTTTTCGGGAAGAGCCTCCATTGTGTTCACGAGAAAAGAAGCATGATGAAGATCGGAGCTTGGGCCTTTGTGCAAATTTAGCCCACTAAGCTTTTGGTCAATGTAGGACATGAGAGTGTTGACCAAACCGGTATTGATGCCTTAGACCTTTCTTTCATTCATGAGCCCCTTCAATTGATCCTCGAGTTTGGATACTTTTCTTTTATGGGCCATTTCCACATGCTCGTAACGGGCTCGCCATAAATCATCTTTGCGGCGAACATCCTCGGCTAGCGTATCAATTTGCCCTTTCAATACTTTCACCATGTTGAGTAACCCTTCGTTGGACACGAGAATGTTCTCACCCTTGTTGTTGTTGCTGTTGGAAGCCATTGGACCTATTGAGAGAACACGGTCGATCTTAGGTTGGCCCCACAAATACCTCTTGAGTAAAATAAATTCACCCACAAACAAAGGAAAAAGACTCAACCACATAAGAAAAATAACTTTTTTTTTTATTTATTTACGAAGTCGGAAGGGCATAGTCCTTTTTGGGGTTTCTAAAAAAATAGTGGAATCATCACACTAGTATATAGACCTTCTCGCGGTCCCATATACTCATCGGATTCCACCACGCTTGTGAATCCTACATGTGTCGGGATTAAACTAAATTAATGTGGTAAAGCATACATGCGGGGATAGATTTTTTATTTGCGTCCAAAATAACCACTTCGGGGACGGAGTTTTATTTCGTCCATAACAACGGGTGGCATGTATGATTTAAAGACATTAGTTTAGGGAAATCTCGGCACATGGAAAACGACTTGAGTCACGGAGTGTTAGACCCTAACTAGAATTGTGTGGTTTGTGCTCGACTAAATAGAGGCTTAAAGGTCACCCCCGGCATATAGTCGTGAACTACGCCACGGGCTGAGGTTTACCGCTTCGAAAGAGTCAAAGTCGAGTGGAGCTTGAAACTTCCTAGGACGGGCCTCGACGGGTTTGGGGTTGGACTTGTGCGACTCGATATTGAGCAGTTGATAAGAATTGTGTGCGTAGTGTGAGGTCTAACAAGTGACAAAATATTATTTTTTTCAAAGGAAATAAAAAAAAAAACCAAATAAACACGTAATTTACAACTTTCGAATCACCCGTGTGACCGAGAAAAATAAAACAGAGAATTAAAAGATGGTTTTGTGCAGGCCCGGTGCCCACACACTGTCAAGTCTGTCCATTCTGTTCACTGTTTCTGTTCTGGAAAATTTCCCAGACGCGCGCGCTTTGGGCTTTGAGGATGGGAGGCGCGCCCCTTAGGCACTAGAGGGCAGAGGCGCCCGCTTCTGGGCAGTACCTGCAAATCAGTGGGTTCAAGGGATTGCCTTGACCCTAAATCATAGAACTTTTTCCCTGCAGACATTGTTAGCACAGAAACATGGAATTTGAAGGACAAGATGGAAGGTGGGCGATTCTGGTAATAAGGGTCGGACGCGCGCGCTTTAGGCCAAGAAGGCCGAAGGCGCGCGCTTCCTACCCTTTTTACCAGAATGCCCAGAAAACAGATATAAGAACACCAAAATCAGAAAATGCAAGTTTAACCCTCTATATCCCCAGCAGAGTCGCCACTGTAGATACCCCGGGGGACCACGGCTTGGCTAGAGCGCGTGAATTACCTAGGATGTCTAATTGGTTTTAAGAGTCGCCACCCACGTTTTAGAGGAACGCGAGAAAACCTAAGAAAATAGCCATTTTTATTGATTACGAAACCAAAGATTCTTGAGATGAGGGGTTCGGGGGTTAGGTTACGGAGTGGGAAGTACTTAAACACCCACTCCGCCCCGCTTACGTGGGTCTTGCTACTTTTGGTATTCTAATGTTAAATGCCCTTCAATAAAAAGTGCTAACAATTAAGGTGAAAAGAAAGGGGAAAATAAAAGAGAATTGTTTATATATTGATTTATGCTAAAGATTACATGTCGAATTATTGCTAGACAATTACATTAAGAAATGAGAGTGTAAATTAAAGTAGAGATTAAAATGTAGGGAGATAACCTTAACCAACTTTAATGTAATAAAGTGGTCATTTGGTCATGTCCCAATTGATGGGGATTGCATACATTACTAAGACATGTAAAATAAGAGAAGAAGAATAAAGTACCTTAAGAAAGAGGACTTCAAACTTGGACTTGAAAATGGTGTTGTTGTAGGGAAATTGTTGTAGAACAATTTGTGTAGAGTCTTGTTGCTAAGAACTCTTGTTGGGAGAATTTGTGTATAGTGTAGTTTGTGAATCAAAGTTGAGGTCCAAAAAGAGAGTCCAAGAACTTGTGTATAGTTTTTGTAGAGAAGATGAAGTTGGTCATTTTTTAAGGTAGAAGGAAGGGGGTTTTATAGGTAAAAAAGAGAGGGAAAGGTTGGAGGGAAAATGATCAATCCATGTGAGATGGAATTGACCAATAGAAAATAAGATAAATAAAATAATAAATGAAATAAATAAAAGAAAATCAAATAATAATAAAAAGAAATATTTTGTTTTTAAGAAATGGCTAGAATAATGGGATTGGAGGTTATAAAACTAGGGGGGATGAATGTGGAGGTAAAAAAAGGCTCTTTTGTGATCAAGAAGAGATGTTGTAAATAAGAAAAGGGAGGGAAATAAGGTGCAATCCGTTACTGCCATAATGGGAGGCGCGCGAGTCCGCTTTAGGGGCGAGACGCGCGCGCAGCCCACAAACAGTGTCGGAAGCGCCCGCGGGTGGAAAAGACAGAATGACAGAAATGACTCTAAAGTTAATTCTGTTATGCAGTTTAGTCCAAAACTAACGGAATCAGTTAGGAACTTAACCGAACTAACAGAAATTAACAGAAACAAGTTAAATAAAAATACTATGTATGCAATCGGGGTGAGAGGTCCAAAGCGGGGTGTCTACAGTGATGTTTAAGACAAAGTTAAATAAAACAATTATCTCATTTAATAAAATCTCCCCCTTAAAATAAATTCATCCTTAATGTAAGATTTCATTCAAAAATAAAATTAAATGTTGTAATATTTTCTCAACATCCAACATTAATGTGATCATTATTTCAATCTTACACTAAATATAAAACTCCCACTTATGATGAATTTCATTAAAAAAAAATAGAATCGAAAACAATGTCAACAACATTATAGGCAACATTTTCATCACATGTGCGACCACATGTACGACAGTTACCGGTTCATCACATTTTCTCCCCATCTTTGAAAAGAAAGAAAATGAAAAGCATTTGATTCAAATTAAATATGAACCTTAAAGTCACATAGTGTTGTCACGTGTGTTATTAACACTGACGGCAATAGTGTCAAAAATAAATAATAGAATTTTTGAAAAAATAAATTGAGATAGAGAGATGGAATCATCCGGGTA
Source organism: Campanula takesimana (assembly GCA_026119855.1). Taxonomy (NCBI): domain Eukaryota; kingdom Viridiplantae; phylum Streptophyta; class Magnoliopsida; order Asterales; family Campanulaceae; genus Campanula; species Campanula takesimana. Next base: position 367,020 of record JAOWBW010000825.1, on the reverse strand, counting down.
GTAGGATCTCATCTCGTAGTATATAGTATATACATTGAGAGGAAATTATGGATACTGTAAACTAAATGAAAGGAAAGATAAATTTTAGGAGCGTAAATAGGATTTAGTTCAAAATTTAAATTTTAAATCAGGTCTATATAAAACTAACTCCTTGTCCCCAAAGGAGTGGCTCAGTGGTAAAGCCAAGCCTCATCCTTGGTGAGCTCTAGGGTTCGATCCCTCTCGTCGCCTCCTTATGGCATGGACATTGTCAAAAAATAAAAAAAAATAAAAATAAAACTAACTCCTTAAATAAAGAAATTTGACATGTATCAAAAAGCTTATTCCCACTTCAAGTTTTGAAGCACACGGATGTGAAGGGATTTTATTTTATTTTATTTTATTAATTTTGTTTTCTAAATTTGAAATATAAAAAATAAAAAATAAACAAGGTAAAAAATATTAGAGATTAATAAAGATAAGAACAAAAATTTTAGTTTCAAATCAAATATTACTTTGAAATACCAAAATGTTAGATTTTATCCATATAAAACTCTAACTAACTATAAATACGAGATTTTCTAAAGACTTTTTAATTTCAAAAGTTCTATTAAGGACTTTGGGAAATTCAGAATTTGATTAAAAATCCCAAAAATTAAAAAATTAAAAAAAAATTATAACACTGATGTGTTGGTGGCAATGTTGGCAACACTTAGGATAACACATCAGAACAAATCCCCTTGAAAAATTCTCATGACATATTTCTTTTGATTTATCTTTTAATATCAACACTTTAGGCAACATATTTTTTAAAAGCATTTTTTTACACGTTTTTATTTACAAGAAAGCACTATAGTAGCGAGTTTCGTGTCCCAGATCTTTATAAGGAATAAAGACTTGGTGTTTGATTTCATACCTTTCAAGTAGTGTACACTGTAGCCGTGAACTCCATGTCCCTAATAATAAGTACAAAACCAATACTTTATTGTCCCAATTGGCAAGGAAGCATCGTTGCAGTGAACGCCGTGTCCCGAGCTACTTTGAAAGTATAGCATGCTTTTGTCTATTTTACATATCATAAAACTTTTATTTAGTGACTTTTTCACTTTAAGCACAAAGGGGGACCTTTTATAAATTGTTAACATATGTATAAACTATACTAGAACAAAAAGGCCAGTAAGTGCCGTTGTTAGAAAAACTAAACAAAAAAAAAACATGTGTTTTTTTAAACAATACTCCCTCCGTCTTTTTAGTCTGTTCACTTTTTGCTATTTTAGGTGTCTCATTTGATTGTTCACACTCCCAAAGAGGAAGGTTTATATTATTCTTTACTTAATGGGACTCACTTGTCATACTCACAACAACTATCTCACTCACAACTCCAACCCCACTCAAATATTACATTATACTTTTCATACTCACAACACCCACTCATCTACAAATATAAAATATTTTTTCTTAAAACCCGTGCATTGGTCAAAGTGTGAACAAAAAAAAGACGGAGGGAGTATGCAACAAAAATTTGCTATTGGCAAAGTTAAATGAGACAAAAACAAAGAAGTTTGGTAAAATTTGTTGGGATAATGCCTTTGAATGTGAGACGCCATATTAAAGGATTGTATAACAGGATATTTCGTAATGCCAAGACAGAGCAAAAGAGAAGACAAAGAGGAGAAATCTGGGCTGAGGAGCACGAGTCGTGCTGAGGAGCACGAGTCGTGCTGAGGAGCACGAGTCGTGCTGAAAGGAAGTGTTGTTGAAAAAACAAAGATTGCTCAGAGAAGATCAATAATTCTAGATCTAGGGTTTTAGCAAAATCAGGAATTTTGTGACCAAAATTCGTGCTAGCATAGATTAGTGTGATCTTGTAATCGTTTCTCCAGATTGATAATAATATTCTCTTCCCTCTCCGTGGACGTAGCCAAATTGGCGAACCATGTAAATCTGTGTTCTTGTGATTGCTTTCTTTTCGCATCAAGTCTTGTTCAATTTCTCTAACAAGTGGCACCAGAGCTTTGGTTCGTGGTTAGAGATTCAGGGATTCCACTGCAGAGAATGAGAACATGGGTCAAGGAGCAGATTCGATCGACAAGTTCAATGGGAAGAATAGTTTTTCTCTCTGGCAGATCAAGATGAAGGCTTTGTTGATAGACAAATATTTATGGGAACCGTTGGAGATTGCAATCAGAGATCGTAAGGATCCCAAGGGTAAGGCAAACACCACAGAAGGGTTAGAGAAGGACAAACAAACAGCCGCCAAGGAGGAAGCAGCGTTGAAGAAGTTAGATCAGAAGGCTCACGCCAAGATCATCAGACAGGTAGATGATGAGATCCTAACCAATGTTGCAGGAACCGACTCCAAAAGCAATCTTTGGTTAAAGTTGGAAGATATGTACATGACACGTTCATTGACCAACAAGTTATACCTGAAGAAGAAGAAGTTGTATGATTGTCGTATGACAGAAGGTATGCCTATTAATGATCATCTTGATAGATTTACTTCTGCATTACTTGAACTGCGTATATAGGAGTTGTTATGGATGATAAGGATGCAGCCTTGCAGCTTTTAGTATCTTTACCTATGTCTTATGAACATTGTTGGTCCCAAAGACACAACAAGGGTATGAAAAGAGGCTAGAGGGGGGGGGTGAATAGCCTATTTCAAATTATCAACCCTTTTTCTAAATTCAACCTTATGCTTACTATTGAGTTTTGTGATCAAGTAAAAACCACTAGTTCAAAGTAAAATGCACAGCGGAAGTTTTCGATGAAAACGAGGTAGAGTTGGTTTTGAAATAAAAACGAATAGGTAGGCAGAAGATGCGGTCGGTAATATTGCGGTCGCTAAAATGGAGGTAAGTGAAATTTCTGACTTTGAAGTTTCACTTGCGGCAAGCAAGGAGCGGTAGGTAACCTTGCGGTCGGCTATGTGCGGTAAGCGAGGTTACTGACTAGGTAGGTTGAAAATAAAAGTTTGTGTCTGACAGTTTTGGCAAATTGATAAGTAGTCAGAGATAGTAACTAAGGCAGTAGGCAAGCAACAAACACAATTCACAACAATTTGAATATCTGTAAAGATCAAAAACACTAAAAGACAAACAAGATTAATATGAACAATAAGAACAATAGCTGAAAGTAAATTTGCAGAAAGTAAATGACACAATGATTTGGAAAGGTTCGATCTGTTAAAAGATCTATGTCCTTTACGAAAATGGTCAGTCTTGGATTTTGAATGGAGGTATATATTGATTCTTCTTAAGTACAAATTACAAAGATGAAGTATTGAATCAACACCTACTTTCTATGAAGAACAAATCCTAGACTTAGACCTGTGTATCCCTAATGATGCAATCCATATGATTGATCAATCGGGGTGTGTGTGTGTGTAAGAAATAATAGTTCTATATAATCTATATGATTGAGAGCCTAATGAATCTTAAGTGTTGCTGGGCTTGAGATTTTATTTGCTTGAAGGTTGATGGAGATCTTTGAAGATTTGAAGGCGAAGGCTTGAAGATTCAAATGATTGTGGAAATCTTGAGTATGATCTTCAATCACCAAGTATTTCAACAGCAATTTATCTCTTTGAATCTCAGCACACCTTCAATGAAGAAAGCAAGGGCTATTTATAACCTTGGGTGAGAGAGATAGTTGTTAGACAAGGTTGGAAAATGATGAGCTGGAGCATTCTGATTGGAGCTCATATCTTTGTCTTGTAGTTGCAGAAGTTAGTGGGCAAGATGTTGTCACGACCCGAAAACTAGGCTCTATTTTATTAGTAATAAATTATTATTATTTATTTATTTGCTTATTTATTTATTTATTTAAATTATTATTTATTTAAATACTTATGTGTGCATTTTATGTTTCATAATAATCATGCCTAGCATTTTATTTGTGTTAATTGGGTAGAAGGGTGATAGGGGTTTAATTGTGCTAGCTTAGTGAGGAGGGGGCCTAGGTGTAAGTTTTCAAATTATTTTTAACTACTCCCCTCTCCTCCCTCACTTCTCCCTCACTCTTCCCCTTCTCCCTCATCATCTCCCAGCTCAATCTCTCTCTCTATACTTTGGATAAGTTTTCTCATCTTCTCCCTTCTCTCTTCATTTTCTTCATCTTCCTCTCATAATCTCTCATTTCTTAAAACTTGAAACATGTTTAGATCGTTGATAGGATCGTTGGAAGCCAAAAATATTTGAAATCCATCAACTTTGAGAAAATTCAAGTAAGTTACTTTTCCCCCCATTTATGCTAAAATGTTCATCCTATGCTTAAATGATACTATGATTTCCATTTATTGCTTCTTTGGTTGATTTTGAGATGATTTACATTTTTATTCATTTTTGTGAAATTTGGTATTTGAATCTTGTGTTGGGTTTCTAGATATTGTTATTTAGCCCCATTGCAAGTCTATAAGTGTTTTTGGTTCATAGTTGTGCATATTGTAAGTCTTGGTTCCAAGTATTTGTGAAATGGTGAAGATTTGGGTTTGGTTTGAGTTTTGGATTGAAAATGGTAGAAACCCAGATTTTTTGGCCGGAATTTGCCTTTCCGGGCAAGGAGGCGCGCGCACCCTCCCATAGGAGGCGCGCGCACCCTTATGCCCCTCTTGAACAAAAATCTTCTGTCCATTGGAGGCGCGCGCACCCTCCCATAGGAGGCGCGCGCACCCTCTCCTCCTTCAAAACTTGATTTCCCTTCAGATCTAGGAGGCGCGCGCACCCCCTCCCCTGTTGTGAAATTTATTTCCCTTTTTGTCCAATCCTTCGAGGGCCATATCACGTTCATTCGGACTCCGTTTTAGGCGTATAAATTATCGTTTCAAAGCTCTCCTTGAGCTCTTCATGATGAGCGAGTATTTTCGGTTGTGTTCTTGAGTTAACTGGTTCCTTTGTGAACGTATGTGATATGGGATTTGATTGAATTATTATTTGGAAATATGAAGCACTTTTATGATGCGCGTTTATTTAATTCATCTTCTTGGTGACTAATTGGTATGGTTCCCTACTTTGGAACCCTAAGTTGTTTAATTAAGCTAGTATTTATTACTTAGAATTTATTTAGAAGCCCAGCTGGCATATTTGTTGCATCGGGTGATGGGAAAGATTATAATGGCAAAGCCAAGTCCATTATAATGTTGACCATTGTTTGCCCTTACTATACCCCTTTTCCAGATTGGCCTTGGAAGAGATAAGTTAGCTTCCTTTGTGAATGTATCTAGCTACCGAGCATGACTTTGTGGCATGGCTCTTGTCCTTTGTGACACTCTTATGGTTATTGTTCCGGTACCGGGGATTTCTCTTCAGCTTTCATGCTATTATGAAGATGATGATTTGTTGATTATTGAAGCTGCGCAGCGACCTTTATTTGGTTCATCGGTTTGGAAAACCTTGGCTATATCCTTTGTAATGTGTTTATTTCCGCTGCTATCTGAGATATGATAATTGCTATGTGATATGTGATTTATTATTGATTATCACATCATAGCATGTCATGTAGTTGCATTAGTAACTTATTGAGATTTATCTCACCCCCTTTCTTTTATCTTTGTTTTCCTTAACCCCCCCCCAGGTGCTAAGGATTAGTCTCGCTGATCACGAGAAAGAGGACAACGAGTGTGGATACATTCTTTTGGGGAAAGTTCTTATAGGTTGGTTTACATTATATAAATGTGTAACCTTTTGGGATAGTTGTACCAAACAATGACGTCATTAAGAACTGTACATTTATATTCTGTTGGGCATAAACTTGTGGAAGTTTATGATAGTTGTATTTGGTTATTATCAAACTTGGATTTGTAAAACTTTGGATCATCACATTTTGGTATCAAATGGAATTTTTAACTTTGGTATTTCACAATTTTGGTTTTAAGTCGACGTCCAGCTCGCGATCTCGGGCCCGCGGGGTTCGGGTACATAATCAGAATGACTTAAGGGAAGAGAATCGGGCAATGTTCCAAGGAATGTTTGAGGCCGCTATGAAGGCTATTCATGACCAAGGGCCTAGAGAGGAGCATGTGCCACCTCCACGTTATGGGTTAGAGCAGTTTCTGAAATTAAAACCAAGAGAGTTTGATGGTGAGCCTGATGTGAAGAAGGCTGAGATGTGTATCGAGTCTATGGAGAAAATTTATGATGTATTTGGGTGTTCGGACGAGGATAGGGTCCGGTTCGCGGCATATAAGCTTGTGGGTGCCGCCGAGCATTGGTGGAAAGGGGTCAAAGCTAGTTGGGATGACACTCACACGGTGTATGCATGGGAGTTGTTTGTGCGCAAATTCAAGGAACATTTCATTCCGGTTGTTGATCAAAACCGAAAGGAGATCGAGCTGCTCAACCTGGAGCAAGGTTTGTTGTCTATAGCACAATACTCGGCTAAGTTCACAAAATTAGCCCGGTATTGTGACTATTTAGTGAGGACCGAGGAACAAAAAGCTATGAGATTCATTCGGGGATTGAAGACCTCCATCCGTACTCAACTTATTGCCCAACGGATTGTGACCTTCCAAGATGCGGTAGATCGAGCCTACTTGATAGAGCAAGATATTGGGGAGCACAAAAGGAAAACCGAGGTTATGGGTACGGGTAAATCGGGAAGCCATGCTAAATCTCAACCACACCACCGTTCCGACAACCGAGGTAACCCGGGAGCATCATCTCAGTTTAAGGGGCAAACCACACCGAGGAATCCGGGTACTACTCCGGGGATTCAGAATAGGAAGCCTTGTACCTTTTGTCAGAGGGTAGGCCATACGGAGGATAGGTGTTGGAAAAAGCAAGGCAAGTGTACCAATTGTGGTGAAATGGGGCACTTTGCGAGAGATTGCACGAGGCACTGAGGTCAGTCATCCGGGTCAGGGGTTGGTACTAATCAGGGTCAGAAAAGGGATGCCACTGGGAAGCCCAAAGTTCAAGGAAAGAAATATGCCATGAACCAACAACAGGCGACCGATGATCCTTCGGTTATTGGAGGTATTGTTTCTGTGTCTAATGTGAGCGCACGAGCGTTAGTAGATCCAGGATCATCTCATTCATACATATCTGTGCAATTTGCTTCTATGCTAAATGTTGCATTTGAGTCTTTACCCTATGTGCTAGAGGTGTCGACCCCTATAGGAGAATGCTTGATTTCTGATCGAGTCTTTCGTGCTTGTGATGTGGTTATTTGTGGTCGTGTCCTTTGTGCGGATTTGGTAGTTCTTCCTATCCAAGACTTTGATGTCATTTTGGGTATGGATTGGTTGAGCAAGTTTCATGCTTCCGTTGATTGCCGTAAGAAAACTGTTACTTTTTCTATTCCCGATGTGCCTAAATTTGTGTTTGAGGCTAGTCCTCTGAGTAGAAAGGTTCGCTTAATTTCTTATATGAAAGCGAGAAAATTATTGCATAGTGGTTGTGAGGGGTATTTGGCTAGTGTTCTTGATACTAGGAAAGAATCCCCTAGTTTGGAGAGTGTTCGGGTAGTTAGGGAATTTCCCGATGTTTTCTCTTCCGAGTATGATATGCCTCCCGATCGTGAGATAGAGTTTTGTGTAGATCTTTTGCCGGGTACAACTCCAATTTCAAAGGCACCTTATAGGTTGGCTCCCGCAGAGTTGAAGGAACTAAAGGTTCAGTTGCAAGAGTTGCTTGATCGAGGGTTTATCCGCCCTAGTGTTTCCCCGTGGGGAGCACCGGTTTTGTTTGTGCGGAAGAAAAACAGTTCTTTGAGATTGTGTATCTACTACCGGAAGTTGAATCAGGTTACAGTGAAGAACAAGTATCCTCTACCGCACATTGATGATTTATTTGATCAGCTTCAAGGGTCCGTCATGTTTTCCAAGCTTGATTTGAGGAGTGGGTACCATCAGTTGAAGATTCGATCGGAGGATATTTCGAAGACTGCCTTTCGCACTCGGTATGGTCATTATGAGTTCTTGGTTATGCCGTTTGGGTTGACTAACGCGCCGGCCGTGTTTATGGATTTGATGAACCGGGTTTTCCATCCTTATCTTGATTTGTTCGTGGTGGTCTTTATTGATGATATACTCGTCTACTCTAAATCTAGAGAGGAGCACGAGCAACACTTGAGGACAGTTTTATCCGTTCTTGCGAGGGAGAAATTGTTTGCGAAGTTTAGTAAGTGCGAATTTTGGCTCGAGAAGGTGTCATTTCTGGGTCATGTGATTTCTAAAGACGGTATTTCTGTGGATCCTTCAAAGATAGAGGCAATAGTGGATTGGAAGAGACCCGAATCAGTGACAGAGATTAGAAGCTTTCTTGGTTTAGCCGGGTATTACAGAAGATTTATTGAGGGGTTTTCGAGGATCGCTACTCCGATGACTCAGTTGACCCGGAAGAATGTCCCGTTTGTGTGGACCGAGAAATGTGACAAGAGTTTCGAGGAATTGAAGAAGAGGTTGACTACCGCACCGATCTTGACTTTGCCTAATGGGAGCGATGGCTTAGTGATTTATAGTGATGCTTCGAAAGAGGGTTTGGGTTGTGTGTTGATGCAGAACATAAAAGTGATTGCCTATGCTTCGAGGAAGTTGACCCCTAGTGAACAGAATTACCCGACTCATGATATGGAGTTGGCAGCGATAGTCTTTGCGTTGCACAAATGGAAGCACTACCTTTATGGGGCGAAGTTTGAAATTTTTACCGATCACAAGAGTTTGAAATACCTTTTCTCCCAGAAAGAGTTGAATAATAGGCAACGCCGATGGATGGAATTGTTGAAGGATTATGATTGTACGATTTCTTATCATCCGGGGAAGGCGAATGTGGTAGCCGATGCGATTAGTAGAAAATCTTATGTGGCTTCGATGATGGTTCGGGAATGGAAAATGCTTGAGGATGTGCGAGATTGGTCTCCTCGTGAATCGAGACATGGGGCGATTTTTGCGAATATTAGGGTGTCTCTGACCCTAACTCAGAGGATAAAAGAAGCTCAAAAGGAAGATCCCGAGTTAGTGAAGGTAATGGGTAAATTGAAGGAAAAGAACTTCGAGGATTTTTCTTTGAGTTCGAGTGGAGTGTTGACTTTCCGTGGTCGTTTGTGCGTACCCGATGTTGGTGGAATAAAGAGGCAAGTTTTAGATGAGGGTCACAAATCGAGATACACTATTCATCCGGGTAGTACGAAGATGTATCAGAATCTGAAGCAACATTTTTGGTGGAATAACATGAAGAGGGAAATAGCCGAGTATGGTTCGAAATGTTTAACTTGTCAGCAGGTCAAAGCCGAGCATCAGAGACCCGCAGGTCTACTTCAGCCGTTAGAGATTCCCGAGTGGAAATGGGAGCATGTGACTATGGATTTCGTTACGGGACTACCTCGTACCCGTAGGAAGTATGACAGTGTTTGGGTAATAGTGGATAGATTGACCAAGAGTGCCCATTTCTTGCCTATTGACATCAGATATTCGATGGAGAAGCTTGCGACCCTTTACATTGATAAGATTGTGAGATTGCATGGGGTTCCGGTTAGTATTGTGTCAGATCGAGACCCGAGGTTTACTTCTAGATTCTGGAAGGCGTTTCAGGAAGCTTTGGGTACAGATTTGCGATTCAGCACAGCTTTTCACCCTCAGACCGATGGTCAAGCCGAGAGGACTATTCAGATTTTGGAGGATATGTTGCGAGCTTGTTCGATAGACTTCTCTGATTCTTGGGATTCGCACCTACCGTTAGTGGAATTCTCCTACAACAACAGTTATCAGGCTAGTATCGAGATGGCACCGTATGAGGTCTTGTATGGAAGAAAATGTAGATCGCCTATCTGTTGGGAAGAGGTCGGTGAAGCGAAGATCGTGGGTATTGATTTGCTTCGAGATTCGGTTGAGAAAGTTAGAGTTATCCGGGATCGATTGAAAACAGCCCAGAGTCGACATAAGAGCTACGCGGACAACCGAAGGCGAGATCTTAGTTTTCAGACCGGTGATTTTGTGTTCTTGAAAGTATCTCCGAAGGTGGGTATTCGTAGGTTTGGGAAGAAAGGCAAATTGGCTCCGAGGTTTATTGGCCCATTTGAGATTTTGGGAAAGGTTGGGCTTCTAGTGTATCGACTTGCGTTGCCGCCATCTTTAGACCGGTTGCACAACGTGTTCCACGTTTCTATGCTTCGGAAGTATGTTCATGATCCATCTCACGTGTTACCGAGGGTACCGGAGGATATCGAGCCGGATATGACTTACGAGGAACGACTGGTTCGGATTTTAGATGCCAAAGTCCAAAAATTGAGAAACAAAAGCATTGCGTTGGTTAGAGTTCTTTGGAGGAATCATCATATCGAGGAGTCGACGTGGGAGCTCCGAGATGAGATCGAGAGGAAATATCCGTGGCTTTTTAATTCGGGTAAGTCTCGTTAAAATTCGGGTCGAATTTTCTTTAAGGGGGAGTGAATGTCACGACCCGAAAACTAGGCTCTATTTTATTAGTAATAAATGATTATTATATATTTATTTGCTTATTTATTTATTTAAATTATTATTTATTTAAATACTTATGTGTGCATTTTATGTTTCATAATAATCATGCCTAGCATTTTATTTGTGTTAATTGGGTAGAAGGGTGATAGGGGTTTAATTGTGCTAGCTTAGTGAGGAGGGGGCCTAGGTGTAAGTTTTCAAATTATTTGTAACTACTCCCCTCTCCTCCCTCACTTCTCCCTCACTCTTCCCCTTCTCCCTCATCATCTCCCAGCTCAATCTCTCTCTCTCTATACTTTGGGTAAGTTTTCTCATCTTCTCCCTTCTCTCTTCATTTTCTTCATCTTCCTCTCATAATCTCTCATTTCTTAAAACTTGAAACATGTTTAGATCGTCGATAGGATCGTTGGAAGCCAAAAATATTTGAAATCCATCAACTTTGAGAAAATTCAAGTAAGCTACTTTTCCCCCCATTTATGCTAAAATGTTCATCCTATGCTTAAATGATACTATGATTTCCATTTATTGCTTCTTTGGTTGATTTTGAGATGATTTACATTTTTATTCATTTTTGTGAAATTTGGTATTTGAATCTTGTGTTGGGTTTCTAGATGTTGTTATTTAGCCCCATTGCAAGTCTATAAGTGTTTTTGGTTCATAGTTGTGCATATTGTAAGTCTTGGTTCCAAGTATTTGTGAAATGGTGAAGATTTGGGTTTGGTTTGAGTTTTGGATTGAAAATGGTAGAAACCCAGATTTTTTGGCCGGAATTTGCCTTTCCGGGCAAGGAGGCGCGCGCACCCTCCCATAGGAGGCGCGCGCACCCTTATGCCCCTCTTGAACAAAAACCTTCTGTCCATTGGAGGCGCGCGCACCCTCCCATAGGAGGCGCACGCACCCTCTCCTCCTTCAAAACTTGATTTCCCTTCTGATCTAGGAGGCGCGCGCACCCCCTCCCCTGTTGTGAAATTTATTTCCCTTTTTGTCCAATCCTTCGAGGGCCATATCACGTTCATTCGGACTCCATTTTAGGCGTATAAATTATCGTTTCAAAGCTCTCCTTGAGCTCTTCATGATGAGCGAGTATTTTCGGTTGTGTTCTTGAGTTAACTGGTTCCTTTGTGAACGTATGTGATATGGGATTTGATTGAATTATTATTTGGAAATATGAAGCACTTTTATGATGCGCGTTTATTTAATTCATCTTCTTGGTGACTAATTGGTATGGTTCCCTACGTTGGAACCCTAAGTTGTTTAATTAAGCTAGTATTTATTACTTAGCATTTATTTGGAAGCCCAGCTGGCATATTTGTTGCATCGGGCGATGGGAAAGATTATAATGGCAAAGCGCCAAGTCCATTATAATGTTGACCATTGTTTGCCCTTACTATACCCCTTTTCCAGATTGGCCTTGGAAGAGATAAGTTAGCTTCCTTTGTGAATGTATCTAGCTACCGAGCATGACTTTGTGGCATGGCTCTTGTCCTTTGTGACACTCTTATGGTTATTGTTCCGGTACCGGGGATTTCTCTTCAGCTTTCATGCTATTATGAAGATGATGATTTGTTGATTATTGAAGCTGCGCAGCTACCTTTATTTGGTTAATCGGTTTGGAAAACCTTGGCTATATCCTTTGTAATGTGTTTATTTCCGCTGCTATCTGAGATATGATAATTTCTATGTGATATGTGATTTATTATTGATTATCGCATCATAGCATGTCATGTAGTTGCATTAGTAACTTATTGAGATTTATCTCACCCCCTTTCTTTTATCTTTGTTTTTCCTTAACCCCCCCCAGGTGCTAAGGATTAGTCTCGCTGATCACGAGAAAGAGGACGTCGAGTGTGGATACATTCTTTTGGGGAAAGTTCTTATAGGTTGGTTTACATTATATAAATGTGTAACCTTTTGGGATAGTTGTACCAAACAATGACGTCATTAAGAACTGTACATTTATATTCTGTTGGGCATAAACTTGTGGAAGTTTATGATAGTTGTATTTGGTTATTATCAAACTTGGATTTGTAAAACTTTGGATCATCACCTTTTGGTATCAAATGGAATTTTTAACTTCGGTATTTCACAATTTTGGTTTTAAGTCGACGTCCAGCTCGCGATCTCGGGCCCGTGGGGTTCGGGGTTGCGGCAGATGTACTATCTTGTACGACCAAATTCAAATTTGAATTTGCAACGTTTAAATCCAACTTGTCTTTTCTTGGTCTTTATATAGTTGTGCGGTAGCTAGTCTGCGGTCGGTCTTGCGGTCGATTGATTCTTGCAGCAGCAAGCAACGAGCAGTCACCAAGACTTTGCAATCAACAATGATCGTGCGGTCGCCAACCTTTGCGGTAGCCTATAGACCTTGCGGTCACCATAATACTTGCGGTCGACATAGACCTTGCGGTCGTACAAGTGAGGTAGGCAGACTTAGCCATTTTTATCATATCAGCAAGAGCAGCATCTCTTTAAAATTTGAGGGGCTGATCTTCTAAGCCTAGCTAAACTAAAAATGGACTTAACTACCGAAGTTGTAAAACTTCTTACAATAAAACCTATAGTCCATAAAAAGTAAAAATAAGGTTATGGGATCAATCAAATCTAGGTAATAGGAGTGATTTATAATATGCATACCCAACAATCTCCCCCTATTTGATTGAGACCATTACCTACTATAACAAAGACTAAATCATTGTACTTGGTAATAACATGTTTCAAGAAATTAATTTTAGGCAAAACTGCACCAAAAATCACTCAACTATGACCACTTTGGGTATTTGGTCACTAAACTAATTTCCTTTTGAAACAACACATTCAACTTATTTATTTTTGCATCCATAATCACTATCACTAACCCCGTTAGTTTTTTGGCATTAAATAGTCATGTGCCAATGCACATGACTTTTTTTAAAGGGTATTTTAGGTAGTTCACTTTAAGCTAGAATATAAAGGTTAAACTTGTTTCAAATAAGTCCCTGATCAATTGTTTTTCACCACTTTAGCTATTGATGTTAAGGAAACTAAACAAATGCACCCACATTTGTTAAGTAGACTAACTCCCTCTCTTCATCTTCCCAATCACCGGTCAATCAATCTCTGGCACCCACACGCCACCGGCTACCACCGCCACTAGTCCGCGGTAAGCACCACCACAACTTCCCTCTCCTTTGACCAGTGTTTCCACTCTTCTTTCTTTCCCTTCCTCCTATATATATATTTCAAAGAAAGAGACCCCAAAAAACACACACACACATACACACAGTTGAACAACACAGAAAATATGGATTCAATTTGGGGAACAGTAATCTCTCTCTCCCTATACCTCATGTCCATTATTGGGTTTCTTATTTTCTTAGAACAGATCTCTTACTTGAAGAAGAAAAGATCCATACCCGGCCCATCTCTTATCCTTCCGTTTGTGGGTAACGCTATTTCCCTTGTTCGTGACCCGACCCGTTTCTGGGAAGCTCAATCATCCTTTGCTAAGTCCTCCGACGCCGGATTCTCCGCCAACTATATCATCGGCCGGTTCATTGTCTTCATCTGTTCTACTTAACTCTCTAATAAAGTCTTTGGCAATGTCCGGCCGGACGCTTTTCACCCCGTCGGCCACCCGTTCGGTAAAAACCGACATCACAATTCCAGTTCAAATCCATCACCAACACTAGTTAATCAATCCCTCGCAAACTGTATTCCTCCCTTAAACCCCAATATTCACCCCAAAACAATCTCAAAAACGCCCACTTTCCCGACTAAATTACAGTAATTTATGTTTACACTAACAAAATCGTCGACGAAATTGATTTGAAGTTTGCAGAAGCGAGGGCTGAGTGAAAAGGGGGCACGGCAAATATCAATCAGACTCAAGATTTTGAGCAATTAAAATCAAAATAAAATCCACGACGACCGCCCCACTACCTGTCGGCGATGGTTGGAGCGTCGTCACCGATCTGTCAAGTCGTCGTTGGTAACGGTGGCGTGGGTACACTCCGAGAAATACATATTGGGTTTTTTTTTAAACCCTAAACTTTGTTTTTTCACTCATTAAGCCGGATAATTTGTTTCCCATTCTTTTGACCAAACTACCTGAACTACCCTTTAAAATATTGTCACATGCATGGCACATGACTTTTTAACGCCAAAAAACTAACGGGGTTAGTGATAGTGACTATGGATGCAAAAATAAATAAGTTGGATGTGTTGTTTCAAAAGGAAATTAGTTTAGTGACCAAATACCCAAAGTGGTCATAGTTGAGTGATTTTTGATGCAGTTTTGCCTTAATTTTATTAAGTTCATGCCCCAAGTCAATGCACACACATTAATTCAATGTTATAGATTTCTATCATCCAAAAATGAAAATAAAAGACTAATCCTAGAAGATAGAAATATGTTGATGCAATTCAGAAAGATAATAAATGAGATATATGAACAGCATCAACCAACACAAACACAACTGGTACTCTGAATCATTAAAGAAATGGAGCATAAGAGTACAAAACAAAAGAGAATAAATGTTGTGTTACAAACCCAAATAAAGTTAAGACAGAAAAATAAAATTGTTCAAGGCATACAGCCTAACAAATCAAACTATAAGCAAAACAAAAGAGGTGCGGTCAACAAAGCAGTAAGAAGAAAGATAGAGTAGTGCGGCAGGGGCCAACGATCAATAGAGCGGTCGGTAGTATCAAATATCCAAACCAGGAATCTTCACCTCATCTTCAAATTCTGGAATGATGGGGCAGGAGAATACGTGGGCTAGCATATAATCAAAACTATTCACGGTTGGAAAATCGATACTGTTGCCTTCATCATTTTCGGCCTGTGAATGAACATTTCTGTGACCGGTATCAGCAACTTGTATGGAACCTTCTGTAACCGCGCTCCCAGCAGACCTCTGAACTGACTCCTCTAAAGTTTCCAATTTGTTTTCAACCACTTGCAATGAACCAATGACCGTGTTGGTCAGTTCCTCAATTCTGGTTCCTTGATAATCAAGTAGGGTTTTAAGAGTGGCAAAGACGGCCTTAATTGCTTCGAGTTTCTTCATTTGATTTTCAGTAAGGGCTTCAAGAGATGCCTTGATGGTTAAATCGACTTCCTTTTCCATACTAAACTTGACCTTTTTACCTTCATAAATCAGATCAGTCTTAACAAAATCCAGCTGCTTATGAATTTCAATGGAAGCATCAACCACTTCTCGAGAAATTCCACGGTTAAGTGCATTAGTCTGGATGGTCAGAGCCTCCTTTAAGAATTGAGGGGTAACCAAGAAATTAGTGTATAGAGCGGTCGATGTTGAAGCGGTCGGAGTAGGTTGTATGGTAGAAGGTTGAACGGTAGCAGAACTCGAACTGGTATTTCTAAGAACCATATCTTTAACAGTCTTTATTATAGCTATTGTCTCCCCCTTAATGGTGTCAATCAACTTCGAGGGAAGAGAACATAGCTCCTGTTGTAGATTGGCCTGAGTAGACTTAAGGTCAATAACCTCTGCGGTTAGCTGAGCAATAGCTGACTGATTTTCAGACTGGAGTTTGGTCAAAGCTTGGACCGCGGTAAGCAGAGCGGTCACTTGACTTGCGGTAGCAGGAACATCATCATGTTTGAACGAAGAAGGAGGAGTTGGAATAGAAGAGTGAGTAGGGGAAGCAAGTGTGGTGCGGTCGGAGGACTTAGGTATAGAACCAATTCCATCAACAGCAACTTCAGTGCGGTCGGGCTCATCGACCGGAATCACTTCTTGAGCAGCAGCCTCAAGGCGGTCAAAAGTTGGACTATCAACATTCACATCAACATCTTTGTCATTGTCATCACTTTTACCTTGCTGACTGCCATCATCATCAACCTGTTGTCAACACCATCATTGTCACTACCAGCAACCTTAACTTTGGAACCACTTGAAGCATCATCTTCAGTTTCCTCAATGTCAGACTCATTTTTCAAAGAATAAACTTGCCTTTCAACAGAAGGCTTCAATTTTTGAGCAACCTTTTTCAGAGTAGGAGCAACCTCAACCACAATATCAGTATCAACAGGAGGGGAACCAGTAGGAGTAAACACAGGAGATGCTGCAATCTTAGCCTTTTTAACAACCTTAATGGGACTAAGAGAATGAGTTCTCTTTTTCTCCCCCTGAGAAGCTGCAGTCGACGGGAGTTTAAAAGGTTTAACAGATGGTGCGGTAGATTTGAGAAACTTGGTTTTGTCAGATTTTGATGGTGCGGCAAGTGACTTGAGAGATGCGGTTGACTTGCGAGGTGGGGAAATGGAGTAGGTGGACTTGGCTGAAGCTTCTTTGAACTTAATTCCAACAACAACAGAAGATTTCTTGGCGGCAGGCTCAACAGCAATGCCCTTGCCTTTTCCTTTGACCGGTGCGGCAGGTACAGATTCCTCGTCATCCTCATCTTCTTCTTCTTCATTAGCGGCAGGTAAGGCTTGCTTTTGCTTTGAAGGGGACTCGTAGGGCTCATGAGGATCCTTAGCTAGATAGATCCGGTACAGAGTGTTACCAAATCGAAAACGGAAATTGGTTTTCATGGTGGAACGGGTAAAGAGTTTACTTTTGGAGATAGGGAGAAGAAGTTCTCAATTCTTTGACATAAATTTCCGGATCTCTTTGATGTGGGTCATTAGGAAGGTAATGAAGCGAGTATGGGTACGGTACTTGATCGTTCTTTTATCCTTTGCTTTGTTTTACGCGTTAATGCTGTCAATCAACACGTCATAGATAATTTGGCACCGGTCCATGTTTTCGCACAAATAAATTGCGGCAGAAAGGGTCCACTGAGTGGTGTTGAGATTAGCTTGATTTCTAGTTTTACAATTGATCGAATGACTAACCATATGGCTGATGTGGTACAAGACTTCATCGAACTCTTTCCTGGGAATCTTGGTTACATGATTGTGACCAACTAACCGCCTTGCAAGAGCTTTCAGTTCAGCGTCAGCGACGGTCGTGGCGTAAGTAACACCGGCCACCTTTTTGATCCCAAGAACTTCACAAATATTGACCACATCCAAAGACATCTCATGGCCCTCAATTTCAGCGTGAATGAATTTCACCATCTTGCCTGATGCACTTCAACCGGTCTCTTCAGTAGCTGTCGCAAAGAACTGATCAACCAAGGCAGGGAAATGGAATTCCTAATCGAACGTAAAGAATGGAAGCAACCAAGTCTTATCAAATCTTTTAATAAGGTTCCTTCCGATAGAATCTTCTTTTAGATCTTCGATGTCCATTAGAATGCCCGGTAAGAAGTGTTTGGTATTCTGATTTTTTTTTTTTTGAGAAGTTAGAGAGAAAATAAAATTGTGCGGTCACTTGCTAAGTTGTACGGTAAGTGACCAACGGTAAGGATAGTGCGGCAAGAGATATAATGGAAAGGTGAACATAAGCGGTAAGGATATGTAATGAGCATGTGGTAAGATAAGTGGTGCGGTCGACACACTTAGCAAACAAAATTCACAAATAAAGAGATTGAAGTAGATTATAGAAATAAGAATCAAAGCACACACAAACACCTATCTAGTGTGTGCCCAAAGAAAAAAATGGATCAAAAAATAAGAGTTCAAGAACACCAAGAACACTCGTATGAACACGATGACATGCACTGTAGAAAATTTCCAGAAATGCGCAAAACTGAGCCAAAAATCAAAAGAAATATGTATTTTGCTTCGAAAGGTCCGATTAAATGCAAAAATATCATCAATTTCAACATATAATCAACTCAAATGACCAGAAATTAAGAAGAAAACAAATGGGGGGGGGGGCGAAAATGTCTTAAACCCAGATGGGTGAAAAATCTTAAAATAAGTCAAAAAAAACTTGATAATACGCACATAGAGATGCATAAAAACGCAGTATAACAAGAACCAAACAACTATTTAGGCATAGAAATCAACAAAATCCATGAAAATGGGAAGAATATGAAAAGTTTCTATAAACCCACCAAGAACAAAAGGGATTTTAAAATTCATCAAATATGGAGAGATTAAGAGCCAAAATCATACCATTCGAGTTTGTTGAAATGAAGGATTGAGAGAGGATGATTTCTTGTGAGTTATCAGTTGGGCCCATCAATTTATAGAGAAACTAGAGAGAGAACGGACAAGGGAGGCGCTGAGAGAGAAAGTTTTAGAGAGAGAAAAAGTAGAGAGATAAAGAGAACAGAGAGTGTGCAGAGAGAGAGAGTGGGAAGAGAGATAGTGGGAAGGGAGTATGTGGGCGGTTATGGGAAGTGGGGAAGTGGAAAAGTGGAGAGTTAACCTCTGCAGATCAGAAAAGAGTCCTTTTGTCTCTAAGTGAGAGCCAATGACGGCGGAGCAATAATATAATAATGAGTTGAATTAAATAAAAGCGAGGAAAAATAAAAATTACCTTTATACCCTTGAAGTCAAATCATCACAACTCAAAAATATCTAGGGTAAGGGAACTTACCTGGAATCCTTGCGTGCGGTAAGTAGAAATTGGAGGTTACCGTAAGTGTGGTCGACCTTAGCAATGCGGCAACAAGGTGAGGTAGGGCTTCGTCAAGGTAGTAAATTCATGTTATCATTTTCCCATGCGGTCAAGTCATTTGCGGTAGGCATGAATGAGGTAGCACAGGATTGTGCGGCCAACATTAGCGGTCGACAATCATGCGGTAGGCATGGTTGTTGCTGACTTGCTACCTACTTATTTGAGAAACTTGGAGAAACCAAAACATTAGTACAAAAAGAATAAGGACAATTTATTAGAGTTCTAGCATACCCATTTCTCCTCTGAGAAACCTAAACCTCTTGGAATCTAGAGCCTTGGTGAGAATGTCTGCAATTTGATTGTCAGTACTCACATACTCTAGATGAATGTTACTTTTTTCAACATGATCCTTGAGGAAATGGTATTTGATATCAATATGTTTGGTCTTTGAATGCATGACGGGGTTGTTGGACACAGTAATGATAGATTTATTGTCACAATAAATTGGACAATTTTCTTCGTTGATTCCGTAGTCGACCAATTATTGTTTCATCCAAAGCACTTGGCAGCAGCAGCTTCCAGCAGCTATATATTCAGCTTCAGTGGTAGATATGGAAACTGATACTTGTTTCTTGCTACCCTACGAAACTAGTCGATTTCCAAGGAAATGACAAGTTCCGCTTGTGCTTTTCCTGTCAATGGTACATGCTACATAGTCTACATCTGAGTAACCTATAAGATCAAAATTCAAATATTTAGAATACCAAAGTCTAAGGTTAATAGTCTCAGATAAGTATCGAATAATACGTTTTACAGCAATAAGATGTGCTTCTTGAGGATCCGCTTGATAGCGAGCACAAACGCAAACACTAAACATGATATCGGGCCTACTAGCAGTTAAATAGAGAAGAGAGCCAATCATACTTCGGTACAAGGTTTGATCAACCTTCTTACCTTTTAAGTCTTTATCTAACTTATTACCAGCAGCCATAGGAGTGTCGTATGCTTTTGCATTGTCGAGTCCGAATTTCATGATGAGATCTTTTGTGTACTTTGCTTGGTTGAGGAAGATCCCTTCAGCACATTGTTTAATTTGTAGCTCAAGGAAGAATGTTAATTCTCCTATCATGCTCATCTCAAATTTTCTTTTCATTAGCATCTCAAATCGCTTACACAACAGTTCGTTAGTGGAACCAAAAATAATATCATCGACATATATTTGAACAAGTAAAGTATGATCATGATATTTAGCAATGAATAAAGTTGTGTCGATCTTACCACGCTTAAAACCTTTCTCTAGAAGAAATTTAGATAGAATATCATACCATGCCCATGGATCTTGTTTGAGTCCATACAAAGCCTTTTGAAGTTTATTGACATGATTTGGAAATTTGGGATCTTCAAATCCGGGCGGTTGAGCGACATAGACAGTTTCTTGAAGTTCGCCATTGAGAAATGCACTCTTCACATCCATTTGATAAAGCTTGAATCTTTTGTAAGAGGCATATGCTAAAAATATCCTTATAGCTTCAAGTCGTACAACGGGGGCAAAAGTTTCGTCGTAATCAATGCCTTCTTCTTGTCTATATCCTTGTGCGACCAACTGAGATTTGTTTCTTGTGATGGTTCCATTCTCATCTATCTTATTTCTAAACACCCACTTTGTACCAATCACTCCTTGATCCTTTGGTCTTGGAACTAAGTTCCACACTTTACATCTTTCAAATTGGTTGAGCTCTTCTTGCATAGCAACAACCCAATTTGAGTCTTAGAGTGCTTCATCAACTTTCTTGGGTTCAACTTGAGACATGAATGCAGTAAGTGCATCATAATTTGATCTTCTTGTTCGAACACCAGAATGTAAGTCACCAATGATATTCTGAATTGGGTGATCTCTGACCTCGCGCACTTCATGAGGTAAGTCTGGTTGAGTTGATGGTTGTTTTAAGTCTTCTATCGGTACATCATTTGTGCCATCCCAATCATAGGTAAGTTGAGGGATTGGTTCTTCAACATTGATGGGTGTTTAAACTTCAACTCCATTTGAGGTAGCAGCAGATGTGGTAGCTTCTGGTGCTTTATGTGAGGTAGGTGGAGGTGCAGTTGAGGTAGATGAATTTTCTTGAGTTGACTGATTTTGTGGTTGACTTGTACCTGTCTCATTAAGCTCAACAAAATCATCAGCAACATTTGGAGCCATATGTGGCTCAAGGAGAGAATGTTCATCAAAAGTTACATGGACAGATTCTACTATCTTAAGAGTGGTTTTATTAAATAAACGAAAAGATTTTGAGTGTTTAGCATACCCAACAAATATACCTTCGTCGGCCTTAGGAGCAAATTTACCTCGATGTTCTTTACCATTGTAGAGAATGTAACATTTGCAACCGAAAATTTTGAAGTAGGCAATGTTGGGGATTCTTCCTCTCCAAAGTTCATAAGGGGTTTTGTTGTAGGTCTTGTTGATAAGAGATCTATTTTAAGTGAAGCAAGCTGTGTTGACGGCTTCAACCCAAAAATATTGAGGTAGCTTCGCTTCAGCAATCATCGTTTTTCCTACCTCTATCAACGTTCTGTTCTTTCTTTCCACAACACCATTTTGTTGTGGAACTCCAGCAGCTGAGAAATTGTGGTCGATACCATGGTCGTCACAGTATTGAGCGACGCCATTTTTTTTTAATTCTATTCCATTATCAGATCGAACACTAACGAGGTTGTCTTCTTTTTGGGTTTGGAGCTGTCTAAAGAGCGTGGTCAAAATGTTATAACAATCGTCTTTGGAGATTATCATTTCGACCCACGTATATCTTGAATAATCGTCTACCACAACTAATGTATATCTATTGCCTCAAATACTTGTGGTAGTGACAGGTCCAAATAAATCCATATGAAGTAGCTACAAACATCTTGAAGTTGACGGAGTCGTCTTGCTGGAAAAAGACGCTTTTGGTTGTTTGCCTAGTTGACAAGCTGAGCACATTTCATCGTGGTGATCAGCTACCTTGGATAGACCACAAACTAGATTTTCTCTACCAATCTTGGAGAGATACTTGAAGTTTAAGTGACTTAGTCGTTTATGCCAAAGCCAACTATTTTCGCTAACATTCTTTGCTACAAAACAGAGATTAGAAGAAATACAAGAAGAATTGAAATCAACAATGTAAACATTTTTCTTACGAAATCCTTTGAGCAAAGTGACGCCAGAGTTGCCATCCTTGATAAGACAATGAGTTGAAGTGAAGTGGCATTGCAATCCTTTGTCGTAAAATTGTGAGATTGAGAGAAGATTATGTTTTATACCGGTTACTAGAGAAACATCTTGGATTGTTATTTTTTCTTTTCTGATAACCCCATAACCAATGGTCTTTCCTTTGCTGTTGTCGCCAAAAGTAACTGCTGGAGCTTTTTCATTACGGACACTTTCCAATAGATTGATATCTCCAGTCATATGCCTTGAGCATCCACTGTCTAGATACCATAAACTTGTAGCTTCATTGGAGTGACCAGCAATTAGGCAGAGGACCTACAAAATAAACATTTAAGATCAAGGTCCCCTTTATTATTTTGGGTCCTAAAGATTAGCAGCTTTTGACAACCCACACTTTCCTCACAGAAGGGGGTTTAAGCCTTCTGGGATTGGGTGTGAATCTTAAAAGACATTCAGCAGCCTTATGACCATAATCATCACACACAGAACAATGGTGGAAGCCACCCAACTGAGAGTTAACAAACTTCGTTGAAGTCTTCAGCACAACATCATTTACTGGTACGGATGAGTCGCCTTTACAAAGTTCATCCACTTGAAATTTTCCACCTTGCCACTACCCACGGTCGCTGGCTTCCTTGCGGTCGCCAATGTCCTTCGTGGGGTCGACTGACCTCGCGGTAAGTAGATGCGGTAAGGTGACTCAGTGACCTTGCTGGTGCTTGCCGCAGCAGGAGGTTCATCCATGGCAATACCTTTCAACTTTGCCTTGCCAGTTTGTTTCTTAGGGTAGATATAGTTGAACATTAGTTTCTTCTTTGGTTCTTGTCCTTCACCCTTTGAAACATGACGTTTAGCCTTCGACTCTTCCAAAGTTTGCTGGGTAAATTTCTCATCTCATTCAAAACAAGATGCACATTTAAAGTTGTCACTAGTTTAGAATCCCAAGCCTTCTTTATCACCACTAGGCTTTTGGGATTCTAGTATTTGTTCCATAGTGACACGAGAATTTGTCCACTCATTAGTGATCCGTTTAAGATCATTTATCTCAGCAACCAATTCATTGTTTTTAAATTTAAATATGGTATTTTGTTCTTCTAAGAAACGGTTTTGATCAGTAAGAGGAGTCATACTCTTGATCTGCTCCGTAAGGAGGGTGAGTTCAGATATTAGTAGAGATTTCTCCATCTTAAGTTGGGAAATTTCATTAGTTGAAAGTGATAAAGCTTCCTTCATGCCAGAAAACTTACTGATTACATGTTCAGCTTTTGTAAATATCTTTTCTTGTTCGTCGGGGGAAATGTCAAACTTGACTTGAGGAGTGGTAAGCAGAACTTCCTTTACCTTGGGATTGTATTGAGCCCTTCTTGCTGCACTTACATCACATCTAGAAAATAGAAGAACGCCATTCTTTTGAACTGGAGTTAGGAATCCTTTTTCAGCAAGTTCATCGGCCGTATAACTTATCCGTTTAGGATTTGCATTTGGTGAGTGACGACTTTCATTATCATCCTCACATCGGAATGAACGACCAAACAAATGTTACCTTCTTCAGAATCCTCGTCGCATTCATCAGAATCTGACTCTATCTAGGTAGCTAACTCTTTTGTGGCAGAGTCCTCTTCAGCGACCATTCCTTTTTACTTGGAATATCTCGGAGTGAAGTTGTTTTTCTTCTTCATGTATTTGAATTTGGGAATTGGGCATTCTGATGCGAAATGACCGGGTTTCCTGCAACTAAAAAAATGAAATCGTCTTTCTTTTTAGAGAAGTTGAAGTTCTCTTTCTTCTTTGAAGGGCTGCTCCTTGAAAACCTTGCTGGAGCTTTGCTCAAAGATCCGAGTCTTGCTGATTTTATGAATTTTTGGAATCTTTTCACGAACATAGCAAAATCATCGTCGTCCATATCAAGTAATTCTGATGTGGAGATTTTTGGATCTTCTTCCTCGATCACTTCTTCCTTTTTAGCAACCAACAACAAATTCTTTGTTTTTCAATCCATCTCTTCAATGTTGTGGAGCTTGATATCAAAAACTTTGAGGTTGACATAGAGGCTTCTGAGGTATTGGCCTCAGAGTTCCCCTTGAGTCATGGACCATTAAACCTGTTGATTATTCTATTTTAAGAGATTTTGGGTGTACTGCTTATTATCATGTGGATGATGGGAAGTTAGAACCTAGAGCTAGAAAGGGAGTATTCATGGGGTATGGAGACGGTATCAAGGGATACCGTATTTGGTCTCCATCAGAAAATAGGGTAATTATCAGTAGGAACGTCGTATTTGATGAGAATTCTATTATTAACCTATTATGAGATCTACAATTGTTTCGAGTGTTGGCGGTGTTGATAAGCAGGTGGAGCAACAAGATACTAAAGAGTTAGTTGTCCCACAGTTAGATGTTGATCAGAATCCACCAACAGAGACAGATACTGAAGCACCCGAAAATTCAAGTTCAGTTCCTGAAGAACATGAATTAGCACAAGGAAGGTCTAGAAGAGCTAATTTCAGTAAGCCTCCGGAGAGGTATGGATTTGAAGACATGGTGTCTTATGCACTGTAGGTTACTGAGGAAGTGGAGCCCGATCTTACGGAACCTTCTACTTTTAAAGAAGCAGTTACATGTTCAGAGTCATCTCAGTGGTATGCGTCTATGGGTTATGAGATGGAGTCTCTTCATAAGAATCAGACTTAGGAGTTGACCAAAAGGCCAGAAGGCAGAAAGATTGTGACTTGCAAGTGGATCTTCAAGAAAAAGGAAGGGATGTCACCGGTAGAAGGGATCAAGTATTAAGCTCGCGTTGTTGCAAGGGGTTTCACACAGAGAGAGGGGGTGGACTAAAATGAGATCTTCTCACCAGTGGTCAGACACACTTCGAGCATAGTGTTACTAGCAATAGTAGTACAAAGGGATTTGGAGCCTGAGCAACTAGACGTCAAGACAACTTTCTTGCATGAAGAGTTGGAAGAAGAGATATACATGACACAGCCGGAAGGATTCCAAGTTCCTGGTATGGAAGATTATGTTTATCGGTTGAAGAAGTCCTTGTATGGACTTAAACAGTCGCCTAGGCAATGGTACAAGAGGTTTGACAGCTATATGACAAAGATCGGATACACAAGAAGCCCGTATGATTGTTGTGTGTATCACAATAAGTTGGTAGATGGGTCGTACATCTATTTGGTGCTTTATGTAGATGATATGTTGATAGCAGTAGTCAAGAAGTCAGAGATTCAGAAGCTGAAAGTCTTATTGGCCGCAGAGTTTGAGATGAAGGATTTAGGTAACGCGAAGAAAATTCTGGGTATGGAGATTTATAGAGACAGAGCCAAACGAAAACTGTTCTTATCCCAGAAAAGTTACATCAAGAAAGTTTTAGAAAGGTTTGGTATGTCAACAGCTAAGGCTATAGATACTCCAAGTGCAGCGAATGCACGGTTGTCAGTCACGTTTGGTCCCAAGTCGGTTGAGGAGAAAGAGTATATGACTCGAGTACCCTATGCTAGTGCAGTTGGTAGTTTGATGTATGCTATGGTGTGCACTAAGCCGGATCTTGCACAGGCAGTTAGTGTTGTTAGTCGGTTCATGGGTAATCCGGGTAAGGAACTGTGAGAGCCCGCGCAGCGAACCTTTAAAGGAATCCGTGCGAATCGCGGTTTAAATCCACTCGGTTTCTCATAGCGGTTCCTCTACCTTTGTTTTTGGAGTAGAGAGTCGCCACCTCATTTTATTTTAGGGAAAATAGAGATAAACCCCTTTTTTTTATTTGAAATTGAAGTGGGTTTGGGGGCTAAGTAACGAGAAGAGAAGGTGATGAGCAGCACTCCTCTCCCCCTTACGGACTCTAGCATGCTTCCGCCTACGTTTTATTTTATGTCTTATTTGAAAGATTATTTTATTAATGCCTTAACTCGAAAAGGAATGTATATGTACGTATAAGGGTGTCTCCTAATCTAAGAAGGTTCATTTGAGTCACGGTCGGGAATCGGCTTGGGTGAATTCCCGATCGGTTTTCGAAAAGGATTTTGAACACTTCAAAAAAATAATAAAAACATACAATGGGGAAGGGGAAATAAATACATTATATACAAAATAGAATGAATTCCTTGAAAGAATGAGCGTCCTCTTCACGGGCTTGGCCATTGGTTTTCCGTCCCCGCTCTTGTGTACCTGTCCTAAATTAATCCGAATCCAAGAACTAGAAATTGGGATATAATCCCAGAGTGTTAGTTGTCTTTGTTGATATTTTATGGATTTTTTGGATAGATTTTAGACACAATACAATAGCAAGAACATTGAATGAGAGAATTAGTCCAGCCCAGCAAAGTATCAACATTGACACTTTCATCACAGAAATTGACCAACTTAACTAATGAATCTGGAAAAACTCAAATAATGAAAGTTGAAGAACACATATTAAACATGAAAATCCCAAAGTTTGGAACCCATAAAGTATGCCTAAGTCCTTTGAAAGATCTCTGACATTGTGATGTCAGAGATTGGGAATATGAAAACTGATTTTTGAAGAGGTAAACAAAGGAGCAAAAGTGATACTTTCTGGAGTCCAAAAATTAGTATAAAATATGATCATCTTCATTAGCTTTCTGGAAACAAAGTTCATGTTTTAATCTTGGTCCAAAAACCAATTTTATCCTGGGTTTTAAGCATAAGAACGGATAAGAACGGATCATGGCACAGAGATAGGCAAGCAGGGCAGTACACCTGTCACTCAAGTTTATGCACGAAAACCCTATCAAATCATGGAATATAGACACGAAATTGAATGAGCATGAACTTGAACATGTGATAAACAACTTTCATGTTTGGGGATAAGCCCAGAAATCA
This sequence comes from Campanula takesimana, assembly GCA_026119855.1. Classification (NCBI taxonomy): domain Eukaryota; kingdom Viridiplantae; phylum Streptophyta; class Magnoliopsida; order Asterales; family Campanulaceae; genus Campanula; species Campanula takesimana. The sequence goes on along the minus strand of JAOWBW010000825.1, from coordinate 340,119 downwards.
CTTTAAGAATGAGATTTTAGGAGAAGAAAATCGTTGGTCATGACAGTTTTGCAGGAACTGATAATAATACTCACAAGAATGGACCTCAAAACTAGGGATGGCCAAAACCAGTTCCGGGCCCGGTTCCGGTTCGTAACCGCCGGTTCCAGTTCGGCAAAAGGGTGACCCTGAACCAGCCCGTGCTTACCCCGGTTCCGGTTCCGGTTTGGCACAATCCGGTTCCGGTCCCCCCTTTAAAATTATTGAAAAACAAGGGATTTTCGGTCCGGTTCCGGTCCGGTTCGGCATATATGTGACCCTGAACCGGCCCGGATGCCTTGCGGTTCCGGTTCATCCGGTTCCGGTTTCCTCCCCGGTTTTCTCCGGTTCCGGGCTTTTCCGGTCCGGTTTTCCGGTTCCGGTTCGGTTTGGCCATCCCTACTCAAAACACCATTAAAAGCCATAGCCAAGCCATAAAACCTAACTAGCTTCTCATTTAACATGTTGAGATAATTATTAGAGAGCTATTTGACATTAAAACTAAATATACACATGGATATACATAGGAAGAAAGGGAGAGGGACAGATTCATGGCACTTGGGATCAAAAAGGGTATTTAGACATGTATAAGCTAAACCAAACCAAGAAATGGACATGGGATCATCATCAACACATATATACATCCCAAAGCTAAGATTCCAACATTCAAAGTCTTATTTGCATGGCCATATTAAGAGTTATACAAAGAAGATTGCAAGAAACACAAAGGGATCTAGCCAAGTAATGGCTAGATCCTTACACCATCAAATATATCATCTACATCTTTACATACTAAGAGTTTACATGAGAAAACGTGCTTCCTTTGTCTTGCCAAGGGAAGACTTTTTCTTTTTGTTTGAGTTGGATGGTTTGATTGCTTGAGTTTTGTGTGTTTTTTGTGAAGATTTGTAGTGGTTTTGGATGGTTCTTGGGTGGTTTAGGTAGTGGTGATGTGGTGGCCTTTGGTGGTGGTGTGGTGGAGGAGTGTAGGCTGAGAATTGAGAGAGAATTGAGAGAGTAAGAGAGTTGGAGAGTTGGAGAGTTGGAGAGTTGTGTATGAAATGTGGTGAAGTTGGAATGTTGAATGGTGAAAGTTGTGGCCAAACTTAGGCTATCTTGGAGGGGAGGAAGGAGGTAGTTTTTGTGACTAATCTACCCTTAATGTAGGGGTAGAGGAGGGGGGGGGTGATCTGATGGAGGTGATGGAGGAGGGAGGTGGAGCTTGAAGGAGAAGAAGAAATGATCAAGTTTGACAAAAATGGGAAAAAACTGCAAAGCCTGCGACATGGCCTGCACAGCCGTGCAGTTTAAGGCGCGCGGCCGTGCAGCCGGCCAAAAGTCAATTTTTTTATTTTTCTTTTTTCTTTTTCTAGCCATTAATGGAGTGACACAAGGCATATGTTGTCTGGTGCTTTACTTGCTCAGCACACATTTCTTCCAGCTCCGTCTTTTAGCTCCGCAACTCTCCGTTGTGCGCGTTCCGGTGTCCCGGTTGTCCGCGGGTCCAATGTGAAAGTTGCTCGGAATAATTCTTCGGTTCCGCCGGTGTATCTGTAATTTATCAACGAGAAAGGAATAGCATATTATAATATTAATGCATCAAATGTCCGGTAAAAAGCCTTTTTTAGCAGTGCGGGATCCGGCGAGGGGTCCCGACACGCGGATTTTCGAGAATTTGCCTGTTTACTCGGTTTTGAGCCCTGATCATGAATACGGACTCGGTTTATTCATTAGACGCACTGATAAGGCGCTCGGTAGCCCCGAACAGCCAAATCTGAGGTTCTAGATCAATTGTCGGGTTTAGACCAATTAAATGAGGGTAAAAAGGGGTGGGAGATCGGGGTGTCTACAGAGCCCCTCGTCGAATTCACTTTTAAAGTAAAGAGGATTCGACGATCACTAAAAGACTACCGATCTCGTCTCGTTTAACGGCTGAGCCCGAAGTGGGGCTTCCTACGTATCCCTTGTGGGAATCAATCCTTGGTTGTTCTACTCAAGCAAAAATCAAGCAAGCGTATGGTCGAACCTGGATTCCCAAGTTTCTTACGTATATCTTTCGAGAATCAGACCAATCTTAGTTTGTCTTAATGCTGGGGATGTGTGGGGATCCCCCCCTCGGGGCGAAACGAGTTCGTTCGAGGAAGAAAAGCCAAACACGTGTAACTTAACAAACTTAACGGAGTCGCCACATTTGTTAACTTTTAACCCAACAAATGAAAATGGTTAGATATTTATGAGTTCGGAGGTCAGGTTATGGCTTGGGAAGAGTTTCACATCACCCAAGCCGCCTCGGACAAAGCCGAATCTCCCTTGTGCTTGTTAACGAAAAGTGCATGTGTGTGTGTGTTTAGAAAACGGGAGAAGCTGACTTTAACAGAAAAAACGGTTAGAATTTTAACAGATAGGGTTCTTTTGTAAACATTCTGGATTGAAGGGGGTTGAACTGAAACATGCCCCTGGACAAAGTAGCCGTACGGCTAAAGGGGGTCTTCCTGGGAATTTTAACAGATTCCCAGGAATCAGTCCAGTTTCATACAGAAACAGAGCATTCTGCCTAAAATTGGACTATTTGATCATTTCCAGCCATTCTTTTGTAACAAAACACAGATTAAATCATCCCTATGTCATTAATCACTAGATTAGACACCAAAACAAGAATTTGGGATGTGATTAAGACAATCATTGGGGAATTATTGAGAAAAGGTGATGAACATGGCCTTTGAACCAAGATGGCCATTTTGATGAGTAAAGATTCAAACTTTACCATCAAAATGGGATCTTTATACAAGATTAAACCTTTAGGGACAACAAAATCAACATTTGGAAGCATAAATATTGAACCTTTATGACTCAAATGTGATGAATGAGTAGCTAGATCAAGATTTGGGTGATAAAGATGGAGACTTTATCACTCCAAATGATGATCATGGCCAAATACAACATAAAGATATATGCTTTCACCATAAAAATGGATCATCAAGCTATTTAAAGACAAGAAATTAACAAATCATGATCTTCTTTAGGTTTTACCCCTTTTCACATACTTGGATGTGAGGGCACCTTGAATCATTTCATGATTTGGTTCCAAGGTATATAACAAGAATATAAGGAAGACCCCGTCCTTACTCAACTAAAAAGTACCCAAGCCAACATATCTCGTTGGTCCCTCCTTACGTCGTCTTACCTGCATAAGCTCAAGTTGGAAGAATGCCTGGCTCAAACCATGGTGCCTACCACGGCTACCCCCAAGGAGGTCGTGCAAATGATTGGGAGTGGTCAATATGGAAACATCATCACCTTCACTGATTTGGATTTGCCTAAATTTGGGGTTAACCACAACGAAGCTCTCTACATTGCGGTGCAGTTGGACGAGCGTTGCCTCCCACGGGTTTTGGTTGACAACGGTTCCGCCATGAACGTCCTGCCAGCCAAAATGATGGACCTCCTCGGCCTTAAGACCGACGATTTGAGGCCCTCCACGATCACCATCAAAGCTTATGACTCTACGGCCTAAACAGTCCTAGGGATGGTCACCTTGAACCTATGTTTGGAAAGCAAAGGATGCCAACTGACTTCTAAGTACTTGACATCCCTATCTCCTTCACCGCTTTGTTAGGACGTCCTTGGCTCCATAAATTTAATGGAGTGGCTTCCACCCTTCATCAGTGCATGAAATATGTGCAAGGGGGTAACCTAACGATCATTTATGGGGACAGTGTTACTATGGAAGGAACCAACACCAATGGGATTCCTGTGCTGGAAATTAAGCACGAGGAGAACGATATGATTTTAACCGGCTTCACAGGAATACCTTCCGAGACCCACGTTTGTTGTGTAGATCTCACAATCACCAAGGATAAAATTCCCCACGCAATGAAGATGATGCGTCTGATGCACTACCTCCCAGGACTTGGCCTTGGAAAGAAGTTCCAAGGGACTCATAAAATTGTTGAGATCAAGGAGCAAAAGACACTCCATGGCTTGGGGTATAAGCCAACTCCCGAAGACCTTAGAATGGATAAGGAAATGGCCCGAAGGAAGAGCCAAGCCCGAGCTCAAGGAGTCTCTTACAAAACTCCCAACCTTCGCCCATATACCTTTGATATGAGCCGCTACTTTGTGAAAGGTGGAATCCAAGCTGAAGCCCCAACGAAAAGGGAACCAATGGTAACCAACAGGGACAAGCTCCAAGAGGACCTTATAAGATTTCGAGGGATGACCACCAACCCCGTGAGAAGGGCATTCCTAGACACGTCCACAATGCCCGGTCCTACCAAAACCACGATAACACATGAGTACTCTTTCAAAGGGGTGCCTGAGATGGTTAAGCAATTCGAGGGTTGGTTCATGGAAGGAAATGACAAGGAAGGAAACCCGTCTGGGGTCGGAATGGTAAGTACGAGTTTGGAAAATGGGCTCCCAAGAAAACCGGAGAGGAAGTTATGGACGACAAATGGAATGGCGTGGTGATACAAGGGTTATTTGGGGAGAATTGGTTGTGCCAGATCTGATCGATTTAGGGAAAGAAATGGTTATTGTAATAGAGGATGGATTCCCCGAGGTCGTCAACCCCCGCACCTTGGTTGAGCAAAGTGGTATGCCTCTGAAGAATTGGGTGACTTTCTCCGGACCTGTGGCTAGCAAGGAAGAAATGATCGCAGAACTTGGATTGATTCCCCGCCCTCTAGAGTCACATGTCGTAGGGTCTAGTGTAACCGAGTCCCCTCAGTCTCTTGTCTTTGAGTTTGAGTCTGTTTCCTCCGAGGGCCTCACGCCTGAGGATTATGATCTTGTAGCCAACATTGAATTCCCCTTTGCATCAAATGAAATGATGGACCTTTCTGAGTATCCCCTCATTGCCAATTTATTAGATGATAAATTAACTAATAATCTAAAAACGGTTAACGATGAATCACCTAATAATGCAGACGCACTAAACGAACAATACATTAAATAACTCTCAAAACAAGTTATTGACCGAGAGGAAAACCGTGCCCAAGCTGCCGAAGAGGTTTTGGCCAAGGTGAATTTGGGGACTGCGGATGAACCAAAGGAGACGCAGATTGGTAGCTACTTCAAAGGAACCAAAAGGGAAGACTTGGTTAAGCTGCTCAAAGAGTATGTGGATGTTTTTGCTTGGTCTTACAAGGACATGCTAGGGTTAGATGCCTCGATTGTAGAGCACAAGATCCCCGTGGATCCCGAAGTGACACCGGTTAAGAAAAAGCTTCGACGAATCAAACCGGAATGGTCTCTGCAAGTCAAAGAAGAGATTGAGAAACTGCTCCGGGTCAGCTTCATAAGGGTAATAGAATATCCCTCATGGCTCTCCAACATAGTAACAGTGACAAAGGCCAATGGAAAGGTCCAGTGTTGTGTCTACTTTAGGGACCTCAACAAAGTAAGCCCTAAGGAAGAATTCTCGCTCCCAAATATTGACATGCTCATGGATACAACCTCTAGCTTCGAGGTCAAGTCCTTTGTGGATGGTTTCGCCGGATACAATCAAATCAAAATGGACAAAGAAGACCAAGAAAAGACAGCCTTTACCACCGCATGGGGGACCTTCTGCTATACCGTAATGCCTTTTGGACTAAGGAACGCTGGGGCTACATACCAAAGTGCCACGACCGCACTCTTCCATGACATGATCCACAAGGAAATAGAGGTGTATGTAGATGACATGATCATCCATTCCAAAGGAATCGATGGGCAGCACCTAATCGACTTGAGGAAGTTCTTTGATAGGTTGAGAAAGCACTCCATGAGGCTCAACCTGGCTAAGTGCACTTTTGGGGTTTCCCGTGACAAAGTTTTGGGGTACATGGTCACCGAAAATGACATTGAGATTGACCCCCAAAAGGTTAAGGCAATTGCAGAAATGAGGCTACCTCGTACTCAAACGGAGGTGAAAGCTTTCATGGGACGACTGCAATACATTAGTCATTTCATAAACCAACTCACCCCCACGTGCGAGCCAATTTTCAAATTGTTGAGAAAAAACGCCAAAGTCGAATGGAACGAGGAATGTCAAAGGGCCTTCGAGAAAATCAAAGCCTACCTTACCCATCCGCCGATCCTTTGCCCTCCACATAAGGATAAGCCTTTCTTATTATACTTGACAGTAACAGATGCCTCGGTGGGAGCTATGTTGGCCCAAAAGAAAATAGATTCAAAAGTAGAGAATGCCATCTACTTTGTGAGCCGGAAACTACAAGGGAGCGAACTTAACTACTCCGCCATTGAAAAGACGTGTGCCGGACTGGTATGGGTGGTGAGAAAATTGAAGCACTATATACACTCCCAATCGATACAGCTCATCTCCAAAATAGATCCCATCAAATGTTTATTGGAAAAACCTTCTCTGTCCATGAGACTCGCCAATTGGTCTTTCTTCCTAGCAGAATATGATATCAGTCAAGTGGCGTGAAAAGCAGTCAAAGGGAGAGTTATGGTGGAACACTTGGCAGATTTCCCTAGCAATTAAGAAAAGGAGACTGACCCCCAATTCACTGACGAAGGGATATTTTCTCTTGAGGGCAAAAATAAATGGCAACTGTTCTTTGATGGCGCTACGAACAAAAGGGGAAATGGCATCAGAATGCTCTTAGTGGATTTGAAGGACGAGCACACCCCTATTGCCATTAAATTGAACTTTGACGTGACCAACAATGCCGCCAAATATCAGGCATGCACAGCCAGCTTAGAGGCCGCCCTTGAAAGGAATGTGAAAGAATTGGAGGTCTACGGGGATTCAACCTTGATCATCAACCAAGTGTCTAACAAATGGAAGACGTTGGACCCGAGGCTGCAAAAATACCATGCCCAAATGGAGGAACTCATGGCCCAATTCAAAGAGGTCAGCTTTCATTACCTACCAAGGGATCGGAATCGCTTCACGGATGCCTTGGCTACCTTGGCCTCATTAGTGGAAATCCCCGAAGGAAAGTCAATAAAACCCTTCAAAGTAGGGGAGAAAGGAAAATCCGGCATACTGTTGTGAAATCGAAGGAGCCCCGGAGAAAGTAAAGGAGCCATGGTACAACCAAATTTACCAATTTCTCAAAGAAAGAGAAGTTTCCTTCACAAATGAGAAAGGAGAATACAAGGATGGGACCAAAGCCAAAGGTGTGGCAGCCCTCAATTGGTTATCATCTCACTACGTAATTTTGGGAGATATCTTGTACAAGAAATGCCATTAGGGCCTTCGCTTAAGATGCATAAACGCAAAGGAAGAGCAGGAACTCATGAAAGAGGTCCATGGTGGAGTGTGTGGCCCCCACATGAATGCTCGGGCCCTAATGCAAGTCATCCTACGAATGGGGTATTTTTGGATCTCGATGGAGACCAACTGTATACAATTTGTGAAGAAGTGTGATAAGTGTCAACGGTTTTCCAACCTTAATCACTTGTCGCCTCATCATTTATACTGCATGACAACCCCATGGCCCTTCTCAACTTGGGGCGTCGACATCATTGGAAAAATTTACCCACCCGGGAGCAACGGTCACGAATTTGTCTTGGTAGCCGTGGACTATTTCACGAAATGGGTCGAAGCCAAATCATACAAGGTATTAACCTAAAAAAAGGTTGCGGAATTTATGAAAGAGAACATCATGTGCCGTTACAGGGTCCCAAATGAGGTCATCACTGATAATGGCTCACACTTTGAAGGTGAGTGTGACCGACTGTTAGAAGAGTTTCGAGTCACACGTCACAAGTCCTCCCCTTATAGGCCTCAAACCAATGGTGCGGTAGAAGCCGCTAACAAAACACTTGAAAGGATCATTAAGAAGATGGCAACACGGGGTATGGATTTGCCCGAAAAGCTACATCTAGCATTGTGGGGATACCGGACTTCAGTCAGGACCGCCACTGGGGAAACTCCTTTTTCTCTAACTTATGGGATGGAAGCCATGCTTCCGGCAGAATTGGAGGTCCCATCTCTAAGGGTTTTGCTGGAAAATCAGATTCATGAGGTAGATTGGCTCCGAAGTCGGCACGATGAATTGGCCTTGCTGGATGAACGCCGCCTAAAAGCAATGGAGCACATCCGTGCCTACCAATGAAGAATGGCACGAGCTTTCAACAAGAGAGTAAAGCCTCGAGAAATTCAGGTGGGAGACTTGGTTCTCATAGAGAAACCCCCGGGGAGGTCTAACCCCAATGGAAAGTGGGAACCCGTGTGGATTGGTCCCTTTGTTGTGCAAGAGATATTCTCAGAAGGAGCAATGAGACTCGCAGATTTGGATAAGCTCCGTCGATACTTTGTTTAAAAACAAATGAGTGCTAAAAGAATATACCCACCTAGATTGAAAACCCGTTTGGGCGGTCTAGGGAAAAAACAGGGTCGCACAATGAGACATAAAAAATGAACTACAATGACCTGAGCCCATTAAGGTCCTATTTGTAAAAGGGGAACGTAGGCAGCCAATCATTGGTCTGGTCTCAAAAATAAATAAAATTCAAGTTTGGTTCTTAAAGGAAACTTCATGATAAGTAACCACGGTTAAAACACTTTTTTGATGACTTCAAGCACGGTCTACTCTCGACTCAATGACATGCTAAAAATATAAATAAAACACTTAACCAAACTAATGTGTCTGAAATGGCAATGGGTGGATACTTAGACAGTAGGAATCATCATTACTCCTCGTCTCTCTACTCCTTCTTTTGCCTCCTCCGAGTTTTCTTCTTCTTCACATCAAAAATCTCGATCTCTTTTCTCCCAAGCTCGGTTGCCCTCCCGATCTCCCCAACAAGCCCAGTTGCCCTCAAAGCCATGTCAACTGCCGCCTTAGCCCGGAGATCCTCCATCCATGCCTTGAATTTAGGCACCACAGCCATCCTCCTTTCAGCTAGGATTTGATAGTCTTCAACGACATCCCCAGTCCGGCTGTGGCCGCTCGCCACAGCCTCGGCCTCCCTCAAAACCCTACTAGCATCAAAATCACCTTTAAGAATGGCCTCATGCCTTTCCTATATGAGCCTCTGAGTCTGCCCTATGGTCTGTTCATACCAATCCAAGTAAATTGTGGTCAAAACAGTGCTAGCCACACCCTTGAGAAGTACCCGAGCCGAAAAGAGGGAACACGCCCACGACCGGGTAAGGAATAAGATGGTGGAATGATCCCACATAGATAGTGACGGAGGTCTTAAATGCTCCGGATTGACACCCGACCACTCCAACAAAGGAGTTTGCAACAATCCAAACTACCTGCGAACCAACGGAGGGGTGTAGAAGGATGATCCCAAGAGTCCCGGCACCTGAACAATAGGGGAATCATCCTGATACTCTCTCACGAAGCTAATACGCCAGTGCAGGACCTACCAACGAATCTGTGAAGTCTGGAGATGAACCATGTGCGCCTCCCAATCACCCTGAGCAAAATCCAAAAGGATGCCTTTAAAAGAGTAGGACCACGGTTTGTGAGAAAGAGGAGCCTCGGGCACGGCAATCAACCTCTCCCTTAACCATATGGTGAGAAGAGCGGGGCTACCACCATGCATGAAACCATCACCTAAGGCCAAACGGTCCATACCATGAAGGGTTTCACCTAAGATCAAAGGGACAATGTCTTTTCCCATGAGGCATTCCTCAAGAATACTTAACAGAACCCTGTGACAAGTGCTTTTAGAACTAACCATGTAGAAAAAGGCAAGGATACACAACCCAAAGGCATTCCAAGAAAACTCATCGGTCCGATCCATGAACCTCTCGGGAAGGTCCGAGATGTCAATAAAAGTATGATTAAGGACCATGGATTGGGATTCTTCTAAAGGATTACCAAGAAGAGTTACCAACCTTTCAACACATATCGTGTCATCAATCGAAAGGAGAGCAATGACCTCCGTGTTAACGCCCCCCACCAGAGCTTTGAAATCCTCATAAGTCGGAGTGATTTTGTTGAGAGAAAAGCAATACACATGTCTTCTGATATCCCAGAAAGACGCAGCGGCCCTCAAAAGCTCAAGATCCGGGATGAATTCCTTGAGAGACCAAAGGGATCTAAGGCCAAACTTGGCTTGAAAAATATCCTTATTCTCCCTCATATGATGCCTCATCCAAAGCCTAAGATTGCCTTCAAAGCATTCTTGATCAATCTTGGATAATTTTGGTGGTTTCTCCATTAGAAAAGACTCCATGGAAAGAAAAACCTCGAAGGACGAAGGAAATGAATTGCTTCTAGACATCAGGTTAAGGTGTTGGAGATTATGCCCTAGGCCCTTGAGAAAGGCCTTACGTTACACATGATCTCATTTGTTATGGAGATACCAACCTTGGGTTATTATATGTTTTACATGTTTATTATAATAATCCCGTACCTAGCACTTATGAAGAGCTAGCATGAGTTTAATGGATAATCATATGATGGTTATAGCGCATAGGATGCGGATTAAACTTATGGGTACTTGTTGGAGAACAAGTATCGGACATGACCCGCCTATGAGATTTATGTCATAATTAAATCTCATAATAGTCATATCATTTGATATCCTTAGACCTGAGATTATCATGGTCTTCCACATGATGAACATTATGTTTGACGTACTCAAACGCTACCCCTAACCGGGTGGTTATAAAGGCTATGATTGGCATAATCGGATTCTTGTAGGGAAGAATGATAAGTCAAGATGGAATTTGTCCCTCCTCAAGAGAGATATCTGCTTAGGCCACTCGTAGAGTGAGATTGATGAAATGCGTGGCCGCGCTCAAATGAATTGATATGATAAATATCATTTGCTCATAATCAATCTACTCAAGATCGAGAAAGCATTGAATAATATAAGTTGACGTGGACCATGACTTATGTTCAATATGATATCGTGTGATAAAAGGATTGTAATATGTTCTATGAGGATAACGAACTTCGTTAAGTTATATTAATTGGGTAGTCATGATGGCTTGCTAGAGTCCGCTCATGATTTATGAGTTTAACCTTGGTTGGACTCATTGCCAACTTAATATAATCCTATGGGGTCACACACAAAAGAACGAATTGTTTAAAAGGCTAAAATTGACCTTCTGCTGGTGCTCGGCCGAGCACCTCAAAGGACTAGGCCGAGCAAGAGAAACATAAAGGTAAAAATTAAGACTCGGCCGAGCAGGCCCTGTTTGGGCCCAGATTACTGATTTCGTGTTTTGACGGGTTTTGACCTATTTCTCCTAAAAGGTTTAGGACTAATGAGTTTAAATACCTCTTTCTTAACCCTAATAAGTAAGTATTGATATTGTATCATTATTGGTAGCCTCCGTGTGTTTGAGAAACACATTCTTGAGTTTAGATTGAGAATCAAAAGCTCAAGAACACCAATAAATTCATATAGCCTTTGAAGATTAGAAAAGCATGTTTTCTAATGGGTCTAGCAATCCAGATCTAGAATCGTTCTAGATATTCATTCACGTGTGGATACACATAGAGGATGCTTGCTTTAGCATCTCAAAGTTCGTGTTCTTGTGATCGTGATTCAAAGAAGCGCGAAGAACAAAGATTGAAGATCTCAGAATTTTAAAGCTCCATCACGGTTAGTGTTCTAAATTCATCTTCATATTAATTTAATCATCTTGAATGGATCTAGACTTTGGGTTTATTCCGCTGTGCATGTTTGCACAAAACCCAACATAAGGCACTTAAGGAGATGACCAGACCCAGAATAAAATTCAATGCATAAAAGGCACCCACTGCCTTAGCCGTACGGCTACGTTGGCCCTGACAGAATTGATGATTTGAAAGATTGGCTTTATGACCCCCTCATTCAAGGCCCCATCCCAACCATATCATAAATACCCCAGATATTTGCCCTCCTTTGGATCATGCAACATGAATTTAAAAATACACCAAGGCAGTCCTTGACGTAAGCCCAGTGAAATTTGTGAGGATTATCGCAAGGCAGTCCTTGACGTAAGCCTAATAAAATTTGTGAGGATTATCTATCGGCAGTCTTTGACGTAAGCCCAGTAAAATTTGTGAAAATTGCTTGGTGTGAGAATACACTTAAGCCCGGTGAGAAAATCACATCTCCCAGCAGTTTGTAAGCCCGTTTTTTGCGTAGTATGAGCATGCAATAAGGAAGTCCTTGACGTAAGCCCAGTCAAAAATTGTGAGAGTTTTCCTAGTGCGAGCATACACTAGGTGGTCCCCATGCGACGTAAGCCCATTGATTTTTTGACCCGGCCATTTGTAAGCCCGTCTTTTCCTGAAATTCCCCGGCCGTTTGTAAGCCCGTCTTTGCCTAAAGGTCCCCGGCAGTTCGTAAGCCCGTTTTACCTAAGAAGACCCGGTGATTTGTAAGCCTGTCTTTTGCCTAGAATGACCATAACCTTAGGCCATCCTTGACATAAGCCCAGTGAAACCTTAGGCTATCCTTGACATAAGCCCAGTAACGTCCTAGGCCGTCTTTGACATAAGCCCAGTAAAACCTTAAGCCGTCCTTGACATAAGCCCAATAAAGTCTTAGGCCATCCTTGACATAAGCCCAGTAAAACCTTAGGCCGTCCTTGACTTAAGCCCAGTGAACTCTTAGGTTTAGAAAACCTCGCCCCGGCTATCCTTAATGGGATGTAAGACCAGCTTTCCCGTCAAACTCCCCAAAGATGGAGTTGACCAAGCCTTAACTCAGAATAGTCATTATAGGTTGAGGTCCTTATCCTCGGCAGTCCAGAATGACGTAAGACCATCCTTCTAAGTCAACCCTCTCCATAGAGCCAAGTTGACCATGTCCCACCTCTGACCCCGAGAGTCACGCTTCCTTGTGTAAGTCAACCCTCTCCATAGAACCAAGTTGACCATGTCCCGCATCTAACCCCGAGAGTCACGCTTCCTTGTGTAAGTCAACCCTCTCAATAGAGCCAAGTTGACCATGTCCAGCCTCTGACCCCGAGAGTCACGCGTCCTTGTGTAAGTCAACCCTCTCCATAGAGCCAAGTTGACCACCTCCTTTTATAAGTCAACCCTCTCCATATAGCCAAGTTGACCATGTCCCGCCTCTGACCCCGAGAGTCACGCGTCCTTGTGTAAGTCAACCCTCTCCATAGAGCCAAGTTGACCACCTCCTTTTATAAGTCAACCCTCTCCATAGAGCCAAGTTGACCATGTCCCGCCTCTGACCCCGAGAGTCACGCTTCCTTGTGTAAGTCAACCCTCTCCATAGAGCGAAGTTGACCATGTCCCACCTCTGAACTCACCGAGAGTCATGCTCGTCCCCCTAAAAAAGGATAACTGATATCTGCCTAGCCCCTAGGTTTGGATAGCCTTAAAACTTCTCTCCTTTTCTGAACTACGTTAGGCTTGATTCCCCGCAAACGGGATTCGTAGGAATCCTATACCTTTAGGTCCAGCCATGCAAACCAAAATCGGTCAAGCCTGTTGGGTTTCCAAGTAACATGCGCAGCGGAATATAGCAATTAAAATTTTAAGAAACCCAAAGCCATGGATCCTTTCATATGATTAAATCAAATACAACATAATGAATAAAAGAAAAACTAACCCTTGATGACTATCAAAGTCTTCTTCGGTCTTGGTGGAGAAACTTGAGGCTTTATCACGGACAAAATCACGAACTTTGTAGATGATAAAATTCACCCTCTAGCGGTGTCCACACTTTGAACGAATATCAAGAGGCTCCTTGATCTTGGTTGCTAGACCAATAATTATGAAACACACTTTCACAATTTAATAAAGAACTATATGGAATTTATTTGTGAATTATTTTGTTCCTCAATCAATGATATCTTAGAACAAAAAAAAATCTCTCTCAAGCTCTTTGAGACTCACAAAAGCACTTGTAAGGATGGTCTGGCCGAATTGGGGTTTTTATACACAATTTAGACCTATTCCAAATAGGTAACTTGTGCCTAAAACCTTTCCTAATCGAATTAGGAATTTTTCTGTCGGCATACCGGGCGCCCGCCTGGTCCAACCCAGGCGCCCGCTCATTTGACCAGAAGGTCCAGTTCTTTCAGAATCAATTCAGGCGCCCGCCTGGTCCAACCCAAGCGCCCGCTCGGTTGACCAGGAAGCCCAGAATTCATTCAGAAATTCCTTTGAGGTCCTTCGACCCTAAATTCCAATATGGTCCTCTTATTTAAGATTCGTTCTATTGTGTGTGACCCTCTAGGATTATACTAAGTTGGCAATGGGCTCAAACATGAAACCATAAGATATGATTAGGTTTTAGCAAACCGTCATACCTGCCCAAATAGTATAACTAGATACAAGTTCGCATTCCTTTAGAATATGTCATAATCCTTTTGTCCACGATGTCATTGAACACAAGTCATGGTCAAACAGTCAACATGTTTTGTTCAATACTTTCTCAATTCTGATTATGTTGATAATCCAAATGACATTGATCCAATCAATTCATTTGAGCCCGGCCGAACATTTCATCAACATCATTCCTACGAGAGGCCCAAGCTTGACATCTCTCCGTAGAGGGACAAATCCATTTAGCTTATTATTCTTCCCTACTTGAATCCGATTGTGCCAATCATACCCTTTATAACTACCCGGTTAAAGGTAGCGTTTGAATATGTCAAACATAATGTTCATCAAGTGGAAGACTATAATAACTTCATGTCTAAGGATTCGAATGACATAACTAATATGAGATATATGTACGACATAGACCATGACATAAATCTCATACAGCGGGTCATGTCCAGTACCTTGTTCCAAACAAGTACCCATAAATCTAACATGATCATCTCATGATCATTTAGCCTTTATACTAGTGCTTAACAAGTACTAGGGACGGAGATTATTATAAGTAAACATGAACAACAATAATAATCAAAACATCTCTTTATTGATATGAAATAAATTATAACAATTACAACGTTTGTTAAACGTGCCTAGGGCACCACTACCAACAATCTCCCACTTTCCCTAGGCCCAATCTCCCATGTATCTAATACCCATGGACCTAACATGACCATCATGTTTAGCTTGTGGAAGTCCCTTTGTTAGCGGGTCCGCAACATTGTCATCAGTAGGTACTCTGCATATATTTACGTCTCCCCTATCAACGATCTCTCGAATGATATGAAAACGCCTAAGTATGTGTTTGGATTTTTGATGTGCTCTTGGTTCCTTTGCTTGAGCAATAGCAACATTATTATCGCAATAAAGGTCTATTGGATTAGCAATACTAGGAACCACTTCAAGTTCAGTTATGAACTTCTTAATCCAAACAGCTTCCTTTGCAGCATCCGATGCAGAAATATACTCAGCTTCTGTTGTAGAATCAGCGGTTGTACTTTGCTTGGAACTATTCCAGCTTACAGCTCCACCATTTAACATAAACACAAAACCCGATTGCGATCGGCTATCATCTTTGTCGGTTTGGAAGCTTGCATCCGTGTAAGCATTTACAACGAGATCATCTTCCATTCCTCCATAGACCAAAAATGAGTCTTTAGTTCTTCTCAAGTACTTAAGAATCGCTTTTACAGCTATCCAGTGATTTTTGCCAGGGTCAGATTGGTATCTACTTGTCATGCTTAAAGCATAAGATACATCCGGCCTAGTACAAATCATGGCATACATGATGGACCCAAATGCCGAAGCATATGGAACATCATTCATTTTCTCACGCTCATCGTTTGTCTTAGGACATTGAGTCTTGCTTAGAGAAACTCCATGTAACACGGGCAAGGTGCCTCTCTTAGAATTTTCCATACGGAATCTTCTAATGACCTTGTCAATGTATGTACTTTGGCTTAAACCAAGTAGCCTCCTTGATCTATCTCTATAGATCTTAATGCCAAGTATATATGCGGCTTCACCCATATCTTTCATTGCGAAGCACTTTCCTAACCAAGTCTTCACAGAATGAAGTGTAGGAATGTCGTTTCCAATGAGTAATATGTCATCCATGTATAAAATAAGGAATAGCACTATGCTCCCACTAATCTTCTTGTATACACAAGGCTCATCTTCGTTCTTGATGAAACCAAACTCTTTGACCGATTCATCAAAACGGAGATTCCAACTCCAAGAAGCTTGCTTCAATCCATAGATGGATCTCTGCAATTTGCATACTTTAGAATCTTGTTCAAAACCTTCTGGTTGTGTCATATACACATCCTCTTGGAGTTTTCCATTCAGGAAAGCGGTTTTGACATCCATCTGCCATATTTCATAGTCATGATATGCGACAATGGCAAGCAAAATTCTTATAGACTTGATCATTGCTACGGGTGAAAAGGTCTCATCATAGTCAATACCATGAACTTGCCTATAACCCTTCGCTACAAGCCTAGCTTTTTAAGCATGCACCTTCCCATCCATGTCAGTCTTCTTCTTGAAGACCCATTTGCATCCTATGGTTTTTACACCTTCGGGCGCATCAATCAAATTCCAAACTTGATTGTCTTGCATGGATTGCAATTCGAATTCCATGGCTCCAAGCCACTTGTCCGAATCAGGAGGAGACATCGCCTCTTGGTAGGTTGACGGTTCATCATTCTCAATGATTTCTACCTCATTACTATTCATTACGAGAAATCCATATCTCTCGAGCTCGGATCGTAACCTACTAGATCTGCGAGTTGCTTGTGTATTTTGAACAGGTTCCACAACTCCTTGTGGTTCTTGTCCTTGTTGCACTATTGGTTCAATGTTATTTTCTGGGTCTCGAATTTCTTCAAGATTTATTTTACTCCCACTGATTTCTTTGGAGAGAAACTCTTTCTCTAGAAAGACACCAGTCCGGGCAACAAACACTTTGTTGTCCTCACGGTTGTAAAAGTAATATCCTCTAGTTTCCTTAGGATATCCCACGAAAATACATTTATCAGATTTGTGTGCAAGTTTGTCTGAGACGAGTCTTTTGACAAAAGTTTCACAACCCCAAATCTTCATGAAAGACAGACAAGGCTTCTTTCCGCTCCACATCTCATATGGAATCTTTTGAACCGATTTAGTTGGAACACGATTTAGTGTGAAAGCAGCGGTTTCTAGGGCGTAACCCCAAAAGGATATTGGAAGATCAACTTGACTCATCATTGATCGAACCATGTCTAACAAAGTCCGATTTCTCCTCTCGGACACACCATTCCATTGTGGTGTTCCGGGTGGAGTCAATTGTGAAACTATTCCACAATTCTTTAGATGATCATCAAATTCTTGACTTAAGTATTCTCCACCACGATCTGATCGAAGTGCTTTAATACTTTTGCCAAGTTGTTTTTCTACTTCATTTTGAAATATTCTAAATATCTCAAACGCTTCACTCTTATGTTTCATTAGGTAAACATACTCAAATCTACTATAATCATCAGTGAAGGTTATGAAGTATTGAAATCCTCCCCTAGCATTGCCACTTAATGGTCCGCATACATCGGAATGTATCAACCCCAATAAGTCGCTTGCCCTTTCACCCAACTTGGTAAAAGGTGTCTTAGTCATTTTTCCAAGAAGACACGACTCACAAGTATCATATGACTCTAAGTCACATGAACTCAAAAGTCCGTCCCCATGGAGTTTTGAGATACGCTTCTCATTAATATGACCGAGACGGCAATGCCATAAATAAGTATAATTTACATCATTAGGTTTAGATTTCTTATTTACATGATAGACATTGTCATTATTTTCATTCTTGACATCCAAGATATAAAGGCCATTAAATGAATTAGCAATACCATAAAGCACATCATTTTAATAAATAGAAAATTTCTTATTCTCAATAAGAAACTTAAAACCTTCATTATCCAAACAAAAAATTGAAATAATATTTCTGCTTAAATCCGGAACATAATAACAATTGTTCAAAACAAGAATTAATCCGGAAGGTAAAGTGATTTCATAAGTCCCTACGGCTAATGCAGCAACTCTTGCTCCATTCCCCACGCGTAGATCTACTTCACCTTCTTTAAGCAGTCTCCTATTCTTTAGTCCCTGCACATTTAGACAAATGTGAGAACCACATCCGGTATCCAATACCCAAGAATCAGTGGTAGAAAGGAGAATATCTATCATATAGATACCTGAAGTCGACGCAGCCTTGCTGCTCTTCTTCTTCTTTTCCTCTTCCAAGAAAGCCTTGCAATTACGTTTCCAATGACCAATTTCTTGACAATGGAAACAGATTGCATCCTTTTGTGAATCAGGTTTTGCCTCAGAAGCCTTGGGAACCTTTGCCTTGCTTATTTTGGGTTTGACAACTTTCTTACCCTTTCCTTTGGCACTAGCCTTCTTCCCATCATGAACCAAGAGCACGGGAGAACCTTTCTCCACAATTTTCATCTCTGCAGTTTTGAGCATCCCATGCAACTCAGAGAGATTCTTATCCATTCCATGCATGTTATAATTCATTACAAACTGATTATAACTTTTAGGCAATGAATTAAGAATGAGATCCGTGGCTAGCTCCAATGGAATTGGATAGCCAAGTTTCTCAAAGTGCTCTACATAACCTTTCATTTTAAGAAAGTGAGGACTCACTTGTTGTCCTTCATTCATTTTACAAGTAGTGAATGCAACAATGGTCTTGTACCTCTCTTGCCTAGCTTGCTCTTGAAACATGGTTCTCAACTCCACGCCTATCTCATAGGCTTCCAAATGTTCCAAACTTTGTTGGAGTTTTGAACACATAGCAGCAAGCATGAGACAACTTACATCTCTAGAATCATTACGATGTTTCTTATGAGCGTCTCTTTCTGCCCTAGGGGCAGTAGGCAGTGGTTCAGCAGGGAGAGGCCCATCGAGAATGTACAACTTATCTTCTTGCCTAAGAACGATTCTTATGCTGCGGATCCAATCCATAAAGTTAGTACCATTCTCTTCGAGCTTATCCTTCTCAAGGATCGATCGCAACGACATTGATTGAGTGTTATTAGTCATTATCTACAAATATGCAAAATTTCCAAAATTTAATAAGTACCAATTTCATTAAAGAAATAAATAATGTATTTTTCAAACAAAATACTCTCACTAAATTATATAATCTTCATATACATCCAATGTATAATATAATTTAATTGGGCTAAGATCCAACTTTAATTTAACTTTTGAGTCCACGGAGGCGGACCGCTCAAAACTAAATTAATTAGGTAGACAATCATGTCAATCATATCCCATATGATTCTTAGATCTTTTTATGAGATTCTTTGAGAAATCCAATTTCAAAAAGCACGTTTAATCTCATCTTTTGCCTAGGCCCAAAACTGTTTTGACGCCTAATTAAGTCCAACCATTTTAAACGTATAGGAACCATTCAATTTAATGCACCTTGCGGAGGCAAGCCCACATTAAACTAATGAACCTCATCTTCCTCATACATGAATAAGATTAATGCACCTCGCGGAGGCGAACCCACATCAAGATTACCCATGTATAAACAAGTGTTTTAATCATGGCATGGCAAAGAAGGACTTAAAACTTTCTTTGAAGGTTCATCACATATAGCATATAACACATTTATGAGCACATAATATAAACATGTTACACATCAAGTTTAGCCATTAAATTAATCTCCATTAATTTAAGCATGATATTTATGTGTCATTAGTTTCTCTATAATTATGAGGATGAGACTATTTCAACTTTGGTTATTATCTCCAAATCAAGACAACAAGAAGTGCGGTCGAACGAAGCCATTAGGCAACCACAATCCCGCACTAATTCAAGAAACCAAGAAAGTAGTCCATGTGGCCGAAACTAAGCAATAGATGGTCTCGATGAACATAGGCCAATTGCATTCACAATTCCACATGGATCTCCAATCATTGAATCAAGAACTTTGTTTCTCAATTTTAGCAATTATGAACTCTTCATGATTCTAACTTCGTTTTATCTTTGAAACTTTGATTGCGATCAATTTTGGGAAACACAATCTCGATGAACGCAGATTAGCCATCCAAAACTTGAACCAATATAGGAATCACAAGACTAAAACAAATAGGAAAATCAAACCCCAAAATCCACACACAAACCAACTATCCAAAACCCATTCCAGATCAGCAAGTCTGGACTGGTCTTGTTACTGGTTTTGTCGAATTTATCGAAAATTCCATATTCAGATTTTAACCAGAATCAGAACAAATTTTGACAAGCGAGCGCCCGCCTGGACTACAGTGAGCAGGCGCCTGAATGGTCATAATGGTACAGAATTTTTAAAGTTCGAAAATTTTGTCTCAAAATTATTTTTTCCCGATTATTAAAACTTTGATCTGATCAAAAATCAATAATCGAAATAATTCAGAATCCATCATAATTTTATTGCGATTGAATCGTGCGATTAAAGTTGTAAAACAATAAACCACATAAAATCACAAAAACACATAAACATCATATATTCCAATATTCATATCATGCAAGGCACATAAACAATTTATATACACATAACATGATCTAAGTATTGAATTAATCAACATGAACGGGGCTCTAATACCACTGTTGGGTTTCCAAGTAACATGCGCAACGGAATATAGCAATTAAAATTTTAAGAAACTCAAAGCCATGGATCCATTCATATGATTAAATCAAATACAACATAATGAATAAAGGAAAAACTAACCCTTGATGACTATCAAAGTTTTCTTCGGTCTTGGTAGAGGAACTTGAGGCTTTATCACGGACAAAATCACGAACTTTGTAGATGATAAAATTCACCCTCTAGCGGTGTCCACATTTCGAACGAATATCAAGAGGATCCTTGATCTTGGTTGCTAGACCAATAATTATGAAACACACTTTCACAATTTAATAAAGAACTATATGGAATTTATTTGTGAATTATTTTGTTCCTCAATCAATGATATCTTAAAACAAAATAAAATCTCTCTCAAGCTCTTCGAGACTCACAAAAGCACTTGTAAGGATGGTCTGGCCGAATTGGGGTTTTTATACACAATTTAGACCTATTCCAAATAGGTAACTTGTGCCTAAAACCATTCCTAATCGAATTAGGAATTTTTCTGTCGGCATACCAGGCACCCGCCTGGTCCAACCCAGGCGCCCGCTCATTTGACCAGAAGGTCCAGTTCTTTCAGAATCAATTCAGGCGCCCGCCTGGTCCAACCCAAGCGCCCGCTCGGTTGACCAGGAAGCCCAGAATTCATTCAGAAATTCCTTTGAGGTCCTTCGACCCTAAATTCCAATATGGTCCTCTTATTTAAGATCCGTCCTATTGTGTGTGACCCTCTAGGATTATACTAAGTTGGCAATGGGCTCAAACATGAAACCATAAGATATGATTAGGTTCTAGGAAACCGTCATACCTACCCAAATAGTATAACTAGATACAAGTTCGCATTCCTTTAGAATATGTCATAATCCTTTTGTCCACGATGTCATTGAACACAAGTCATGGTCAAACAGTCAACATGTTTTGTTCAATACTTTCTCGATTCTGATTATGTTGATAATCCAAATGACATTGATCCAATCAATTCATTTGAGTCCGGCCGAACATTTCATCAACATCATTCCTACGAGAGGCCCAAGCTTGACATCTCTCCGTAGAGGGACAAATCCATTTAGCTTATTATTCTTCCCTACTTGAATCCGATTGTGCCAATCATACCCTTTATAACTACCCGGTTAAAGGTAGCGTTTGAATATGTCAAACATAATGTTCATCAAGTGGAAGACTATAATAACTTCATGTCTAAGGATTCGAATGACATAACTAATATGAGATATATGTACAACATAGACCATGACATAAATCTCATACAGCGGGTCATGTCCAGTACCTTGTTCCAAACAAGTACCCATAAATCTAACATGATCATCTCATGATCATTTAGCCTTTATACTAGTGCTTAACAAGTACTAGGGACGGAGATTATTATAAGTAAACATGAACAACAATAATAATCAAAACATCTCTTTATTGATATGAAATAAATTATAACAATTACAACGTTTGTTAAACGTGCCTAGGGCACCACTACCAACAAAGCCGTCCTCCCATCAGATTGGGATGCTTATTTTTATCGACAACCCCGCTTTTCCAAAGTGACGTTGTCGAGGGGCTCTGTAAGTACCCCAATCTGAAATCGATCAACTTAGAGGAATTCTTAGCACCATTCAGAGATAAACTGATAGGCTGGGATCTCACTAGGATAAACTGAAAATTCCAGGACTACTCTAGAATTAAACTTAGAAAAATCAAGAAGCTCGCCATGCTGAGCCGTACGGATGGTTTGGACGCGGGGAACGCCTAGCCGTACGGATGGTTTAGGCACCTTCAATCCCTATAAATTGAGACCCTTGTTGATCATTTCAGGGGGGGAACATAGTTTCGTAGGTGAAACTCTGCAGAAATAAAGTCTGAGTAAAACACCACCAAATACTTGAGTGAAAAGAGAGGAAGATAGGCCATAACCTAGGTGAAGCCTCCTTCTCCCCATATTCTCTCCATTTTAAACTCTTTTATTCTTGTTTATGTTGTTTATTTACTTGCATTTCAAGCCTTGCCCTTGTCAAGCACCTTTATATTGCAAGTCTTGCCCTTGTCAAGCACTTTTATATTGAAAGTCTTATCCTTTCAAGCACCTTATATTCTTGTTATATACCTTGGAACCAAATCATGAAATGATTCAAGGTGCCCTCACATCCAAGTATGTGAAAAGGGGTAAAACCTAAAGAAGATCATGATTTGTTAATTTCTTGTCTTTAAATAGCTTGATGATCCATTTTTATGGTGAAAGCATATATCTTTATGTTGTATTTGGCCATGATGATCATTTGGAGTGATAAAGTCTCCATCTTTATCACCCAAATCTTGATCTAGCTACTCATTCATCACATTTGAGTCATAAAGGTTCAATCTTTATGCTTCCAAATGTTGATTTTGTTGTCCCTAAAGGTTTAATCTTGTATAAAGATCCCATTTTGATGGTAAAGTTTGAATCTTTACTCATCAAAATGGCCATCTTGGCTCAAAGGCCATGTTCATCACCTTTTCTCAATAATTCCCCTATGATTGTCTTAATCACATCCAAAATTCTTGTTTTGGTGTCTAATCTAGTGATTAATGACATAGGGATGATTTAATCTGTGTTTTGTTACAAAAGAATGGCTGGAAATGATCAAATAGTCCAATTTTAGGCAGAATGCTCTGTTTCTGTATGAAACTAGACTGATTCCTGGGAATCTGTTAAAATTCCCAGGAAGACCCCCTTTAGCCGTACGGCTACTTTGTCCAGGGGCATGTTTTAGTTCAATCCCCTTCAATCCAGAATGTTTACAAAAGAACCCTATCTGTTAAAATCCTAACCGTTTTTTCTGTTAAAGTCAGCTTCTCCCGTTTTTTAAACACACACACACACACACACATGCACTTTTCGTTAACAAGCACAAGGGAGACTCGGCTTTGTCCGAGACGGCTTGGGTGACGTGAAACTCTTCCCAAGCCATAACCTGACCTCCGAACTCATAAATATCTAACCATTTTCATTTGTTGGGTTAAAAGTTAACAAATGTGGCGACTCCGTTAAGTTTGTTAAGTTACACGTGTTTGGCTTTTCTTCCTCGAACGAACTCGTTTCGTCCCGAGGGGGGGATCCCCACACATCCCCAGCATTAAGACGAACTACGATTGGTCTGATTCTCGAAAGATATACATAAGAAACTTGGGAATCCAGGTTCGACCATACGCTTGCTTGATTTTTGCTTGAGTAGAACAACCAAGGATTGATTCCCGCAAGGGATACGTAGGAAGCCCCACTTCGGGCTCAGCCGTTAAACGAGACGATATCGGTAGTCTTTTAGTGATCGTCGAATCCTCTTTACTTTAAAAGTGAATTCGACGAGGGGCTCTGTAGACACCCCGATCTCGCACTCTTTTTTACCCTCATTTACTTGGTCTAAACCCGACAATTGATCTAGAACCTCAGATTTGGCTGTTCGGTGCTACCGAGCGCCTTATCAGTGCGTCTAATGAATAAACCGAGTCCGGATTCATGATCAGGGCTCAAAACCGAGTAAACAGGCAAATTCTCGAAAATTCGCGTGTCGGGACCCCTCGCCGGATCCCGCACTGCTAAAAAATGCTTTTTACCGGACATTTGATGCATTAATATTATAATATGCTATTCCTTTCTCGTTGATACATTACAGATACACCGGCGGAACCGAAGAATTATTCCGAGCAACTTTCACATTGGGCCCGCGGACAACCGGGACACCGGAACGCGCACAACGGAGAGTTGCGGAGCTAAAAGACGGAGCCGGAAGAAATGTGTGCTGAGCAAGTAAAGCACCAGACAACATATGCCATGTGTCACTCCTTTAATGGCTAGAAAAAGAAAAAAGAAAAATAAAAAATTTGACTTTTGGCCGGGCTGCACGGCCGCGCGCCTTAAACTGCACGGCCGTGCAGGCCATGTCGCAGGCTTTGCAGTTTTTTCCCATTTTTGTCAAACTTGATCATTTCTTCTTCTCCTTCAAGCTCCACCTCCCTCCTCCATCACCTCCATCAGATCACCCCCCTCCTCTACCCCTACATTAGGGGTAGGTTAGTCACAAAAACTACCTCCCTCCTCCCCTCCAAGATAGCCTAAGTTTGGCCACAACTTTCACCATTCAACATTCCAACTTCACCACATTTCACACACAACTCTCCAACTCTCTTACTCTCTCAATTCTCTCTCAATTCTCAGCCTACACTCCTCCACCACACCACCACCACTCGGCCACCACACCACCACCAAAGGCCACCACATCACCACTACCTAAACCACCCAAGAACCATCCAAAACCACTACAAATCTTCACAAAAAACACACAAAACTCAAGCAATCAAACCATACAACTCAAACAAAAAGAAAAAGTCTTCCCTTGGCAAGACAAAGGAAGCACGTTTTCTCATGTAAACTCTTAGTATGTAAAGATGTAGATGATATATTTGATGGTGTAAGGATCTAGCCATTACTTGGCTAGATCCCTTTGTGTTTCTTGCAATCTTCTTTGTATAACTCTTAATATGGCCATGCAAATAAGACTTTGAATGTTGGAATCTTAGCTTTGGGATGTATATATGTGTTGATGATGATCCCATGTCCATTTCTTGGTTTGGTTTAGCTTATACATGTCTAAATACCCTTTTTGCTCCCAAGTGCCATGAATCTGTCCCTCTCCCTTTCTTCCTATGTATATCCATGTGTATATTTAGTTTTAATGTCAAATAGCTCTCTAATAATTATCTCAACATGTTAAATGAGAAGCTACTTAGGTTTTATGGCTTGGCTATGGCTTTTGATGGTGTTTTGAGTAGGGATGGTCAAACCGAACCGGAACCGGACCGGAACCGGAAAACCGGACCGGAAAAGCCCGGAACCGGAGAAAACCGAGGAGGAAACCGGAACCGGACGAACCGGAACCGCAAGGCATCCGGGCCGGTTCAGGGTCACATATATGCCGAACCGGACCGGAACCGGAACCGTAACCGGACCGAAAATCCCTTGTTTTTCAATAATTTTAAAGGGGGGACCGGAACCGGAACCGGACCGGAACCGGATTGTGCCAAACCGGAACCGGAACCGGGGTAAGCGCGGGCCGGTTCAGGGTCACCCTTTTGCCGAACTGGAACCGGCGGTTCCGAACCGGAACCGGGCCCGGAACCGGTTTTGGCCATCCCTAGTTTTGAGGTCCATTCTTGTGAGTATTATTATCAGTTCCTGCAAAACTGTCATGACCAACGATTTTCTTCTCCTAAAATCTCATTCTTAAAGTGATTTCTGGGCTTAGCCCCAAACATGAAAGTTGTTTATCACATGTTCAAGTTCATGATCATTCAATTTCGTGTCTATATTCCATGATTTGATAGGGTTTTCGTGCATAAACTTGAGTGACAGGTATACTGCCCTGCTTGCCTATCTCTGTGCCATGATCCGTTCTTATGCTTAAAACCCAGGATAAAATTGGTTTTTGGACCAAGATTAAAACATGAACTTTGTTTCCAGAAAGCTAATGAAGATGATCATATTTTATACTAATTTTTGGACTCCAGAAAGTATCGCTTTTGCTCCTTTGTTTACCTCTTCAAAAATCAGTTTTCATATTCCCAATCTCTGACATCACAATGTCAGAGATTTTTCGAAGGACTTAGGCATACTTTATGGGTTCCAAACTTTGGGATTTTCATGTTTAATATGTTTTCTTCAACTTTCATGATTTGAGTTTTTCCAGATTCATTAGTTAAGTTGGTCAATTTCTGTGATGAAAGTGTCAATGTTGATACTTTGCTGGGCTGGACTAATTCTCTCATTCAATGTTCTTGCTATTGTATTGTGTCTAAAATCTATCCAAAAAATCCATAAAATATCAACAAAGACAACTAACACTCTGGGATTATATCCTAATTTCTAGTTCTTGGATTCGGATTAATTTAGGACAGGTACACAAGAGCGGGGACGGAAAACCAATGGCCAAGCCCGTGAAGAGGACGCTCATTCTTTCAAGGAATTCATTCTATTTTGTATATAATGTATTTATTTCCCCTTCCCTATTGTATGTTTTTATTATTTTTTTGAAGTGTTCAAAATCCTTTTCGAAAACCGATCGGGAATCCACCCAAGCCGATTCCCGACCGTGACTCAAATGAACCTTCTAAAAACAACTAAGAGAAAGGTAATAATTTAAAATTTAAAAATATTGTTAATTATATAAAAAATAGTATAGAAAATATTATAATAAAAAAAAAAAACCAAAATTGTCATTCATCAAAAATAGCTAGTACAGATATTAATAAAATTAGAAGAACTTATGTGGAAAAAAATTGTTCAATATTCATTCTTTTAATTTATTCATCAGTATATATTTATTATTGAAAAAATTTACCTATTAATTTGTCTAAATTCATTTTTTTAAAATTATAATTTTTAATTTCATCCCTTAATGATACAGACTCAAAACCATCTCCTTTAACACGGTCTAGTTATCGAGATTATGAATCAAACAATTGCAGTCCTTGATAAATGAAGATTGACCAAATGGAAAACCCTATTTGCCTTTAATGTAGTCCGGCAAGAATAAAGTATATCACCCAATTCTTACAAAATCTCTAATATCTGAGGCAACACCATTGTAGACTATTTTCGAATCAATTTTATTGTTCACCCACCAAAATAAGTTCAAAAGTGTTCCAATTCATCCAAAAAAGCGGTCTGGAAACTACAATTGAAAGTTCAAAATAATAAAATGCAATGGAGAAATATGTAAGCTACTTTACTTATTAACTTAATTTAATGATATGACATGTAGAGATCATAAAAGACAACCAATGAGAAAATGAGGTTAATTTGACCAGTAAAACCTTATTTACATTCAAACAAAAACATGCATATTGCCAACGAAAGACACATACCTCATCTCCATGTTGGATACGTTCTTCCATATTCTCATCGATCAAAACTTTATTTAATTACGAATTCTCTATACGGGTTAATGACAATTTAGACCCTAAAGTGATATACCACCCTCCCAAACGAACCCTGATTTTTTTTTTTTTCGCCAGATCAGACCTTGAAGTGAAAAGAACTCTCCAGTTAAGGCCTTTTTTACTGTTTCAGTTAAAAAAAAGTCAGTTAACTAGCATGTGCATTGCACGTGACAGACGGATTAAGTGATTTTGTAGTTGAAATTTCTTTTAAGGGGCTGAATGGCATATCTTAAAAATGAGAGGCAAAATTTCTAATATTATAGAATCTTGCCTTAACCTTTCCTTAACCTTGAAACGGCACACAAACGACGGTAACTTCCATCACCGGCAGCGCAGGTGACACCACTTATTCTCCAGTATCCCCAATTCGATTTTTCACTTCCCCTTTACTCGTATGATAATGAATTGCAGAAACATCACAAGGAGTAAAAATGATGCCCATGAACCCCTAAATCTCGCGAGATCTCAAGAATCATGAACAATTGTTTTCACCCGAATGGAGATACTCTACTTGTGAATGAGTTCGGGAATGATTTAGGATGTTACGATTTGAATCGGTCGACTAATTCTTCAATGGATATAGCGTCGGAGATTTGGTCGACTCTTAAGGGGTAGTGGTTATGGAGGTTGAAGTTTTGAAGAGTAAAAAATGTTGAGGTAGGGGTTGGAGTATGAATCAGGTGGTGGAGTAAAAAATGGAAGAGACTGAAGGTGAAGGAGATTCATCTCCAATGGCTGATGAATGCCATTCCAAGCCACAAATAGCTTATGAAGCTTTGCTTAATAAAACAATCAAAGGAAGAGGAAGACAACAAATTATTCCTTCTTTTTTTCATTCTCTACTAGTGTTTTGAATTTCACAATTGAGAAACGAAAACTGGGGGAATGGGGACAATGCCGGAAAAAGTGGCGGGAAGAGGAAGGTCCGACGAGTTTGATGGTGAAGACGCACTGGCAAAGAGTTTAGGTTTTTTTTTATTTTTTGCCTTTTCTTTTTTCTCCAAAGATGGAATTTGGGGGAATAATTTATCTTTTTTTTTTACTACAAAGTAAATTAAATTAATTATAAAGTCATTGTATCATCAAGTGATGTACAACATAAGTTTTTCTTTAAAAACATAAACTATTCTAATAATTAATACTAATTTTTTGAGCATATCTAAAATTTATTATTGGAAAGTGAAATTTATTTTAACTCTTTAAACACACTATCATTTTTAAGTTAACCAAAAATCAATAAACTAATTCATTCATAAAATTTAGTAAATGTAAAATAAAATTGAACCCAAAAATGGTTAATTAATTTTTTATCAACATTCTTTAGATTTTCTTGTGAATAGTTAAAAATAATCATTATTGAAGTTCTTTATTTTTATTTTTAAAAAAATATAGATGATAATCATTTGTTTTGTGTTAAAACTTTATTTAATTGTTAATAATTATTTTGATTTTAAACCCTATTAAGTTTGGAATTTTTATTCAGCCCCTTAAAAGAAATTTCAACTACAAAATCACTCAATCTGTCAGTCACGTGCAATGCATATGCTAGTTAACTGACTTTTTTTAACTGAAAACCATTAAAAAGGACTTAACTGGCGAGTTTTTTTCACTTCAATGTCTGATCTGGCAAAAAAAAAAAACATCAGGGTTCGTTGGGGGAGGGTGGTATATCACTTAGGGTCTAAAATGTCATTAACCCTTCTCTATGCACCTTACTAAATTATCTAGAGTTTCAGCAAGCTTGATGTGGCCTTAACTCATTTTAGAAAAAAAAAAAAAAAAAAAAAACTTTGATCGTAATTGTATTCAAAATATGAAATCTTCAGATATCAACATATCCTAAAATCATTTTTCTTTAAGATCCACATATCCCTTTATTTAATTACTTTGTTATTCCTTTAAAAGATTATTTTCCTATTTTGTTAAGGTACATATCTTATTTTGCATAATTTTGGATAAACTTATTGAGATTTGAAATTATGTTGCTTACTTTTAGAATTACCTTATTGAAATTTGAAATTATTTTGCTTAATTTTAGGATTAATTTGTTGTCATTGATATAGAGTTATCTTTACACTTGTGCTGAGGCCTATGGAATGATGACATGTGGACTTCCAAGTCATAATTATATGTGGCAAGATGTGGGAATAGAATTTGACTTGCTTCTATACACTAGTGAGTAACCCGTCGAGATTCGACGGGAGTATAGTGATGCTTAGAAAAAAATATAATTGAAGTTATATGATTAAAAATATAAGATTATGAAAGATAACAACGTGATTATGGATAGGGAAAAGGGATATGGACATTAGTCTTGGTCTCATTCCGGACATCCAGCTGTTGAAGCCGAAGGTAGAATTTACCAGCAAGCCGACTTTCGGACCAAGGTAGGAAATGACATCCAGGCTCGAGCACAACATTAAACTTCCAAAAGTTTTCTTAATAGCAACAGTGTATTCATCTACTTGCACACAATATTAAAAAAAAATGATCTACATGGAAATAATTTAAAGCAAGTAATTTGGCAAGATTTCCTTTCGAAATACATTTCGTGCAACAATTATATGACACCAGCCTTAGAATATCTCAGATTTTAAAAATTGGAGCAAAAAAAAAAGCAAAAATATGTTTTAAGGGAATATGAAAAATTTGTTAAAAAATCAAAAGTATTGATATCAACAATGTTAAAAAAAAAAAAATCAACAATGTTAAAAAAAATCAAAGGCCAATAACATTAGTATTGATATCATGGATCGCCCTAGCAAATACACTTACATGCATTTTCATGCAACTCCTTACACATGGCCCCCATCAAATTAACAATGGCCCAGTATCCTCAACACCTGCAATATCTCCCACCCCAACGAAGTCTCCCTCATTTCCAATTTGGTGTACGTACTCCCAGTCCTAAAAATGACCATTTTTTTACTTTTAATCAATAATAAACTTGGATATTTAAGTATGGTATAGTGATCTAAACTTGGGGAAGTTAACGCCAGATTGAGCTCAGTGGCACTGCCAAAGTCATGAATAATATTCTCATGAAATGCTAAAGCTTGTAAAGATCCTGGACAATTTTAAAATATTCTAATCTAATTAAACTGGTACAATACCAACAAATATTGTGGCATTACAGGTGAGAAATAATAATGATGAAATAGCAATGTTAGTAGAAACGTACAAATAGATGTTGGTTCTCTGATTTAGTAACAACGGCTTTCATTGGTGTCGATACCCACGTGCCTCCGATCCCAAATGAACTTTAACATGCAGCATCATAGTAAAACTAATTACTCCCTTTGTCCCAAACTTTTAGTTACTTCATTTCGAGCGTCTCATACTAATGGTTACTATCCAAAATAGCAAAGAATTTTACTACTATCCCCACTTATTCTTTCTCCTACTGTACTTTTATACTCCTACTATCCAAAATAGCAAATAATTTTACTACTATCCCCACTTATTATTTCTCCTACTTTACTTTTATGCTCACAACACCAATCAATTTACTATTCTCTACCCCACATTCTCTCTCATTTGTTACTTTCCATACTCACAACATCTACTCAACTATCAATATTATATTTACTTTTTCTTAATTCATGCGCATTCAATTTTGGTAACCAAAAGTAAGGGATGGAGTGAGTATTACAAAACACTCTATCTGTCTCATCCGAAATAGAACGTTTTTCAAGGATATTTCAAATTAAATTTTTTTAATACTTATTAATGGGACCAATTGCCATATTCACAATAATATTACATTTACTAATTCATACCCCTATTTTTCTATTGTTTATACGCACAACACCTACCTTTTAAATCACTTTTTTCAAAAGAAAAATATTAATTTTCATTAATCTCTATTTCAGACCAAAACTTCTATTTTAAATGGGGTAAAAGGAAGGGAGTATAATTTAAGATAAGTATATAAAGATATAAATTTAATAATTAATTTGTACTTTATCTCCACCAACATGGTCGCTTGAATTCTTTCCTCAACTAATATGCATTATTGTCACAATCTTAAAATAATACGTTTGTGCTTATCTTATACAATATAAAATCAAATATAGTTCTAACGTGAAATTAGAAAAATCCTATGATTTTGGGAGCATACCATTAGTTTTTGTCTTCAGTTATGTTTTAGGCGATGAATCTTGTCCTAAAAATACAAAGATATTTAGGACATGGTTTTGCATAACATTATTTCTCTGGCCTTGATTTTTCTGCTGTCTACTTCGAGTAAGGCTCTTTAAGACTGTTCTTATGCTAGCTCTTTAGTAAATTATTTATATTTTTTAAATCCTCGTCTAGAGCTCATCTATTAGTATCAAAAATTCACTTTAAATGAAAAAAAAAAAAAAAAAAACTTAGAGTAAAATCAAACTGTAATTATAAATTTGAATTTTATAATATTTAATATGAGCATATTAAACTTACCTTCTATGATCATTTTGCAAAATCTGCACAAGGGTTATTCTCATCGAGCAATCTCTCTAAACGGTTGAGATATATATTGTTGTAAATGAGAATTTGTTGCGAGTCATGTATTCTTTCTTCAATCCCAACAACAGCAACAATTATAACAAAGTCTTAATCCCAAAATTATTTTGGGTCAACTAACATATGTTTATTAAAAAGAAGCCTATATGTCATGAAACATATGTTCATAAAAAACTCCTAATCTTAGTGTGATCTGTTTAATGAAACTTCTAAATGTCAATTTGACTCTCATCAAATCCCTCCCTTCTCCAATTTCTCTTATTCTCTCTCTATGTTTGTGCATCTCTAGATGCTCCCTGGTGGCTTCTACTATTATCCCCTCATCTCATTTCTCTCTACCGTAGTTGTATATGATTGACATAAGTTTATTAGATAATGACATGTAAAATTTCATGACATAAATTTTACACTCCATCTCAATCTCTTTTGCTTACAAATCTCCTTATTTTTAGAAAATTGCAAGCTTGCAAGCTTCCACGTTGTTGACAACCACCTCTTCCTCTACAATAAATATACTTATAGTATATAAAAACACTTACTTATTGCTTAGCTTTTGAATTTATCATAAGAACCCATTAATAAGTAATAGATGGCCAAAATTTGTTTTTGTTCACTACATTTTGAGGGCATTTTCACTTTTACTTTTATATTTTTTAATTAACGTAAAAATCATTATACTAATTATAACTCTCCTCCACAACCCCAAAAGCTACCTCGTTAGTTTTTAATGGATGAAAAACTTTTATTTTTCACACTTACACCCATAAAAGTTTTAAACCATTATACTAATTTTATCTGTCTTATGTCTTCATATAATCTTATAACGTATAAGAAAGAGTTGAAATTAATTATTTCTAAAGAAACTTATAGTAAATTAAATCAAAATGAACAACCATTTTTTGTGATAATCTTTTTAATCAAAAACGAAGGTGTTAAGTGATTGAGGAGTAAACAAAAAGCATACTCCCTCTGTCCCATTTGAAACTTCACTATTTTGATGATGTCACACAAATTAAGGAAATTGATGAGAGTAAAAAGGGTTGTGAGAGCGAAGAAGTTAGTAGATATGTCAAGTGGGGCCTACAATTTAAAGCCAACAGACATTTGAAATCGAGCACATCTTGGGGTTGTGGGAGGATTTTCAGGCTAAAAAATTGGGAGCTACTTTTGCATTTCCTTCTATAACGTCCATTTTTTTAGTAGAAGTTCCATCTTGAATATCAAGGTGAAAGCTCATACTGAATTTCAAGGTTAAAGTGATTTTTTTTTAATTTCTACTTTAACTAAAAAATTCAAAAAATTAATTATCCAAATAACATTTTTTATTATTATTTTAGAAGTTACTATTTATAATAATTTTAATAATAATATTTAATATTTCATTTTGGTAATCAAGTTTTCACAAATTTTAGGTCAAAGCGTGATAAAGTTGATAGTTTGACTTTGACTTTGAAGATTAAGATGGGACGTAGGAGTATTAAAATTTCTCTAACACTATAACCTTCTCTAGAAATAGACTATTTTTAATAGTGTAATTATATTCGGTGTGTGACATTAGTATTTTTATTTTATTTCTTGAGGAAGGGGGATCAAACTCTTGACTTCCGTATAGAATGCAAAGACTTATGCTTTGTGAGATAAAACTCATTAGTAAAATTATGTTTATTACAAATAAATATTTTTTATTATATTATTACAATTTATTTGAATAAAATTGTATCCAACAAAATGCTTACATATTAATATTAGGCTAATGATATTTGGTTAATTTCACTTATCAAATTCAATATATAAGTAATACAATAATGAACTGTCATTATATAAATAAAATTATTATTATTAGATTTTATTAATGTTATTTGATTTCGTTTCTCTTATTTGTTAAGGATTTTTTGTCGTGCGTTTAACACACGGGTGTTACTCTAGTTTTTAGTAGTTTGAGGTTATGTAGAAATTTATTATAAGGAAACTTGTTTATCAATTTAAATTTGAATTGGTATATCATCTACAAATTCGGTATTCCCTCCCACCTACCCATAATTACCTCCTCCTTCATCTTTTCTAAAATTCGTAATGAGAAATTGTTTGAGTAAATATTTTTTGAAAAATAGTTTCCTAAAAATCCGATCGTTCGTTCCATATCCCAATATTTAAGTATACAATTTATGCTTCATTCCTTATTTAGCTAAGAGAACTATTAATACTTAATACTCATATTTTTCTATATTGAAAAATTAATTTCATTAATGTTATACTCCCTCTGTCCCTAAACGAGTGTCTATTTTAAAAAAAAAACTTGTCTCAAAATGAGTGCTCCCCGTAATAGTTTTCATCAAATTCACATTCCATATAATATAGTTAATAATTTAAATTATATTTTTTTTTTAAGTGTAATTAAAATGATACTATTTTCCAAAAAGAAATGTTTAAAAAGAGTTTAAATTTTCTTTTAATCAGTAATAATTTTATCTTAAATAATATTTATTGGGTGTTGTTATACACACCCGTAAAATTTATGAATACACCCGTACATAGCTTGAAATTTTAAATGGTACAACACTGTGAAGCACAGTTACGGGTGTATTCATAAATTTTACGGGTTTGTATAACACCACCCTATTTATTTTGAGATGATAAAAGTAATTTTATTATTGTTAAGCTTAATTAAAATGATATCTTACTTGCAAAAAATGAAACCGATATCTATTTTTTTATTTTTTATTTAAAAAAAATTGAATTGGCAATTAATTTAGGTAAGCTTGACCCTTTCCAAGAATGAAAATAAGGCTCCCACTTATTTCCCTATCTACATTTTTATTCCCAGTTAAAGTTACTAATAATAATCCTATGGCTCTATGAACTTAGAGAGAGAAACAATTTTTTTTATAATTAATAATCTAGCAGTGGCTAAAAATAAAAACATAAAAATCAAATATGGATATACATATTGAAGCTGAATATGATGAAAAAGAAAAAAAGAACTTACTGAAATTTTTTGAAGATTGAAGTTACAACATTTGAATTAAATAAATTTAGGAACATGGGTATACGCCCTTGATATAAAATAAAATAATTAATATTTAGAAAGATGGGTGAGAAGAACTGATGAGCTAAAAATAGCGCTCATTTTTGCCTACTATAAATGGGTGTTCCTCTTCTTCAAATCTTCATCATCAACCTGCTGGATGGAACATAGTACTTATAGCACTTATATACATGTGTGTGTATGTGCGGGTTTGTACCTTTGAAATAAAGTCATGAGTGTATTGAAGAAAACATACTAACGTCCAAAAATGACTGTTCAAAAAACTCTTGATTAGAGAAAAGTTCAAATTTTTGTCCAAGATAATATTTCAAATGTTCGATCAACATCAGTTTTTAAAGTTTTTAGACATTTATTTTGAGACGGAGAGTGTAATTCATTTTGCTGCATCAAAAGTAGTGGGATTCTTGTGATTACCTTCTCTTTCACCGTGTCAAAATTTGTTGTTTTGGAATCTGCATCCTACATAGATGATAATTGAAGGGGGTAAATAAGAGGAAATGAGATATATGGCTGATTTAGGAGAGGGGAAACACTCACCAATTCTGCTTCAATTTCTTCTAGTTCAGTGTCACTGTTTGGACTTTGGAAAAACAGATTAGGAAAATCACAGTATTCCTAGAGTGATGCAAACTTGACGTGAATATAGGAGATTAATATTTATTTTCAAATTTGGTTGTAGCTTCAATCTTCTAAAATTTGACCGTGTCTAAATTAGAATAAAAATATGTTTTCCTTAAAATTTAAAATTTAAATTTCTCAAAACATCTTGATGCAGCCGAATATTAGTTTAAAAGCGTATGATTATTTTTTTTTAATTTTTTTTTGGATCATCAAAAATGTGCTAACCAATCGAATGGCAACACGTGGCTTTCCACGTCACAATTCCACGTGGCGCGCTGTGAGGCCTGGAAAAGTTCCTGCTTTTATATATTATATAGAAAAATTAATACTTAATACTCATATTTTTCTATATTGAAAAATTAATTTCATTAATGTTATACTCCCTCTATCCCTAAATGAGTGTCTATTTTTAAAAAAAAACTTGTCTCAAAATGAGTGTCTATTTTTAAAAGTCCCCGTAATAGTTTTCATCAAATTCACATTCCATATAATATAGTTAATAATTTAAATTATATTTATTTTTTAAGTGTAATTAAAATGATACTATTTTCCAAAAAGAAATGTTTAAAAAGAGTTTAAATTTGCTTTTAATCAGTAATAATTTTATCTTAAATAATATTTATTGGGTGTTGTTATACACACCCGTAAAATTTATGAATACACCCGTACATAGCTTGAAATTTTAAATGGTACAACACTGTGAAGCACAGTTACGGGTGTATTCATAAATTTTACGGGTTTGTATAACACCACCCTATTTATTTTGAGATGATAAAAGTAATTTTATTATTGTTAAGCTTAATTAAAATGATATATGACTTGCAAAAAATGAAAGCGATAGCTATTTATTTTTTTATTTAAAAAAAAATTGAATTGGCAATTAATTTAGGTAAGCTTGACCCTTTCCAAGAATGAAAATAAGGCTCCCACTTATTTCCCGATCTACATTTTTATTCCCACTTAAAGTTACTAATAATAATCCTATGGCTCTATGAACTTAGAGAGAGAAACAATTTTTTTTATAATTAATAATCTAGCAGTGGCTAAAAATAAAAACATAAAAATCAAATATGGATATACATATTGAAGCTGAATATGATGAAAAAGAAAAAAAGAACTTACTGGAATTTTTTGAAGATTGAAGTTACAACATTTGAATTAAATAAATTTAGGAACATGGGTATACGCCCTTGATATAAAATAAAATAATTAATCTTTAGAAAGATGGGTGAGAAGAACTGATGAGCTAAAAATAGCGCTCATTTTTGCCTACTATAAATGGGTGTTCCTCTTCTTCAAATCTTCATCATCAACCTGCTGGATGGAACATAGCACTTATAGCACTTATATACATGTGTGTGTATGTGCGGGTTTGTACCTTTGAAATAAAGTCATGAGTGTATCGAAGAAAACATAATATCGTCCAGAAATGACTGTTCATAAAACTCTTGATTAGAGAAAAGTTCAAATTTTTGTCCAAGATAATATTTCAAATGTTCGATCAACATCAGTTTTTAAAGTTTTTTGGATATTTATTTTGAGACGGAGAGTGTAATTCATTTTGCTGCATCAAAAGTAGTGGGATTCTTGTGATTACCTTCTCTTTCACCGTGTCAAAATTTGTTGTTTTGGAATCTGCATCCTACATAGATGATAATTGAAGGGGGTAAATAAGAGGAAATGAGATATATGGTTGATTTAGGAGAGGGTAAACACTCACCAATTCTGCTTCAATTTCTTCTAGTTCAGTGTCACTGTTTGGACTTTGGAAAAACAGATTAGGAAAATCACAATATTCCTAGAGTGACGCAAACTTGACGTGAATATAGGAGATTAATATTTATTTTCAAATTTGGTTGTAGCTTCAATCTTCTAAAATTTGACCGTGTCTAAATTAGGATAAAAATATGTTTTCCTTAAAATTTAAATTTCTCAAAACATCTTGATGCAGCCGAATATTAGTTTAAAAGGGTATGATTATTTTTTTAAATTTTTTTTGGATCATCAAAAATGTGCTAACCAATCGAATGGCGACACGTGGCTTTCCACGTCACAATTCCACGTGGCGCGCTGTGAGGCCTGAAAATGTTTCTGCTTTTATATATTATATAGATTATATAGATTTAGATACCATTTTCCCGTAATCCCCATTTTCCACATTAATGTCAACCCCAAATTAAGAAAGTAATACTCCCTCCGTCACAGACTAAGGTTCTTACTTTCCTTTTTGGTTTTTCCCAGACTAAGGTTCTTAGTTGCTTTATTACTTAAAATGGATAATGGGACCCACTTGTCACTCTCACAACAAAAACTTTTTACACACTTTCTCTCTCCTACTTTCTCCTACTTTACTTTTCATACTCACAACATTTATATTTTCTTAAACTCCGTGTAAAATCAATCTAAGAACCTTAATCGGGGACAGAGAGAGTAAGAACTTGAAATTCATACTCGAAAATCACATCACTTACCCAAGATTATTTTGTTTTTTAATTTTTGGGGTTAATTCTTTAATGTACCAAATTATGGTGTTCCTATGTTATCCTTTCAAAATTTACATGTGTATTATACATGCTATTTAACTGAAATAAAATGAATATCATTAGCCTCAGGTGCCTTATATGCAACCAAAAATTAGGTGAAGTACTTTCTTTTTAACAAAAAATAAGTTTAGGTGGCAAATCCAACAAACCAACAATTCGAATATTTTTCTTGCAATTTTTCCTTATATTTAACATCTTATGAAAAATAAATCTAAGCAAAAAAATTAAAACATTAACTATTCACATAAGACCAATGTTTTCCAAAAATTTTGCTTTTGGCACAAAATATGAGGATTGGACAAATAGAGGGACTTAGTGTAAAACATGTTTTCATCTTTTAAGACAATTCTAGAAAACTTATAGATGATCATCCACTATCTCTGGTAAGTTTTCATATGTTAATTCATTATTAGTATATTGTAAAACCTTAATACTCAAATATAAACTTGAGTTTGAGAAACCGTAATGAACATGTGCTTATTTATTGACTTAAGTAATTTTTATTGTAATCAGATAAAATTTGATCCATTTATTAACATATGTAAATATAGTCATTGTCGTTCATGATCTATAAATCAAGATCGATTAGTATATTTCCTGATCTCATTGTTTGATATAATCACAGAAAAAAAGAGAATAGATAATATTCCATCTATCACATAATAAATAATGTAATTTAATATATAATATATTACCAAAAGATATTATACTTTTAAATAAAAATAAGACTTATGCAATTTATTATGGTAAATCTAAATTCTGCTTCTTTTGTCACATAATAACTTGCGCCATCAACTTTATAACATTTTGACCATGACTTTATAAAAAAGTTATTGTATGTTAAAAATATAAAAAAAAATATTGTTTATAGTATTTTAAATGGTGAATCAATAAAAAATTTTAGTTTTTCAATAAGATATATATATTTATTATAAAGCTTTGGTCAAATTACAATTGATTTGACCATTTTAGTCAAAATAGTGCAAATTGTTAGTGAGATAAAAACTTGTGAAGTTGTACGATTGTATTAACTGTGAAGTGCTACTATTGTCCTAATTTCCAATAGAATTATTATAGAAATTTGAGAAACAAAGCTATACTAATTACATGAGTATTACATACTAATTCGTCCTAAAGTAAAGATCATTTGTTTACTTAACCTAGAACAAAGTTTGCTATTTATTTTTGGGTAGATATAACATTCCCTCAATTTCAGAATTCATGTAATTTTAGACTTCTTCTATACGCATATTAGGAAAGGGTAAATATAAAGTCACAAAAAAGTGACACAAAATTTGGTCTACAAAATGATGTGTCAATATTTTATTGGTGTTTTTTATTAGAGTGTGCCGGGTCCACTATCGATGTAACCAATAAAATATTGCCACCTCATTTTGTATCCATCATTTTGTGAACTTCTTTTGTGCCCCTAGCATTGCCCATTAGGAAATACAATTGTACCCGGTGCAGGATTGGTAGGCAAGCAATTTGGTGCAACATGAAACGCCTAAAAGTTGGTAAAGCACTGAAATTTTTGATCATAAGAGTATATCACATACTCCCTCCGCCCCGTAATAGCTTGAACCAATTTTGAGGGAATACAAATGCTACATACCTTTGATGCATAAAACAGAACCATCTTCTAAAGTACTCCACACATTCTAAATATACACATCATATTTCAAAACTTAAATTTGAAATAGTTTTTGATAAAGCTCATGTGTCTATTTAATTTTAAATCAAACAAATTCTAACTACACCAAAAGAATTAGGCAAAAGAAAACTGAAAACCTGATTGGAGAAAAAAAATACATTAAATCATGAAAAGCAATATGTAATCTATAATGTATTAAAAGTAATTTTAAATAGAATATTTACCTATAGAAGCCTCAATAATAATGCAAGAAAATCATTATAAAAGAAAATAAAGAATTTACAACTACCTAGGATGAACTCAAAAGCTTGAGAGGCTAGAAAATGAGTAAATCCGAGCTATGAAAAAAAAAGGGAACAAAAAAAGAATACAACGAAAGGAGGTTAAAGATTGGTATTAATATAGTAGATTATATTTCCACAACCAAATAAAGCAATAACTCCTAAATTTGTGCTTTCGGGGAAAAAAAATACTCGTAACTCCTAAATTTGTGCTTACAATTTGATAACATTTGGTATTCAAATAATTTCCTTAACTGATTAAATGAGTCAACTCTCATCCACAAAACTTTAAGTAAAAAGCTGTCCCATTTTTTTATTAGACTTAATAATTGAAGGCTTATGTCAACGCTTATTAAATAAGGAAATGGGCATAAATAAGGTAATTATGTTAGTTTTTAGCCATGATATACTCCATGTGATGTATCCAATTTTTTAGTCTTATTCATGAGTAGTTGCTGAAAGATAAAGGCTTTAAAATTTAAATTTAAAATTTAATCTTTGAATCAACAGAATTATTTAAAATGTAGGTTGTTTTTTTGAAATCATCAAACTTGTGCTGACGAATTAAATGCCGCCACGTGGCTTTCCACGTCACAATTCCACGTGGCGCACTGTGAGGCCTGAAAATATTCTTGCTTTTATATATTATATAGATAGATTTCACTTGTTAAATTGGAACATGCATTTCTCAAATGTTAGTACTCCCTCCGTCCCAGAGTATATGTCCATCTTTCCTTTTTAGTCTGTCACAGAGTATATGTCCACTCCCTAAAATGGCAAAGAATCTTTATTATTCTTCCCACTCATTCTCTCTCCTACTTACTTTTATACTCACAACACCAATCAACTTACTATTCCCTCCCACCTATTCTCTCTCCTAATTTACTGTTATACTCGCAACACTTACATCACTTTCATTATTTCTTAATCTCCGTGCAAATAGGAGGGTGAACATATACTCTGGGACATAATAACTGAGACGTGTGTTTCTCAGTTGTTAGTAATATAATTGGTACATGCATTTCTCAGTTATTAATATAATAACGGGTACATGCATTTCTCAGATGTTAGTAAAATATGCATTCTTCAGTTGATGGTATAATAATTGGGACATGCATTTCTCAGTTGTTAGTATAATAACTGGAACATGCATTTTTTAGTTGTTATTAATAAATAAGAGATTTATTTCTCAGTTATTCACACATGTGTTTGAGTATAATAACTGGAACATTCTTTTCTCAATTTTTCACACATGAGTATGAGTATAACAACTGAGACATTCATTTTTTTAGTTGTTCACACATGAGTTTGAGTATAACAACTGGGATATTCATTTCTCAGTTGTTCATAAATGAGTATAGTAACTGAGAAATTCATCACTCAATTTTTCACAATTGACACTCAATTTCACAGTAGTGTGTTGTCAAATGCTCTTTAAATATGAAATCAATTTCACAGTTGCTTCAAGCTAAATATTTGGATAATAAATACTAAATGCAATGCTACATCATGTGTGAAAGAACTGATAACTCAATATTGTTGTTGTTTAAAGTAAAAAAAGTGAACACGCTCTTACACACTCTCTAGACAAATGATAAATCAGTTTATCTTATTTTTATTTTATTAATAGTTGAGCTATTGTTAATTGTGAAGAATAATTATCTCTAAAAAAATGGAGCAAAAATACAATTGAGAAATGTGATTTTTTTTTTTTAGTTAAATTTACAATATTTTACAAAAGAAACAAGAAAGAGGTTTGGCTTGGTGGTAAAGAGAATGAGCTAAGACTAAGAGGTCATGGGTTCAATTCCTAGCAATATCAATAATGATGAATATAGCATTGTGGTTGTCAAAAATTGAGGTGGGGAAGTGTGTCACCGGAGGTTGGTTGATGAAAAAAGTTGTGGTGGGTTTCAGCAGAGGTGACGAAGGCGACGGTTCGCTGAAGGTCTGGAGGCGGGTGGTTAGAGGTGGCTTCCAGTTAATTGAAACTTTTGGTATAGGTGGCGGTGGATGTCCGACGGTGGCGGCTTCAGGAGGTGGCCGGAAGTCCAGCGATCAGTGAATGGCGGTTATCTTTGACCAAAGATGGTGGTCAAAGATCGTGGTGGTCAAATTGAAAGATGGTAGTGATCAAAGATAGGAGAGGTTGGAAGGATTTTATTTGAGTTGATGGTATTTTCACCATTTAAAAATTACTAAGGATTATTAAGTATTTTAAATTTAAACATAGAAATTTATTGGTTAAATTAAAAAATATGTGTTTTTATTAATAAGTAGACCTATGTTTTAGGGACTTATTGGTAAAAACGCCGAACATGTTTATTAATTTACCTTCCTAGCTATATTCTATCTGAGGTACTTTTTATTTTTATGGCCTTCTTTTTTAGGTCCACTTAGTTTTAAAAAATATCTTAGAAATCGGTGCATGCATTCTTGACCCAATAATAAGAGATAATTTCTCCCGTTTCAAATACTTGTTTATGACTTAAAATTGGTCAAAAAATTGTACCATTTTTAGCTAAAAGTTTTAGAGAATAAAATTATTTTTATACAGAAATTTGTTTCATTATATTTGTAATACTCCATCCCACATCGACTTGGTGTGGGAGTTTAGTGTACTATTTATAGGCCCACAAAGCTACCATTGAGCGTCAAATCTTCCATTGGATTTTTAAAGGCCTATGATGGGTTGTGGTTAACCCAAATGAAGAGGTGCTAGTGGGTCAATGCATGGTGCTTATGTGCAGGTCGGGCCTTCGGACTCAGATTATTATAAATGATATCAGAGTGAGTCCCGACCAGAAGTGTGGAATAAAATGTTGTGCGGAACAAAGTGCTACATCGCAGAGACGGCGGGAACCACCTCTTTAATTCATAGGATCCCCATCTTAAATCATACACTGCTCGGGGTACCTATCTTAGTGTGCCTTAATAGGAACGACAAGGATTTAAGTGGAGGTATTTGTAATACCTCATCCCACATCATCTAGGTGGCGAGTTTAATGTACTATTTATAAGCCCACAAAGTTACTATTGAGCATCAAATCATCTATTGAACTTTTGGAGGCCTGTGATGGGTTGTGGTAAACCCAAATGAGAAGGTGCTCAGTGGGTCAGTACATAGTGCTTATGTAGCGGGTCGGGCCTTCGGGCTCGGATCATTACAAATAGTATAAGAGCGGGTCCCAGTTAGAAGTGTGGAACAAAGTGTTGTGCATAACAAAGTGCTACATCGCAGATATGGTGGGAGCCACCTCTTGAATTTATACGATCCACCTCTTGAATCCAACATGGTTCAGGTTTTGGTCTTAGAGGGCCTTCCTGGGGACGATAAAGATTTAAGTGGAGTTGTTTGCAATACCCCATCCCACGTCGGCTAGGTGTGAGAGTTTGTATTCTATTTATAAGTCCACAAAGATTCCACTGAGCATTAAATCATCCATTGGACTTTTGGAGGCCTGTGATGGGTTGTGGTTAACCGAAATGATGAGATGTTCTATGGGCCAGTGCGTGGAGCTTATGTAGCGGATCAAACATTTGGGTTCGGGTCGCTATAATGTTAGTTGTATATTTTTGAGACTATATGGACTTTGAGAATGATAATTGAAATGAGTACTTTTTTCAGCCTCAATTATAAGTACTACCTCCGTCCCAACTCAATGTGCACTATTTGATTTTTTCGGTCAACTCAATTAAACTTTGACCATAATTTTATGA
This sequence comes from Campanula takesimana, assembly GCA_026119855.1. NCBI lineage: Eukaryota > Viridiplantae > Streptophyta > Magnoliopsida > Asterales > Campanulaceae > Campanula > Campanula takesimana. Next base: position 296,334 of record JAOWBW010000825.1, on the reverse strand, counting down.
AAATCTAGATATCTCTATGCAATTCTAAAAAATGTTATTGATACTATTCCTAATTGTGAAACTATAACAATTTTTATAAATGCATAGAAATATCTAAATTTTCATAAAATAATTGTCAATGTTCAATTGAGTTGATAAAAAAAGTCAAACAGTGCCCATTGAGCTGGGACGGAGGTAGTAATAATTACTTCCACACAAATAATAAAAATAATAAAAATATTTAAATTATTGATTTTATAACAAAACTATGCATAATTACTACTAATATATCAACATATTAAATGTCTAATTAATTGCACTTATTTTGAAAAAGAATAGGAGTAATTAATTAAGGTAAATTTGGTGATAAAGTATCGAATACAGTTGCATTTAATAAATTATGCATGGAATTTAATGAGTTTTGCTTATATTTAAGGCATTTTTTAAGTTTTTCCTTTTGCTTGTATTTGAAATCGGAGAGAATAATTTTGATATTGTTTTTTAAGAAGTTGTAGTGATAATTGTTCTTAGTAAAAAATCCTAAGAACAAGAATTATAGGATATGAGTTGTTTGATTGTGATGTAAGTGTTGTTTCTTTATTGTAGGTTCTTGTATTTAGCACATTTTGTACTTTTTATTTTCGTTAAAGAATGGGAGTTGTTTAAACATCTAGTGAAAGTCTTTTTTGCTATAAGGCTACCACAAGTAATATATGCATATATATAAGTAGGTGCTCAAATGAGAACCTAAATATCGTGAGAACTTGGATACATTAGGTAAGAACCTAATGTATCCAAGTAATGTATCCAATGTATCCAAGTGAACCATTGGATATATTAGTTTTTACCTAATGTATCCAAGTAATGTATCCAATGTATCCAAGTGAACCATTAGTTCTCACGGTTATTACGATATTTAGGTTCTCACAAGAGCACGAACCTATATATATATATGTATATATATATATATATATATTATCTCTTTGTATCAAACTTCTAATGAATTAATTCTTTGAATTTTTAAAGCTGAGATTTTTTGAAAGTTGTGCTCAGTGTTGCCAAGCACGCACGACAACACTTTTGCAACAAAGTATCCATAGTCTTTACACTTTCAGCTGGTATTTAACTTGATAAAAACCAATACATTCTGTCTATTTTTGTTTTTCCGTTGCAAACTCTTTTTCAAAGTGTTTAAGTGTTTAAGATTGTACGACTGTCGTCAAGTGTTATAGTTGGTACTCTCAACACTAGGGATAACACTCATGGGTTTCTACTCACAAATCCAAATCTATGGATATTTTCAATTGGCATTAAAGCTGGACACTTGATACACTAAGTGTTCGGTCCAGTTATAACAGTTTTGGATCTTGCTAATTTGTCTCTCTGGAGACTTCCTATTTTTTGATGGCTCAAAATAATTCCCTTAATGATAATGAGGAAGAAGATTCATAAAACATTGAAGAACTTAACTGATCCGCCATGTTGATCACTTTTTGGGAGCATTCAATGTTAGATTTTGAAAGTGTTGCGTCTGGTCTTGCCTAGAAGGCGATGACACCAAGCCCAACACTCACCAAATATAATACTTTTATATTTTCTGACAATTTTCGCTTTCATAGTTCGATTAATGTTGATACAAGAAGTCCGGATGAGAATGATTTAAGCAATAAGCAGGTCAAGAGACATCCCCTTAAATTAAAAAGCAACCATCACATGTTTTATATGATAGGGGGAGTAAAAAATAGAATAAAAAGAAGATCGAACAATTACATCCCAACGTATGTGTGTTTGTCTTTCACATATGCTATGTTAAAATACTCTTGTTTTGTATGTTCTCTTGTGCCTGAAAATATTTTTGAGACATTAAAAGATGGCATTTTAATCCAAGTTATGCAATATAAACTTCAACAATTTACTCATAGTGATGCTTGGACTCGTCATCACTTTTTAAGAGATTGGTTGAAAAGAAATTATTCAAATATAGAATATTGATATTAAGTATCAAGTTGTATATAATTTTGTTAGAGCAATTGAACAAGACTTGATGCGAAAAGAAAGCAATCACAAGAACACAGATTTACGTGGTTCACCAATTTGGCTACGTCCACGGGGAGGGGAGAGAATATTATTATCAATCTAGAGAAACGATTACAAGATCACACTAATTTATGCTAGCACGAATTTTGGTCAGAAAATTCCTGACTGTGCTAAAACCCTAGATCTAGAATTATTGATCTTCTCTGAGCAATCTCTGTTTTTCAACAACACTTTCTTGTTAGGATGATAGCATTTATTTATACTAGTCATAACCTAACCCTGAAGACAATAGGAGTCCCAAAATAATACTCCCAAAAGGAAAAAAAGTGTCCCACGTGTTTTCCTTGTTTCTGCGCAAGAAACTGGGCTTTTCTGCTATTGCACGACTCGTGCAGGCTGGCACGACTCGTGCTCTGCACATCCACTCATGCTCACGAGTCTAACATACGTACAGATAGGCAATCTTCCTTCTGGATGACTCGTGCTCCTCAGCATGACTCGTGCTGCACGACTAGTGCTACTCAGCACGACTCGTGCTCTGCCCAGATTTCTCCTCTTTGTCTTCTCTTTTGCTCTGTCTTGGCATTACGAAATCTCCTGTTGTACAATCCTTTAATATGGTGTCCCACATTCAAAGGCATTATCCCAACAATCTCCACCTTGAATTTGAATCTCCATGACAACAAATCTTTCCTCCCCCCTCGTATCTTCTGCTATCTAATAGCTGTGAACATTAAGCAAGTCCAAGCAATGTTGGAACTTGTTCCCCGTTACGGGTTTCGTGAACATATCTGCAGGGTTGTCCGCCGTCCCTACCTTCTTCACCTTTACCCATTTCTCATCCCTTAGGAAATGATATCTGACATCAATGTGCTTGGTCCTCTCATGATGAACTTGATCCTTGGCCAAACAAATCGTGCTCAAAATATCGTAATAAATAATAGCCTGATCCTGATGTATCCCAAGATCACTAATCAATCCCTTCAACCATATTCCTTCCTTAGCGGACTCTGTCAATGCCATGTATTCTGCCTCTGTTGTAGACAACGTCACTGTCACCTGCAATGTAGCCTTCCAACTAACAACTGACCCACCAAGCGTGAATACATATCCGGTCATCGATCTTCTTGTATCAACATCACTCGAATAGTCCGAATCTGAGAACCCCCTCTACTGCACACTCTGCTCCACCTCCATAGATGAGACCGACATCACTGGTACCTCGAAGATACCTAAAGATCTGCTTCACAACCTGCCAATGTTCCTGTAGACACCCCGATCTCGCACCCCTTTTTACCCTCATTTAATTGGTCTAAACCCGACAATTTACCTAAAACCTTAGATTTGGCTGTTCGGGGCTACCGAGCGCCTTATCAGTACGTCTAATGAATAAAACGAGTCCGGATTCATAATCAGGGCTCAAAACTGAGTGAACAGGCAAATTCTCGAAAATTCGCGTGTCGGGACCCCTCGCCGGGTCCTGCACTGCTAAAAAAGGCTTTTTACTGGACATTTGATGCATTAATAGTATAATATGATATTCCTTGCTCGTTGATAAATTACAGATACACCGGCGGAACCGAAGAATTATTCCAAGCAACTTTCACGTTGGGCCCGCGGATAACCGGGACACCGGAACGCGCACAACAGAGCAGTTACGGAGCTAAAAGATGGAGCCGGAAAAATGTGTGCTGAGCAAGTAAAGCACCAGACAACATATACCACGTGTCACTCCATGAATGGCTAGAAAAATAAAAAAGAAAAATAAAAAATTGACTTTTGGCCGGGCTGCACGGCCGCGCGCCTTAAACTGCACGGCCGTGCAGGCCATGTCGCAGCCTTTGCATTTTTTTCCCATTTTTGTCAAACTTGATCATTTCTTCTTCTCCTTCAAGCTCCTCCTACCTCCTCCATCACCTCCATCAGATCACCCCCCTCCTACACCCCTACATTAGGGGTAGATTAGTCACAAAAACTACCTCCCTCCTCCCTTCCAAGATAGCCTAAGTTTGGCCACAACTTTCACCATTCAACATTCCAACTTCACCACATTTCACACACAACTCTCCAACTCTCCAACTCTCCAACTCTCTCAATTCTCTCTCAATTCTCAGCCTACACTCCTCCACCACACCACCACCACTCGGCCACCAGACCACCACCAAAGGCCACCACATCACCACTACCTAAACCACCCAAGAACCATCCAAAACCACTACAAATCTTCACAAAAAAACACACAAAACTCAAGCAATCAAACCATCCAACTCAAACAAAAAGAAAAAGTCTTCCCTTGGAAAGACAAAGGAAGCACAAACCCCCTTGTACTAGGTAAGTTTTCTCATGTAAACTCTTAGTATGTGAAGATGTAGATGATATATTTGTTGGTGTAAGGATCTAGCCATTACTTGGCTAGATCCCTTTGTGTTTCTTGCAATCTTCTTTGTATAACTCTTAATATGGCCATCCAAATAATACTTTGAATGTTGGAATCTGAGCTTTGGGATGTATATATGTGTTGATGATGGTCCCATGTCCATTTCTTGGTTTGGTTTAGCTTATACATGTCTAAGTACCCTTTTTGATCCCAAGTTCCATGAATCTGTCCCTCTCCCTTTCTTCCTATGTATATCCATGTGTATATTTAGTTTTAATGTCAAATAGCTCTCTAATAATTATCTCAACATGTTAAATGAGAAGCTACTTAGGTTTTATGGCTTGGCTATGGATTTTGATGGTGTTTTGAGTAGGGATGGCCAAACCGAACCGAAACCGGACCGAAACCGAAAAACCGGACCGGAAAAGCCCGGAACCGGAGAAAGCCGGGGAGGAAACCGGAACCGGACGAACCGGAACCGCAAGGCATTCGGGAGAGAAGGGTTCGGGGGTTAGATGATGCAGTGGGAAGTACTTAAACACCCACTCCGCCCCGCTCACGCGGGTCTTGCTACTATTGGTGTTCTAAATGCTAAATGTCCTTATTTTATAATGAGAAAAGTGCTAACAATTATAATGTAAAGAAAGGGGGAATTACTAAAGAGAAATAAAATAAACTTGTTTTATTAATTTATACTAAAGATTACATGTCAAACCATTACATTAATATGAAATTGGGAAATTAAATTAGTATTGGAATGTAGGGAGATAACCTTAACTAGCTTCAATATGTGAAGTAGTCATGTTGGTCATGTCCTATTTGATGGGGATTGCATACATTACTAAGACATGTAAAAAATAGAAGAAGAAAGGATAAAGTACCTTTTAGAAAATAAGAACTTCAAATCTGGACTTGGAGATGGAGTTGTTGTAGAGAAATTGTGCGCAACACTTTGTATGGTGTCTGTCTAAGAACTTGTGTATAATTTTTGTAGAGAAGATGAAGTTGGGGTCCGTTTCTAAGGTAAAAAGAAGAGGTTTTTATAGGTAGAAAAGAGTGGAAAATGTGGTCTTTCAATCAATAAGAAAATAAAGAGAAATAAAATAATAAAGAGAAAATCAAATAATAAATAAAAGAAATATTTTATTTTGATGAAAAGGCTAGCAGTGTGGGATTGGGAGTTAATGAAAAAAGGGGGGGGGGATGAATATGGATGTAAAAAGGAGGTCTTTTTTGATCAAGAAGAGATGTTCCAAATAAAAAAAGGGAGGGGAAAATGGTGCAATCCGTTACTGCTATAATGGGAAGCGCGCGAGTCCGGCTTTAGGGGCGAGACGCGCGCGCATCCCGTTGATAGTGTCGGAGGCGCCCGCAGTAGAAAAGGACAGAATAACAGAATGACCCTAATAGTTAACTCTGTTATGCAGTTTAGTCCAAAACTAACGGAATCAGTTAGGAACTTAACCGAAGTAACAGAAATTAACAAAAACAAGTTAAATAAAAATACTATGTATGCAATCGGGGTGAGAGGTCCAAGGCGGGGTGTCTACACAGCCCCTCGGCGACGTGGATTGCAAAGCAAAACACGTCATCGAAAGAACAAAACATCCGCCGAGGACATCGACAAGAAAAAAAGCAAAGACTTGATGAAAACAAGAATCTTAAAATTACAAGAGATAGAAGTGCGCTCCCTGTGTGAGCGACTTTTGCTGATAGAAGGGGTGCGGTAATAGAAATCAGCCCACCGTGGCTAATGTTTAGAGTCCGTATAGGGGACTAGCGAGATCTGAGAATCCGTCTGCTGATTTAGAGGCTGTATAGGGGACTAGCGAGATCCGAGAATCCGTCTGCTGGTTTAGAATCCGTATAGGGGACTAGCGAGGTATGAGAATCCGTCTGCTGGTTTAGAGTCTGTATAGGGGACTAGCGAGGTCCGAGAATCCGTTTGCTGATTTAGAGTCCGTATAGGGGACTAACGAGATCTGAGAATCCGTCTGCTGATTTAGAGTCCGTATAGGGGACTAGTGAGATCCGAGAATCCGTCTACTGATTTAGAGTCTGTATATTCGAGAATCCGTCTGCTGATTTAGAGTCCGTATAGGGGACTAGCGAGATTCGAGAATCCGTTTGCTGATTTAGAGTCCGTATAGGGGACTAGAGATGAATGTGAATTTGTTGAGTAGACTTTGCTAATGAGGTGGTGATTTCAGTGGTTCACCGTGGAGTTGTGTGCCCATACCTGTTATGCGTATGCTTTGCATGTGCTCGTGTGAGATAAGAGAAAATTGTGCTTGTGGTGTTTTGTGATTTGAAAAGCAGATTTGCATGAGAGAGATTTTGCAAAGATGGAGAAATTGCCCTTTGTGTGCGATGTGATTTGTAGAAAGCGTGAATGATGTTCATACCTTCACTTACCATGGACGCTTGATTTGGGATGGATTTCTGATGCCGTGGCTTTGATGAAGGATGTTGACACTTTTGATGAAGATGAGTTGCTTGTATTGTTGACTGAGTGTCGGTGAGATGACCTTCTGAATGATGGGTTGGTCGTGCCAAAGGCTGCCTACGTATCTCTTGAAGAGAATCAGACCAGCGTAGTTCAAGGATGTTGGAGCACGCTGGGGAAGAAGCTAAGAGAAAAATAAAGTACATACTTTTTACACAAGCAAAAAAAGAAAAAAGAAAAAATCTTTTGTCGCTTTTTATTTTTTTACTTCGTGGGTGAACCATTTTAAGCATTGTGTGTTTGTTAAGCCAACCCAAGATCAAGTAATGTTCGATCGAAGCCCGGATTGCCTTGTTGAATTCTGTCGTTGTCGCCGTTGTGCCCAACGAAGATTGATGTCTAGCCCCAAGATATTTGCCGATTGTGGGGCTCCAATAGACTTTTGATGTCGAGATACCAAGGGGTTACTGATTGTAAAGCCCCTAGAATGCCTTTGATGCCAAACTTTGAGTGACTTGCGTAGTCCCAAGATAAATCAACTCTCGGTCCATTCAAATAAATTGCCTTTTGTCGATGTGAGCAAGCCCCAAGCTTCGAGAGATTGCTAAGCCCCAAATGTCATGTACTTGTTGTTAGCGAGCTTCAAGACGGTGGAATGTGAAAACCTTTCGATGTAAAGCCCCAAATTATCTTGGAATTGGCTCGGCGTTATATTAAGAGTGGATGATAGGGATCTCCTTCTTACTCTTACCGGGGAGATGAATGGCCTCATTATGGTCGGTACCCAAATGGAAGAGGGCTTATGTCAAAAGATGCAGTAATGCCTTGTGGTGCCGTCGAGATCATGGACGGTAAGGTCTTGGTGTGATAAGGTTCCAAATGGATATGCTTGCTTGAGTCTTCATGTGTTGAACTAATACGGATATTCAGATGCAATTAGTGATTGAGGCGCAAGAGCCCCACTTTTTGCTTTTGATCTTGGAGAAGGGGGTGCTGAATTGCAGAATCATTAGGATTAGCCATGGCATTTCCCGCTATAACCTTGTTTTGATAGAGTTTAGCATATTGAATCTTTTTCCTTTTCTCTAAGACTTTCTTCTTAATCTCGTTGTAAGTCACAACATAAGAATCATCAAATTCATTCATAATATCGGAGCCCTCCTTTCAAAACAGAAGACCTTTGACGTGAAGTACTAAGAGACCCTTGAAGCTTGATTGTTTTTATGAATCCATAAGACTAATCCCAAATTGTATTGCTCGGGTATCATCCCAAAAAGATTGTTAATTGCGAAGCCCCAATATTGCCTTTTGCTCAGATTACTGTAATGTCGTAGCCCAAAAGATTGTAGATTGTGAAGCCCCTTGAGACCTTTGGTGCCAAATTGATAGAGGAAGCTTCAAATGTTGCACATGACTTTTCTAGGGCCACCGTTGGGGGAGGTGAAGTGAATTGCTTCTTGCCAAGGGAGACTTTCAAGCTCGAATATAGCCCCAAGAGTACCATCATCGATTGTAAGTAGAGCAAGAAAGGCCCATCCTTGATTGGGGGGACAGGCACAAGAACACATGACATAAAGGCCCTTCGACATTCCTCTTGAGAGACTTTGAGGATAGTCTCACACATCTTTCTTGAGCGTAGCCCCTAAGGCTCATTAAATGTCGAGAGTAGCAAAAGAAACTCTCGTTCTTGAGTCACATAGCCCCTAGGGCATCATCATTTGTAAAGCAAAGCAAGAGACTCATCCTCGCGTGGGGGAACAAACATAAGAGGACATGGCAAGAGTTACTCCATTTCTCGGGAAGCCTTTCGACATACTTTAGGGGCACATGCTTGAAGAATCTCGAAAACTGAGTCGCACGTCGTTGTCATTTGCTGCCCTAAATAATTGACTTACTGGGGACCATTTGTGCAACCTCATACCCCTTAATGATGGGCTCATTCTCGGATGGATCATAGTTACCATGGGGGTTTCTTTCTCATGAACCCAATAATGCACATTGTTGGAGAAAACTGTCTTATGCCAATAACCCAAAGCGACCTTTGATTGTGCGTATCTTGTCGAGACTTTTGCAATTGGATCGGTGGGGAACTAGCTTGCTGAGGAGATTCAATGTAAAACTTGTCTTCTTTAGAGGCCGGGGATCTCCATTTCTCTTTCGCTTCTCTTACTCTCTCTTTTTTTATGACGCACCCTGTTTTTTGCCTAGACCGCCCTTTCGGGTTTTCAATCTAGCGGGCATATCTTTTGCGTCTTCTTTTTGACTCGATTAATGAGGAAGTGTGCATTCACTCTAGATGAGGAGATAAGACATGTGATTTTGCGGTGGAGACCTTTCGTCACTAAAGGTGAGTGACATTGACTTCACTAGGGAAGTGGTCCCTAGTATTGTCATGTATTTTTATTGAATGACTCACGAAGGCAAGTAAGTCATTAAGAGAGAAGAGAAGGAAAGCCCCAATTTGATTGCAAGAAACTGAGAGTGTCGCTGAAAGATAAGAAGCCCCTAGACTCAACAAGGAACATGAAATGATTACAAATCTAGGAAAGTTGTTCAATCTTGAGGTGATTAATTCATTGGCAAATGACTCGTACAAAGATGTCTTAACAAGTTCGAGATGAAGGCCGATCACCATAACATACTAGGGCTAAACATATCTTTTTTCTTGCATGAGACCGGACCCGCAGGTTGCCTACGTTCCTCCCGTGTAGAGGCTCAGGTCACCGTAGTTCTTGTGAATACTCCATTCTTCGTGATGGAATTGTTGCTTCGTCGTGATGGTTGTAGATGTAGCTTCGTCCTTTGTTGGTAGATGATAATGTTGTTGTGAACTTCTTTGAATGAGGGGGGATTTTTTTTTTTTTTTTTTGCTCTAACTTTTTCCTAGGTTGATTTGAGGATTTCAACCTAGGAAGTTTTTTTTTTTAAACCCCTTTGAAACATTGCTTGATTTTTCTCCATGGTTGTAGTTCCACCTTGCTTGATGTCTTGGCTTTGTCGTTGATGTTTTCGCCTTTGTCACAATGTTTAGCCCCTAGGCGTTCAAGTGATGGCCTTCGTTCCAAAACTTGTTTAGACATCTTTTCATCATTTTGCCAAGAATTAAATTGAACAACTTGGAATAGTGTATGAGGACAAGAACGACTTTTATTTGATAAGACCGATTCAAACTTTAACATAAGCAGGACGAGGGAAAACTTAATGCACACTTAAGAGGACTTTTGACTCTTTTTTTTTATTCCTATTTACTAGGTAGAGAAAGAGAAACGGAGACTGTTGTCGTCGTCCTTGTTGTTGTAGTCCTCCTTGTAACATGATCTCTTGTTGAAGCCCCATTTCAAAACCAAGCCTCTTCTTTGATGAGTTGTTCTTCACCCACGGTAAATTCACAATTGTCGATCAAATCTTGGATGATGTTTTGGAGAGAGAAGCACCCTTCGGTAGTATGGCCACTATGCTTGTGGTAGCCGCACCATTTATCATGTGCATGATTTTTACGTATCCCCTTCGGCTTGTATCCTTCTAAAGTCTTAACCTTTTCATTTGCTACCAAATCTTCAAATGCTTCGGCTTGGGTCATTCCTAGGAGAGGAGTGAAAAGTTGGTTGTTGGCGGCACTTTTGTGGCTTTTGAAGGACAGGACACTTGAGCATGGTTTATCATCGAACTTTGCCTTGTTGTCGGTGAGCTCTTTCAAACGGGCTTTGAGTTCGAAAACCTCTTCTTCGCAAATCCTTTTCTCATGATTAAAACAGGCCTTGAGTTCGGAAACTTCTTCCTCGTGAATTCTTTTCTCAAGAGCAAAATGGGCTTGCCACAAAGAATCTTTGCGGCGGGCATCCTCGACAAGTCTATCCATTTGTTCCCCCATGGATCTTATTATGTTGAAAAGCCTTTCGTTTGACACAAAAATGTTCTCACTTTTGATGTTGTTGCCGTTGGAAGCCATTGGAGCTATTGAAAGAGCACGGTTGATCTTAGATTGGCCCCACAAAGACCTTTTGAATAAAGTAATTTAACCCACAAACAAGAAAAAGACTCAACCACATAAAGAAAAAGACTCTTTTTTCTTTATTTACAAAAGTCGGAAGGACATAGTCCTTTTTGGGGTTTCTAGAAAAATAGTGGAATCGTCACACTAGTATATAGACTTTTTCGCGGTCCCATATACTCATCGGATTTCACCACGCTTGTGATACCTACATGTGACGGGATTAAACTAAATTAATGTCATAGGCATACATGCGGGGACGGAGTTTTATTTCGTCCATAATAACCACTTGGGGACGGAGTTTTATTTCGTGCATGATAACCACTTGTTTCTCTTGGAAACGACATGTATGATTTGATGACATTAGTTTAGGGAAATCTCGACACACGAAAACCGACTTAGTCACGGAGTGTTAGAACCTAAACTAAGAATTGTGTTGGCTTGTGCTCGGTTAAAGAGAGGCTTAAGGTCACCCCCGGCATGTAGTCGTGAATTACGCCACGGGCTGAGGTTTACCGCTTCGAGAGAGTCAAGGTCTGGTGGATCTTGAAACTCTCTAGGACGGGCCTCGACGGGTATGGGGTTGGACTTGTGCGACTCGATAGTGAGAAATTCATAGGAATATGTGCATGTAGTGTGAGGTCAAGCCAAATGACAAATTTTTATTTTATTTTTTTTAAAAGAAAATAAAAGGAAATATGTGCAAGCAAAGAGAGGAGGGAGGAGAATTAAGGTCCTAAATTATTACAACTCCTGAGTCAACCAATGACCGGTCAAAGCAAAGAAGGGAGAGGGCGAAACTGCACTTTTCTGAGTTTCAGGGGCTGTTCTGAAACTTTCTGAAACCTGGGGATAAAACTGCACTATTTTGAAACTCAGGGACTGTTCTGCATTTTTCTGAAACCCAGTGACTGTTCTGTAGTTCTCTGAATTCCAGTGACCAAACTGCTGTTTTGGGAGATCCAGTGACCAAACTGTAATTTTCTGGAACTTCAGTGACCAAACTGTAATTTCTGAATCCAGCCCCCCCCCCTTTTTTTATAAAAAAGAAAATCAAAATATTTTGGGGAGAGAAAGGAAAGGGGTAAAATATGTACAAAATCTTTGTCCCAAAATAAAAATGTAACTCCCCTTTTTGATTTGGAAAAGCTAAAAATATGGAACAAAGCTAGCTTTCCCAATCTCCCCATTTTTTTATTTTTTTTAATGAAGCAAGTAAAAACAAAAAAAGAGAGAAAAAAAAAAAGGAAACACTCACACACACTAACACGCCTGGTGCCCCCCCCTCCCCCCCTTTTTTTTTTTTTTTTTTCAAAGTGCAAGAATATACAAGAAGTACTCACACACACACTAGGCACACCAAGCACGCACACACGCACAGCAAAGAGATGGAAGGAGGCTGCCACTTTTTTTTTATCTCATTCTGGAAAAGAACCGAAAGCGCGGGCATTTGGAATTTAGAGCGGGAGGCGCGCGCTTTTGAGGATGTCGGGCAAGGGCGCCCGGTTCTGGGCATACCTGTAAACTGATGGGTTCAAGGGATTGCCTTGACCCAAAAAATAGTACTTTTCCCCTACAAACATTGTTAGCACAAATAACATAGAATTGAAAGACATGATGGGATGCAGACGATTCTGGTGTATTGGGTCGGAGGCGCGCCCCTTAGGCCAAGAAGGCCAAAAGCGCACGCTTCCCACCTTTTACACCAGAATGCCCAGAAAATAAATAAAAGAACACCAAAAGTAAGAAACGCAAGTTTAACCCTCTAAATTATCCCCAGCGGAGTCGCCACTGTAGATACCCCGGGAAAACCACAACTTGGCTAGAGCGGTGAATTATCCTAGGATTTCTAACTTGTTTTAATTTATAGAGTCGCCACCTATGTTATTGAGGAAACATAAGAAAAACCTAAAGAAATAGCCTATTTTATGTTACGAAACCAAAGATTCGGGAGAGAAGGGATCGGGGGTTAGATGACGGAGTGGGAAGTACTTAAACACCCACTCCGCCCCGCTTACGCGGGTCTTGCTACTATTAGTGTTCTAAATGCTAAATGTCCTTATTTTTATATGAGAAAAGTGCTAACAATTATAATGTAAAGAAAGGGGGAATTACTAAAGAGAAATAAAAGAAACTTGTTTTATTAATTTATACTAAAGATTACATGTCAAACCATTACATTAATATGAAATTGGGAAATTAAAGTAGTATTGGAATGTAGGAAGATAACCTTAACTAGCTTCAATAAGTGAAGTAGTCATGTTGGTCATGTCCCATTTGATGGAGATTGCATACATTACTAAGACATGTAAAAAATAGAAGAAGAAAGGATAAAGTACCTTTTAGAAAATAAGAACTTCAAATCTGGACTTGGAGATGGAGTTGTTGTAGAGAAATTTTGCGCAACACCTTGTATGGTGTCTTTGTAGAGAGAAGCAAGTCTAATAACTTGTATATAGTTTTTGTAGAGAAGATGAAGTTGGGGTCCCTTTCTAAGGTGAAAAGAAAAGGTTTTTATAGGTAGAAAAGAGAGGAAAATGTGGTCTTTCAACCAATAAGAAAATAAAGAGAAATAAAATAATAAAGAGAAAATCAAATAATAAATAAAAGAAATATTTTATTTTGATGAAAAGGCTAGAAGTGTGGGATTGGGAGTTAATGAATAAAGGGTGGATGAATGTGGATATAAAAAGGAGGTCTTTTGTGATCAAGAAGAGATGTTGCAAATAAAAAAAGTGAGGGAAAATGGTGCAATCCGTTACTGCCATAATGGGAAGCGCGCGAGTCCGGCTTTAGGGGCGAGACGCGCGCGTATCCCGTTGACAGTGTCGGAGGCGCCCGCGGCAGAAAAGGACAGAATGACCCTAAAAGTTAACTCTGTTATGCAGTTTAGTCCAACACTAACGGAATCAGTTAGAAACTTAACCGAAGTAACAGAAATTAACAAAAACAAGTTAAATAAAAATACTATGTATGCAATCGGGTTGAGAGGTCCAAGGCGGGGTGTCTACAGTGGTGATAGTGGTGGCAAGGATAGAAAGTCGTCTAAAGGTGGGATGTCTTCCACCATTCCTGGGGATGGGACACGGGGAGGCACATAGGAGGAGGACACCTCGTCGTCATCACTTTCACAGAGAAATCGGAGTTCTTCGCGAGACATGGAGCGGATTGCCCCTCTCATTTGGGCGAGGTGCCCTTCGTAATTGGAGGTTTCCGGGCTTCTTACCACCTCGGACACATTTCCCTCATTGTGGGGACACACCCTTTCAACCAATCTTTTACCGGTTGACGAGCTACATGGTTCTATGACATAAAAGTGATCGTTGTGAGGAGGACAACACTCGTTTGAATCGTGGATTTGGCCCTCCACCTCGTTCTTAATAGCCCATTTCATTTCATTTCATCCATGCACTCTTCGTACTTTAGATTGTGCTCAGTGAGCTTAATCACGACCAACTCATTGGCATTCCGGTGTTGGACCCTTGCACTCAGTATATTGGCCACTATACAATCCGGGGGGAATTTCATCTTTCCCTCTTGTACACATGCCCACAGGATGTCCTTCCACCTCTCCCCAATTTCCACCAGTAGGGTGTTAAATTCCAAGAAGGTTACCGGTGCTGGTTCTCCAAGCTCAATCATGTTCACGCTGTTTTGCCCGAACTCAATTATGTTGACGGCACTGTTGTCGGGGAAGGGGTTGTTGACTACATTTGGACCACGAGGGTGTTCAAGCTTCCCCTTGTCAATCAGGTCAAGGATGATGCGTTTTACCACGGAGCATTCATCGGTGTTGTATCCGTGATAATTATGAAAGGCACACCTTTTATTTTTATCGAGGAGTTTCTCGAGATTTCTGGGTTGATAGTTGTCCAAAGGTTTCACAAGGCCTTGTTTGACTAACCCTTTAAACACCTTGCTTATAGGCATCCTGAAATCTTCAAACCTCACATACGGACGTCTCTTTGAGTTTTCGGCTCTTTGCGGGACATGTCTCGGGTTTTCCCCTTGGATGTTGTTAACTACCCCTGAGGTTTCTTTCCCTTTGCCGGTGGTCGGAGGGCGGTACCGGTAGGAGCTACCACTGCCCTGAGCGGACGATTTCTCACTGAGGGCCTTCTAAAACTTAGACCCAGCAGTTACCATGGCCCAAAGATTAGGGTAGAAGTAGTGACTGATCAAAGCTCGCAATTGAGGTTTCAAACATGACTGAAAGATATCAAGCTGCTCATCCTCAGTAGGCGGATTGGAAATTTCCCCAAGCTTGTAATTCAATCTCTTGTAAAACTCATCAATCGGTTCATCATTATTTTGTAAGGTGTCTTGCAAATCAGTGCGATTGGTTTCCCATTCCAAGTTAGACCGGTATTTGGTGAGGAATGTTTCCTTAATCCGGTCCCATGTGACCCGATATTCATCTTTTAGGTTAAAGAACCATTTGAGTGCATTTCGTCTCAAATATAGTTAAAAGTGATCGGCCATTTGTTGCACGGTACAACCATTCACCCTCATTGCTAGGGTGTAGTCATTGAGATGAGTCTGGGGGCAAGCCGTTGCATCAAACTTATCGATCTCTGGCATTTTAAATCTATGATGAAGGGGAACAATCTTATTGGGATCGGTGATTCCAAAGGTGGACTTCTTCTCGTTCATTCCCTCAAACCTTTCTTCTATTTGTTTTAACTTCTCCACTAACCACCCCATTTGAGGGTCCATGTGCGGGCTAGAGTTGATGGATCCCATGGTTTGGGTTGTCACTGACATCACTGTCGGAGGCACGGTGGTGGATGGTATTACCGGAGGAAGATTTTGAGGTAATGCATGGGTGTAGACATACCCATATTCCTGATTACTGGCTGGGATGCATGGTGGAGTGGCTTTGGAAGCTTTTGCCACCGGGTATTTAAATGGGTATGGTACCCCTCGGGAGACAATCGGCAAAGCTGGAGGTGGTAACCCGGCGGTGGTCGGAGCTAAAGGTGTTCGGATCGTCGGGATTGGACCATATGGGTTGAATCCGGGTGGACACATGGGAGATCCTTTTGGCGGGATGAAAGGAAACTGGGCGGTAGGCACACTTTGGTGGATGGTGGTTTGGAATGCGGGACGTGAGGCCGCCACATTGGGGTAAGTTTGGGGAGGGGGAAAGTGGTTATAACCCTGGGGTCGTACATTTTCAACCTCCTCTTCTTCCGTGATTTCCACAAAACCTCCATCATTCTCAAATACGACGGCTATCCCTCTCTGTCTCATGGCTTCCACAACCCTATTTTGCATATCTTCCTGATGTTTTTTTGACACTTTCTTCCCTGGCCCTGGCGGCCTCTAGAGCTTGTACCAGCTCTTCCCTGGTGAGCCCATTAGGATCGACTGTGTTGTCACCCCCACTACTACTTCCTGTCGGACTAGTCATTCGAAGAAGTCTGAGTGAAGCTACTGATGAACTGTCAGACTCGGCACTAACCAGACGACGACCCGGAACCCTGACCCACTTCTTGCGAGCTGCGGAGGAGAAGGAGGTCCATTTTAGACTCGGGTACCAATTAGGACTAGTGCTTGGGAAGAGGCTTAGGCTCATGCAACATGAAATTTTACTGTCTTTATTTATCATATATTTTTTGTTCCTGTTTACTTAAAACGCATTTTATTCCTAATTGGTTGGAAAAGATTTCTCTTCTTTTTCGCAACTAATATAAATCATGGATCAGTGGAGGCCATCACTACGCCTATAGACCCCTCATTTTTCACCTGTATTGCACACTCCAAGGATGGACTATCCCGGGCGAGGGTCCTATAGGGCACGCAGTTTCCACCGACCGAAATAAGCCAAACTTAGGGTCTAGTGCGTCACAAAGTTCCAATGCACGGGCCATTCTTATCATAGTTAAGCCCCGGTCAAGGTTAAGATTGACTTAACGCTTTAACGGAATTCCGACATGACCTCATTTAACGAGGGGTCTCGGACCTTAGCCTTGGGAAGATGATTAGGATGGGTCAAGCATTAGAGCTTAATGATGCGGTGTCATCCTATACTTAATACATGACTTTGGTTAATTATGGTTGGAATTAACGCATAAGTCAATGACCGGGTCAAAGATGACCTTGGTCACACTTGCTTTCATAAGGAGTCGTGACTCGCGCGTTAACTTGGCCATAATTAGCGTTTGAACATGTATCAAGGACGTGATGACGTGGGCTAGACCAAAAACCAACCAAGGTCACGGTATTTATGTGTCACGGACAAGTGTGGTTGACTCGGCTCGGAAGGGGAGGTGGAATGGACCCGTGCGCGCGAGAAGGGCACAAGAGCACCAATCAAGCTGCATCGTGGCATCCATCCTGGGTTTAAAGGGTTTTTGGAACGTGCACAAGGTTGAGTGCACGTCGTGTGAAGCCTTCTATGTTCCATTTTGAGTCAAAATAGAAATTTTCAATGCGTTTTAATATCATGAGCATGAACAAGAGTATATACAAGACATGGACAAACAATTTAAACAATTAACTTGTACAAGTAATCAAGCAAAGATATGAGCAAGCGAGAGTCAAAATTTTGTACATGGAAAAGGTTGTGCACAACCAAAGGTTTTTTAAACCAAAATTTTACAACAAGAACAACCTTTTGAAAATCATTTGTACAAAAAAGTTGTGCAAAACAAAAGAATTTGAGAAACCAAAACTTTTATAAAAAGGGGTAATGCACAATGAGGCTTTGAAAACCCAATTTTATGCCCAAAAGATTTGTGCATTACCAAGCTTTGAAAATTCATTTTTGGCTAAGAAAAAAGGAGGTAAATGTACACAAGTAGAGGCTGTAAATGGAACCTGGACAAGAAGAAGCAAGGGGACCATCAGAATGTTTCTACCCTGCACAAAGTTGTTAACTTGAAACATTCTGTGGGCCCGGCAAAACCAGCCGTACGGCTAGAGCAGTCGGTCCATTCTTTTTTGCAAATTTCCAGCTTCAGATCATCAAGCCCCAGTTCATTGTTTTTCCAGAACAGTTTCACTCCCAGAAATCAAAACAGAAACATAAAGTACACACAAAAATGCACAAAGTCAACAAACGGGAACGAGAGTTTGACCCACACAAGAATGCCTCTGAATCTTCTAAAAAGAAGTTCGAAAACACTCTATTCCCCAGCGGAGTCGCCACTGTGAGGATCCCTCCCTCGAGGCGAAACGAGTTTGTTCGAGGAAGAAAATCCAAACACGTGTAACTTAACAAACTTAACGGAGTTGCCACATTTGTTAACTTTTAACCCAACAAATGAAAATGGTTAGAGATTTATGAGTTCGGAGGTCAGGTTATGGGTTGGGAAGAGTTTCACATCACCCAAGATCCCTCGGACAAAGCTGAGTCTCAATTGTGCTTGTTAACGAAAAGTGCATGTGTGTGTGTGTGTGTTTAGAAAACGGGAGAAGCTGACTCTAACAGAAAAACGATTAGGATTTTAACAGAAAGGGTTCTTTTGTAAACATTCTGGATTGAAGGGGATTGAACTAAAACATTCCCCTGGACAAAGTAGCCGTACGGCTAAAGGGGGTCTTCCTGGGAATTTTTACAGATTCCCAGGAATCAGTCCAGTTTCATACAGAAACAGAGCATTCTGCTTGAAACTGGACTGTCTGATCATTTCCAGCCATTCTTTTGTAACAAAACACAAATTAAATCATCCCTATGATATTAATTACTAGATTAGACACCAAAACAAGAATTTTGAATGTGATTAAGACAATCATTGGGGAATTATTGAGAAAAGGTGATGAACATGGCCTTTGAGCCAAGATGGCCATTTTGATGAGTAAAGATTCAAACTTTACCATCAAAATGGGATCTTTATACAAGATTAAACCTTTAGGGACAACAAAATCAACATTTGGAAGCATAAAGATTGAACCTTTATGACCCAAATGTGATGAATGAGGAGCTAGATCAAGATTTGGGTGATAAAAGATGGAGGCTTTATCACTCCAAATGATCATTATGGCCAAATACAACATAAAGATATATGCTTTCACCATAAAAATGGATCATCAAGCTATTTAAAGACAATAAATTAACAAATCATGATCTTCTTTAGGTTTTACCCCTTTTCACATACTTGGATGTGAGGGCACCTTGAATCATTTCATGATTTGGTTCCAAGGTATATAACAAGAATATAAGGTGCTTGAAAGGACAAGACTTGCAATATAAAAGTGCTTGACAAGGGCAAGACTTGCAATATAAAGGTGCTTGACAAGGGCAAGGCTTGAAATGCAAGTAAATAAACAACATAAACAAGAACAAAAGAGTTTAAGATGGAGAGAAGATGGGGAGAAGGAGGCTTCACCTATGGTGGTTATGGCCTATCTTCCTCTCTTTTCACTCAAGTATTTGGTGGTGTTTTACTTAGACTGTATTTCTGCAGAGTTTCACCTACAAAACTATGTTTCACCCCCTGAAATGATCAGCAAGGGTCTCAATTTATAGGGACTGAAGGTGCCTAAACCAGCCATACGGCTAGGCGTTCCCCACGTCCAAACCATCCGTACGGCTCAGCAGGGTGAGCTTCTGGATTTTTCCAAGTTTAATTACAGAGTAGTCCTGGAATTTTCAGTTTATCCTAGTGAGGTCACAGCCTATCAGTTTATCCCTGAATGGTGCTAAGAATTACTCTAAGTTGGTTGATTTCAGATTGGGGTACTTACAGGATGAAATTTAAGAAGTAAACTTCTCTAGCGGGGCAATAGAGCGGAGTAATGGCTTTTGGGTGGGATCACATATCTCTAAGCCAGGGGGCATTGAGAATTCGAATTCTCTTTGCTGGGGATAACAAAAGACATAATGATTTGAAGAAATTGGCGACTGAGCTACTATTCGAGCTGCCTAATTATCCCTTTCGGGAATCAAGTAGGGGCGTAGTTCTGAGGGAGGTCCGTGCGGGTGCCGGCACGGACCAAAAAGTAACCAACCTAAGTCGAGGGTCAGATTCGGTTAAGCCGAAAAGGACCAGGGGTAACCAATTTTTTTTTAGAGAAGGTCAAATTCGAATAAATCCAAAGATGATCGGGGGGAACCAAATTTTTGAGAGATGAACGTAAGAAACACTTTAATGAAAGAGAGCAAAAGGATACACCACAACTTTTCTTGCTGATGAGAAGTGATGGTCGGACGCTCGCAGTCTGCCGATGATGGTCGTGGGCAACCTGCGAATCAAAGATTTTGATCGGATCCGAATTCATCTTGATGGAATTGTTGCGCGATGAGATTTTTCTTTAAATTCAAATCCTGCATGAAATTATTATTTCACAGAAAGGATTCAAGCGAAAACAGGCTAAAATGAGCATTTTTATGAGTCTTGACTTGACAGTTTTAGCTGTTTTAAAGCGAGCACTTTCATTTTTATGCTTGACCACAAAATTTCGGATGACTCAACATGTGATCACTTCAAATTCAGCTCAAGAGAAAGGAAAAACGTTTAGGAATTACTTTTTGGAAATGAGGGGAAAAGCAAACAAAACAAAAAAATTCTGATTGGAACAGTGTCTGCACGGCCGCGCAGAACAAAGGACTCGGCCGTGCAGATCTGCTGATCTTCCATTTCTTGGTTTTTGTGCCAAATTTTGATTGGGATAAGGAGAGGAATGGGTTTTTGGAGAAGGAATGATGTTGATGAAATGTTCAGCCGGACTCAAATGAATTGATTGGATCAATGGCATTTGGATTATCAACATATTCGGAATCGAGAAAGTATTGAACAAAACAAGTTGACTGTTTGACCATGACTTGTGTTCAATGACATCCTGGACAAAGGGATTATGACATATTCTAAAAGGAATGCGAACTTGTATCTAGTTATACTATTTAGGTAGGTATGACGGTTTGCTAGAACCTAATCATATCTTATGGTTTCATGTTTGAACCCATTGCCAACTTAGTATAATCCTAGAGGGTCACACACAATAGAACGAATCTTTAAAAGGACTATATTGGAATTTTGGAAATTCTGGACATTCTGTGGAAGTGGGCGACCGCACAATATGGACTGGGCGGCCGCACACTTAGCTCAGAATTGTACCATTTTGTTTCAGATAGATGTGCGAGCGCACAGTGAATTCTGGGCGGCCGCACAGTACTGTCGGCTGGCACTTTCCTAATTCGATTTGGAATGTCTTTTGACACAAGGTTCGTATTTGGAATAGGTCTTGCTTGTGTATAAAAGGATGATTTCGGCCAGAACTTCATACATAGCCTTTTGTGAGTCTCCAAAGAGTTTGAGAGAGGTTTTACTTTGTTCTAAGACATCCTTGGTCAAAGAACAAAATAATACACAAAAGAAAAATTCCATATAGTTCAAATTCATTGTGAAAAAGTGTTTCACAATTTGGTCTAGCAACCAAGATCAAAGAAGCTCCTTTGATATTCGTTCGAAGTGTGGATACCGCTAGAGGGTGAAAATCATCATCTTCAAAGTTCGTGTTCAAACTTTGTGATCGTGATCAAGTCTTCAAATCTCCACCAAAGACCAAGAGAAAATTTGATAGCCATCAAGGGTTAGTTTTATCCTATATTCATGTTATGATAATTGATTTAATCATATGAACGGATCTATGGGCTTTGGGTTTCAAAAATTTAAATGCTAAATTCCGCTGCGCGTGTTTGATCG
The DNA here is from genome assembly GCA_026119855.1 of Campanula takesimana. Lineage (NCBI taxonomy): Eukaryota > Viridiplantae > Streptophyta > Magnoliopsida > Asterales > Campanulaceae > Campanula > Campanula takesimana. The sequence goes on along the minus strand of JAOWBW010000825.1, from coordinate 274,855 downwards.
AAACCCAACAGTGGTATCAGAGCCCCGTTCATGTTGATTATTTCAATACCTAGATCATGTTATGTGTATATAAATTGTTTATGTGCCTTGCATGATATGAATATTGGAATATATGATATATATGTGTTTTGTGATTTTATGTGGTTTATCGTTTTGCAACTTTAATCGCACGATTCAATCGCAATAAATAAATTATGGTGGATTCAGAATTGTTGATTATTAATTTTGATTGGATCAAAGTTTTAATAATCGGGGAAAAACGATTTTGAGACAAAATTTTCGAACTTTGAAAATTCTGCACATTCTGATGACCCCGGGCGACCGCACAAAACGCCTTGGGCGGCCGCACGGTTTTGGGCGACCGCACAAGAGTTTTTGGGCGGCCGTACAAGGGGATCAGAAGGTCTGATTTTGGTCAAAAACAGAATCTGGAATTTTTCGAAAAAATTCAACAAAACCAGTAACAGAACCAGTCCAGACTTACTGATCTGGAATGGGTTTTGGGTAGTTGGTTTGTGTGTGGATTTTGGGGTTTGATTTTCCTATTTGTTTTAGTCTTGTGATTCCTAGATTGGTTCAAGTTTTGGATGGCTAATCTGCGTTCATCGAGATTGTGTTTCCCAAAATTGATCGCAATCAAAGTTTCAAAGATAAAACGAAGTTAGAATTATGAAGAGTTCATAATTGCTAAAATTGAGAAACAAAGTTCTTGATTCAAAGTTTGGAGATCCATGTGGAATTGTGAATGCAATTAGCCTACGTTCATCAAGACCATCTATTGTTTAGTTTCGGCCACATGGACTACTTTCTTCGTTTCTTAAATTAGTGCGGGATTGTGGTTGCCTAATGTCTTAGTTCGACCGCACTTCTTGTTGTCTTGATTTGGAGATAATAACCGAAGTTGAAATAGTCTCATCCTCATAATTATAGAGAAACTAATGACACATAAATATCATGCTTAAATTAATGGAGATTAATTTAGTGGCTAAACTTGATTTGTAACATGTTTATATTATGTGCTCATAAATGTGTTATATGCTATATGTGATGAACCTTCAAAGAAAGTTTTAAGTCCTTCATTGCCATACCATGATTAAAACATTTGTTTATACATGGGTGATCTTGATGTGGGTTCGCCTCCGCGAGGTGCATTAAGTTTATTCATGTATGACCAAGATGAGGTTCATTAGTTTAATGTGGGCTTGCCTCCGCAAGGTGCATTATATTGAATGGTTCCTATGCGTTAAAAATGGTTGGACTTAATTAGGCGTCAAAACAGTTTTGGGCCTAGGCTAAAGATGAGATTAAACATGCTTTTTGAAATTGGATTTCTCAAAGAATCTCATAAAAAGGATCTAAGAATCATATGGGATATGATTGACATGATTGTCTACCTAATTAATTTAGTTTTTGAGCAGTCCGCCTCCGTGGACTCAAAAGTTAAATTAAAGTTGGATCTTGGCCCAATTAAATTATATTATACATTGAATGTATAAGAAGGTTATATAATTTAGTGGGAGTATTTTGAAAAATACATTATTTATCTCTTTAATGAAAACCGGTACTTATTAAATTTTGGAAATTTTGCATATTTGTAGATAATGACTAATAACACTCAATCAATGTCGTTGCGATCGATCCTTGAGAAGGATAAGCTCGAAGAGAATGGTACTAACTTTATGGATTGGATCCGTAGCATAAGAATCGTTCTTAGGCAAGAAGATAAGTTGTACATTCTCGATAGGCCTCTCCCTGCTGAACCACCGCCTACTGCCCCTAGGGCAGAAAGAGACAATTACAAGAAACATCGTAATGATTCCAAAGATGTAAGTTGTCTCATGCTTGCTGCTATGTGCTCAAAACTCCAACAAAGTTTGGAACATTTGGAAGCCTATGAGATAGGCGTGGAGTTGAGAACTATGTTTCAAGAGCAAGCTAGGCAAGAGAGGTACAAGACCATTGTTGCATTCACTACTTGTAAAATGAATGAAGGGCAACAAGTGAGTCCTCACTTTCTTAAAATGAAAGATTATGTAGAGCACCTTGAGACACTTGGCTATCCAATCCCATTGGAGCTAGCCACGGATCTCATTCTTAATTCATTGCCTAAAAGTTATAATCAGTTTGTGATGAATTATAACATGCATGGAATGGATAAGAATCTCTCTGAGTTGCATGGGATGCTCAAAACTGCAGAGATGAAAATTGTGGAGAAAGGTTCTCCCGTGCTCTTGGTTCATGATGGGAAGAAGGCTAGTGCCAAAGGAAAGGGTAAGAAAGTTGTCAAACCCAAAATAAGCAAGGCAAAGGTTGCCAAGGCTTCTGAGGCAAAACCCGATTCACAAAAGGATGCAATCTGTTTCCATTGTCAAGAAATTGGTCATTGGAAACGTAATTGCAAGGCTTTCTTGGAAGAGCAAAAGAAGAAGAAGAGCAGCAAGGCTGCGTCGACTTCAGGTATCTATATGATAGATATTCTCCTTTCTACCACTGATTCTTGGGTATTGGATACCGGATGTGGTTCTCACATTTGTCTAAATGTGCAGGGACTAAAGAATAGGAGACTGCTTAAAGAAGGTGAAGTAGATCTACGCGTGGGGAATGGAGCAAGAGTTGTTGCATTAGCCGTAGGGACTTATGAAGTCACTTTAACTTTCGGATTAATTCTTGTTTAGAACAATTGTTATTATGTTCCGGATTTAAGCAGAAATATTATTTCAATTTCTTGTTTGGATAATGAAGGTTTTAAGTTTCTTATTGAGAATAAGAAATTTTCTATTTATTTAAATGATGTGCTTTATGGTATTGCTAATTCATTTAATGGACTTTATATCTTGGATGTCAAGAATGAAAATAATGACAATGTCTATCATGTAAATAAGAAATCTAAACCTAATGATGTAAATCATACTTATTTGTGGCATTGCCGTCTCGGTCATATTAATGAGAAGCGTATCTCAAAACTCCATGGGGACGGACTTTTGGGTTCATGTGACCTAGAATCATATGATACTTGTGAGTCGTGTCTTCTTGGAAAAATGACTAAGACACCTTTTACCAAGATGGGTGAAAGGGCAAGCGACTTATTGGGGTTGATACATTCTGATGTATGCGGACCATTAAGTAGAAATGCTAGGGGAGGATTTCAATACTTCATAACCTTCACTGATGATTATTGTAGATTTGGGTATGTTTACCTAATGAAACATAAGAGTGAAGCATTTGAGATATTTAGAATATTTCAAAATGAAGTAGGAAAACAACTTGGCAAAAGTATCAAGGCACTTCGATCAGATCGTGGTGGAGAATACTTGAGTCAAGAATTTGATGATCTTCTAAAGAATTGTGGAATAGTTTCACAATTAACTCCACCTGGAACGCCACAATGGAATGGTGTGTCCGAGAGGAGAAATCGGACTTTGTTAGACATGGTTCGATCAATGATGAGTCAAGTTGATCTTCCAATATCCTTTTGGGGTTACGCTCTAGAAACCGCTGCTTTCACACTAAATCGTGTTCCAACTAAATCGGTTCAAAAGACTCCATATGAGATGTGGAGTGGAAAGAAAACTTGTTTATCTTTCATGAAGATTTGGGGTTGTGAAGCTTTTGTCAAAAGACTTGTCTCAGACAAACTTGCACACAAATCTGATAAGTGTATTTTCGTGGGATATCCTAAGGAAACTAGAGGATACTACTTTTACAACCGTGAGGACAACAAAGTGTTTGTTGCCCCGAACTGGTATCTTTCTAGAGAAAGAGTTTCTCTCCAAAGAAATCAGTGGGAGTAAAATAAATCTTGAAGAAATTCGAGACCCAGAAAATAACATTGAACCAATAGTGGAACAAGAACAAGAACCACAAGGAGTTGTGGAAACTGTTCAAAATACACAAGCAACTCACAGATCTAGTAGGTTACGATCCGAGCCTGAGAGGTATGGATTTCTCGTAACGGATAGTAATGAGGTAGAAATCATTGAGAATGATGAACCGTCAACCTACCAAGAGGCGATGTCTTCTCCTGATTCTGACAAGTGGCTTGGAGCCATGGAATCCGAATTGCAATCCATGCAAGACAATCAAGTTTGGAATTTGATTGATGCGCCCGAAGGTGTAAAAAACCATAGGATGCAAATGGGTCTTCAAGAAGAAGACTGACATGGATGGGAAGGTGCATACTTACAAAGCTAGGCTTGTAGCGAAGGGTTATAGGCAAGTTCATGGTATTGACTATGATGAGACCTTTTCACCCGTAGCAATGATCAAGTCTATAAGAATTTTGCTTGCCATTGCCGCATATCATGACTATGAAATACGGCAGATGGACGTCAAAACCGCTTTCCTGAATGGAAAACTCCAAGAGGATGTGTATATGACACAACCAGAAGGTTTTGAACAAGATTCTAAGGTATGCAAGTTGCAGAGATCCATCTATGGATTGAAGCAAGCTTCTAGGAGTTGGAATCTCCGTTTTGATGAATCGGTCAAAGAGTTTGGTTTCATCAAGAACGAAGATGAGCCTTGTGTATACAAGAAGATTAGTGGGAGTATAGTTCTATTCCTTGTTTTATACATGGATGACATATTGCTCATTGGAAACGACATTCCTACACTTCAGTCTGTGAAGACTTGGTTAGGAAAGTGCTTCGCAATGAAAGATATGGGTGAAGCCGTATATATTCTTGGCATTAAGATCTATAGAGATAGATCAAGGAGGCTACTTAGTTTAAGCCAAAGTACATACATTGACAAGGTCATTAGAAGATTTCGTCTGGAAAATTCTAAGAGAGGCACCTTGCCCGTGTTACATGGAGTTTCTCTAAGAAAGACTCAATGTCCTAAGACAAACGATGAGCGTGAGAAAATGAATGATGTTCCATATGCTTCGGCAATTGGGTCCATCATGTATGCCATGATTTGTACTAGACCGGATGTATCTTATGCTTTGAGCATGACAAGTAGATACCAATCCGACCCTGGCGAAAATCACTGGATAGCTGTAAAAGCGATTCTTAAGTACTTGAGAAGAACTAAAGACTCGTTTTTGGTCTATGGAGGAATGGAAGATGATCTCGTTGTAAATGCTTACACGGATGCAAGCTTCCAAACCGACAAAGATGATAGCCGATCGCAATAGGGTTTTGTGTTTATGTTAAATGGTGGAGCTGTAAGCTGGAAGAGTTCCAAGCAAAGTACAACCGCTGATTCTACAACAAAAGTTGAGTATATTGCTGCATCGGATGCTGCAAAGGAAGCTGTTTGGATTAAGAAGTTCATAACTGAACTTGAAGTGGTTCCTAGTATTACTAATCCAATAGACCTTTATTGCGATAATAATGGTGCTATTGCTCAAGCAAAGGAACCAAGAGCACATCAAAAATCCAAACACATACTTAGGCGTTTTCATATCATTCGAGAGATCGTTGATAGGGGAGACGTAAATATATGCAGAGTACCTACTGATGATAATGTTGCGGACCCGCTAACAAAGGGACTTCCACAAGCTAAACATGATGGTCATGTTAGGTCCATGGGTATTAGATACATGGGAGATTGGGCCTAGGGCAAGTGGGAGATTGTTGGCAGTGGTGCCCTAGGCACGTTTAATAAACGTTGTAATTGTTATCATTTATTTCATATCAATAAAGAGATGTTTTGATTATTATTGTTGTTCATGTTTACTTATAATAATCTCCGTCCCTAGTACTTGTTAAGCACTAGTATAAAGGCTAAATGATCATGGGATGATCATGTTAGATTTATGGGTACTTGTTTGGAACAAGGTACTGGACATGACCCGCTGTATGAGATTTATGTCATGGTCTATGTCGAACATATATCTTATATTAGTTATGTCATTTGAATCCTTAGACATGAAGTTATTATAGTCTTCCACTTGATGAACATTATGTTTGACATATTCAAACGCTACGTTTAACCGGGTAGTTATAAAGGGTATGATTGGCATAATCGGATTCACGTAGGGAACGGCTGAACCATGACAGGCGACCTACGTATCCGCGGGGGAATCAAGCCAAACATAGTTCAAATCTGATGGGGAAATTGAGAATGATTGTCCTCTGATGGGGAGCAACGTCTTCTGCTGGGGAAAGTGTATCTGCTGGGGATGATAGATGACCACGTTGGTCAGGTGGCTGAACCTTTTCAGGCTTCCTACGTATCCTCGGAGAAATCAAGCCGGTCGTAGTTCGGATGTACTGGGGAAAGAAGGAAGAAAGAAACGAGACATCAGACTCCTGCTGGGGATAACAATCCTACGGACACTATCCTGTATGAAGACTGAACATTCGTAAGGGAAATGAGACATCAGGCTTCTGCTAGGGATAATAAACCTACGGGCACTATCCTGTATGAAGAACGAACATTCGTTAGAAAATGAAGTTATTTGAAGCAAGAGGGATAATGGGACAATAAAGACTACGTTGTCTAAATAATCCCGAGGTGGAGTAATAAATGCTGAGGTAAACGCAAACAGAAACGCCCGGGTTTCTGCCGATCTTGCTAAAATAATGGATGCTGGATCTCTCGCAACAGAAACGCCGAGGCTTCTGCTGACCGCCAAAATAATAGATGTTGGATCTCTCGCAAACAGAAACGCTGAGGCTTAAATGAACTCCAAAATAATAGATGCTGGATCTCTCGCAAACAGAAACGCCGAGGCTTCTGCCAATTGCGATCGATCTAGGATGCGTATGTTATAGAGGCGCCGAAGTCTCTGTGATCATACAAATCCTAAGCAAACATTAGGAAACTGCTAAAATAATTGATGCTGGATCTCTCGCAAACAGAAACACCGAGGCTTCTGTCAATCGAGATCGATCTAGGATGCGTATGTCATAGAGGCGCCGAAGTCTCTACAACCATACGAATCCTAAGCAAATATTAGGAAATGCTAAAATAATAGATGCTGGATCTCTCGCAAACAAAAACGCCGAGGCTTCTGCCAATCGCGATCGATCTAGGATGCATATGTCATAGAGGCGCCGAAGTCTCTACAGTCATACGAATCCTAAGCAAATATTAGGAAATGCTAAAATAATAGATGATGGATCTCTCACAAACAGAAACGCCGAGGCTTCTGCCAGTCGCGATCGATCTAGGATGCGTATGTCATAGAGGCGCCGAAGTCTCTACAACCATACGAATCCTAAGCAAATATTAGGAAATGCTAAAATAATAGATGCTGGATCTCTCACAAACAGAAATGCCGAGGCTTCTGCCAATCGCGATCGATCTAGTATGCGTATGTCATAGAGGCATCGAAGACTCTACAATCATATGGATCCTAAGCAAATATTAGGAAATGCTAAAATAATAGATGCAGGATCTCTCGCAAACAGAAACGCCAAGGCTTCTGCCAATCGCGATCGATCTAGGATTCGTATGTCATAGAGGCGCCGAAGTCTCTACCATCATTCGGATCCTAAGCAAATATTCGGTGAAGAATGGAAATTTTAAGAGGCTTCCCGTACCCAAAGGTAACGAATATTAGTCAAAATAGTGCTAAGGGCACCTAAAATGAATCAAAGGGGAATGTACTAGGGGTAAAACTGAAATTTTTCATGTGGAGGCAAAGATGATGGATTGTTATGAAGTCGCAAACGGGATGAACTCTCGGGGAGTCACAAAGGTGATAGACTCTCGGGAGTCACAAGGGTGACGGACTCTCGGGGAGTCACAAAGGTGATAGACTCTCGGGGAGTCACAAGGGTGACGGTCTCTCGGGGAGTCACAAAGGTGATAGACTCTCAGGGAGTCACAAGGGACTCTTTGGTGAGTCACAAGGGCAAAGGACCTTTAGGGATACGCGAAGGAGATGGACTCTCGGGGAGTTGCTAATATGGGAAACATGATCTGGGTTCCGCTTATCCTAATTTAGGAGGGAATGAGGCTACGACTAGAGGTAGGACCTAAGGCTTTTTAAGGAAAGGGAATAAGGAAGATGGCGATCTCCTAATCTTGAGATAGGGATGCCAAAGATGTCACGGCTTCTTGGGCTTTAGATTATGTCTTGGAGATAATGTGGGTTTCCTAGGCTTACGAGCTAGGGATTGGAGTTCATTTAAGCATGAGGAGAGTATTCTATCCTAGGCTTAGTGCTAGGGCTTGGAAAGGTTGAGGTTTGGGAACTTCCTAGATGTTAGGGTTTCGAACAAGGGTTTGGAAACTGGTGTTTAAGGACCATGACTCTCCTAGGTTTGGGACTAGGGTTTAGGAATTTCCTAGGTCTAGGAGGCTAGGCTTGGAGTTGTGGTAGGCTCAGAGGTTGTAAAGGCGTTGGCTTTTAGACATAAGGCTGGGAGTTGGAAAGGTTGTGACTTCCTAGGCTTGAGACCATGGACCGTTGGGAAGAGGGATTGCTTTTGTGGAAGGTCCACTAAGCTTGATGTTAGGGTTCACCATTTTCCGGGATTGGTGACTATGGCTTGGAAATGTTCGTGGTAACCTAGGCTTTAGGCTAGGTTTTAAGGCTAAGGACTGTAAACTTCCTATATTTTGAGACTAAGGTGAAGGAATTTCCTAGGTCTAGGACTAGGGTTTAATGAGGATATAGTCTCCTAGGCCCGACGGCTAAGGTTTAGAAAGAGTGCGACTACCTAAGCTTGAGGCTAGGGTTTGGAGCGAATGCGGCTTCCTAGGCTCGAGGCTAGGGTTTAGAGCGAATGCGGCTTCCTAGGCTTGAGGCTAGGGTTTAGAGCGAATGTGGCTTCCTAGGCTTGAGGCTAGGGTTTGGAGAGAATGAGACTACCTAGGCTCGACGCTAGGGTTGATTAAGTTTTGGACAGGGCATTGTATCCTAGGTTTAGGACTCAGGTTCAATAAGACGGGGAATTGAGATTGTAAATTTCCTAGGTTTCGAGACTAGGGTTTTGGAAATGATGTTGCATACGGGGCTTTGGAAATTCCCTAGAATTTGGGCTAGGGTTAAAGGGGATGTTGTGGTTTCCTAGGCTTAAGGCTAGGGTTTAGAGAGGATATGTGACTACCTAGGATCAAGGCTAGGGTTTAGGAAGGATGTAGCTACCTAGGATCAAGGCTAGGGTTTAAAAAGGATGTAACTTCCTAATGGAATGGTAGGCGTGAGATCTAGGAGATCGAAGGCTAGGCAGGATAGCGTTGGGACATAAGGCTTTCAAGCGGGTAAGTCTTTTGTCCTAGAGAAACCGCGTTATGGATTAGGACCAAGCAGGCTTGAGGTCGGCCAAGGAGCAATGGATTGGGATTGGATGATCCTAATACCTAATACGCATGTCGGGTTTGGGCTCTAAGGTGTGCTAGGTGTGAGCCATGTGCGAGAAATGGGTCTGGACATGTGACCATGTTGGCGCTTTAGGTAAAGGGATTGAGTGTCCAAGACTTTGCTCGAGTACAATAGGTGCCTAAGTTGGATTGGGTATGCTTAGGACCTAAGTTTGTCTTGGAGGTCATGCGTGTGACTAAGCTCGTTTGGCAATTGTGAAGGTAGGTTAGGGATGGGACCAGAGGTGCTAAGGACAAGAGTCTTGACCGGATGGGTCTTGAGATCCTTAAGGCATGTCGCGGTGCGCAGGAGATCCTATGTGTTTTGACCAGGTTCAAGGTTTGGACTCGTCGGGGGAGCGATGTTCGATATCCATAGAGTTCAAGGGTGGACCTTGTAGGTGGCGAGGTTTGGACTCGGCTTGGATTAAGTAGGTTAGAGTCCTTAAGGGGTTGAAGGTCAGACTAGGAAGTCTTTTGAGGCTAATGGGTGACACTAGGTTGGTACTTGGTAGGTTTAAGAGTGGTAGGGTCATGGCTTGGACATGACGGGAGTCGGGAGATGTAGATGTGTCGCTTTTAGTCGGACTAAGTAGGATTGGGAATTAAAGAGTCCAAAGGGTGGAGGTCTAAGGTTATAGACCTAGAGAGTGGACGGTTTTGTGATCTAAAGGGTTTAGGAGTTGAGACCTAATGTTTGGATCGGATATGCTAGAAACTTAAAAGATAGGCGATTGGTAGACTCGAGTGGTCTTGGGATCTAAAGGATCGCTCAACAGGTTAGACTGAGTAGACCTAAGAGGTTGGACCTAGGAGGATAAGAGAGCTATTGCTTAGACAAGGTAAGGATGAGTATGTGTTGGTAGGTTTGAGATCTAGGAGATCGGGTAGGCTCGGGACCGGTAGGTTCGGGACCTAATGGGTCACCCTAAGGATTTGGCTTTGGTTAACTGGTTTAAGGTCTGAAGCTTTGGGTAGAACCGGTTTGAGGCCGAAGGGGTCATGCTACGAACTTGCGGAAGGCCGAGCTAAGAGGTTATGATGTAACCTAGGTAAGACTCATCGGGTAGGTTTGGGACCTAGGTAAGACTAATCGGGTAAGCTCGGGACCTAGAGAGTTTATGGTGTAACTTAGGCAAGACTGACCGGGTAGGCTTGGGACCTAAGGTTTTGAACCAGGTAGGTTGGGACCTAAGGGTATCCTATTGTGTAGGAAATAGGGTGAAGGACCGAGTCGGTTCAAGAATCACAAAGATGGGTCTCAGAGTGGACCGAGGAGGTTTATACAAATTTTGTGGAGACCGAGAGTGCGGGTTTATAAACAAAGTGTCGTGGAAGAGAAAACTTTTGAAAGTGTTATGACTTTATAAAGATGCTTTATAATTAATTACGATTCTAACCAATTCAAAGAGTTTGTCACGTGCCGAGTTTGACGATGAGGGGTGTCCATCTTCCAAGTACATCCTTGTTGAAGCCTCGGTATTCTCTGGGAAACCACATAGTCGACCCATTCCATCGGGGATTCTCTAATTTGGTGAGCGGGTACCCTTCCTCCTTTGAGAAATTCTACGTCGAGCTTGATGATGAGGGATGCCCTTCTTCTGAGTATGTGCTTATCGAAGCCTCAATATTCTCTGAGAAAACCCTATAGTCGACCCATTCTGTTGGGGAAGCCCAGTTCGATAAGGGCGTAGAGTGGGGTATCCTACCTCTTTTAAGACGCACCCTTTTTTCTTCCTAGACCGCCCTTTCGGGTTTTCAATCTAGCGGGCATCTCTTTTGCGTCATCTTTTTTTTTTTTTTTTTTTTTGAAAATCATTCAGTCGACTCAAAAAAGGAAAAATAATTGTTTAAACATGCGGGGGCATTTTGGTGATAGTGAGAGGGAGAGAGAGATAGTACTCGCATTTTGACTCTTTGGACAATTGAGTGTATATAAAAGGAAGGAAGCCCCTTCTTGATAGAAAGTAAGTATTTAGCTCTTTCCTAGATTGTAGAACAGAAGACTTATCGAGACATTTGAAAATTGTTTTATTCAAGATTCTCATTTGATTGCTCGAGAATGGACCTCGTTGATTAGTTAATGAGTTATGGTTAATTTGTAAACAAGTAGCCTCAATTAATAAATGTTTTGATCAATTGTGAGTGAAGAAGTCAGGAGTAGAAATATGGGGGAAGAGAGAAGAGAAAGAAAATTGGCTTGAGGTGGGTTGTGTATATTTTGGACCGAACCGGGAGGTTGCCTACGTTCTCCTCAAGGTGAGGAGCTCAGGTCCGCGTAGTTCGGGATGACCCGCTTGACGATGGTGTCGGGTTTCAGTGGGTATGTGTGGAAGGAAAGAAAAGAAAGAAAGTTGGCCCAAGGTAGGTTATGTTTGGCTTTTAGTGGTTGTCCGGTTGACGATGAAGTTGGGTTTTGAGTTTAGGGGTGTGAGGTTCGTTTGAGGTGAGTTGTTCTTTGTAGGTCATTGCGGTGGATTACTCCTTTGTAGTTGTTGCAGTGGATTGCTCCATCGTAGTTGTCATGGGTTGCTGCCGTTTATCTACTTTGTAAGGAAAGAAAGGAAAATAGAACATTTGAGGTGAAAAGAAAATGGGATTTTTACTTTTCCATGGTGATAGCCCCTTCTATTTTTCTTTTTCTTTTTTATTTTATCTCTTTGTGCACACCCTTTTTTTTGCCTAGGCCGCTCTTTCGGGTTTTCAACCTAGCGGGCTTCTTTTTGTGCAATGCTCTAACTTTTGCCTAGGTCGCCCTTTTGGGTTTCAACCTAGCGAGCCATATTTTTTTTTTTTTTTTTTTTTTTTTTTTATATTTGTACATGAAACATTGGGCAAGACAAGCCCCTAGTTTGCTTTCGCCTCTCTCGATTGTGAGGCAGCTTCCTTATAGTTCAAGGGGCCTTTTGCTGGCGCCGGGCATCCTAGCCCCTTGATTTTCACCGGTAGAGCTCCATTGGATTATCACGTGCACCAATTAATGGCATGAATGACTTTGTGCACTTGTCTTACATTTGCGATGGAATACGGACAGCCCCAGTGTAACGGCATGTAGTACTCATGAAAGGAACAAACCAACCCTTTAAATTGTGGCAGCATGGATGTCTATTTGATGATGAGCAACCGCAGTCCATTTCTTTGTCACGACCTTATAAAAAGGGGTCTAATGGTGGGATGAGAGGCGTATGAGGATAGTGTATGAGAGAAGGTGTATATAGAGAGTGTACATGAAGTTTGTACAAAGGGTGAGTGTATAGAGAGAGTGTATGGGGGTAGAATGTAGAGAGAAGAGAAAGTGATTCGTTCATCCCAATTGATCGAAGCATTTATTATTTTGAGATTAATCGTTTACTTAGTTATGTGAATGGTTTGTGGGTCCATTTACCTTTTAATGAGTCATCATTAATGAATAAGATTAACATTAATTCATCATATAAAGATATAGCAATCAAGTGAAAATGGTGAATAAGAAAATTTTCATGAAATTGATATATGCAAGCTTATGTCTCAAGTCTAGAGAGAAAAGAAAAGAAATAAAGACCCTTTTATTGGAACTAAAAGATTTAAACTTACTAGTTCGGGGTGGACTTTTACTTAAAGAAACAAAAATCATCCAAGGTGGACTTTTGACTAAGGACACTCTAGAACCTACGAAGATTGAATGACCTTTTTCTTTTCTTTTATTTAAAGGAGGTAGCCCCAATTTCCTCTTTTTCCCATGCCCATGTATTCCGTTGGCGGGTGATGGCTCCGCTGTCAATAAGGCTTTGAATCTTTCTCCTCAATTGGAGGCAATCTTCGGTGTCATGCCCAATGTACTGGTGGTATTGGCAGTTTTTGGAGGGATCCAAGCCTTGCTTCACCCTACTTGGTTCATAGTTGAACAAAGGAGACAACTTGCCGGCTTGAACTAGACTTTTGAAGAGTTTGGCTAACGGCATACCCAAGTCATTGTACTCGCGTTCGTCCTTCCGAACTGTCTTTGAGGGTGGTTCAGGTACCGGTACCTGTCGTTGATGAGTAGTCTTAGGAGGCATCCCAACGGGGGAAATCTGTGATGGCCCATACATTTAAGGAGCGTACGGGTGTTGAAATTGAGCAAGAGGGAGAACTCGGTCGAGGTAATCATAAATGCAATAAATATCAGAGTGAAGGCGCTTCTCGGTGTCCTTTAGAGCCTTGCACATCTCTTTTTGAAAGCGGTCGACTTGCTTGAGGAGGACAGTCTCAAAGTAGGCTTCTTGTTTGTCGAGAGCGGTCCGGAAGAGGGTTGCTTGCTCGTTGAGGATGGTCTCGAAATGGAGCGCTTGCTCATTGGGATCAGCATTGGTGTGGAGAGTTGTCTCGAGACCTTGGGTAATAGCTTCATTTGCAACTTCGATGTTCCTTTCAACAGACATGATGCAGGATCTACAATAGTTGTGGGGGAATTATGTCTTTGAATTGAGCTTAGATTTATAATTAATGACAAGGCATCGTTATAAAATCACTTTTGGAAAAGAGTCGGTCTCCACACTTTGAAATGCATTTTTGACAAGAATTTGAAAGTTTGACCGGGCCGAAGTTGCCTACGTTCCCCTTACCATGAGGGAGAGGTCCCACACAATAAGAGGCTCAGGTCGCCGTAGTTCGAGTCAAGTTAGACTTTTTAAAAAGAGGTGAGAGATGACCATAGGGGTCAAGAGGAGGGAGATGACTCGGTCCTTGGTCAAGCATGGGTGAGGAAGACCTATAGGAGTCGGGCAAGGTTTGACTTAAGGTTTGATCTAAATAAGCCGAGAGGTGGGTCAAGGAAGATCGCATCGATGATGGTGGGTTTACCTAGATGGGTAAAGGATAGGTCGACCTAATTGGGAAAGGGTTGGATTGACCTATATGTTGAATGGATCAAGATAGCGGGTTGTAGCGGGTTGCCTATGGAATGATCTAAGCGGGATAGACATGGTTTGACCTAGGCAGGTCAAAAGCGAGTAGGCTAACCTATTCGGGTTGGTTGACCAAGGGAGGTTGGAGATTGACCTAGATGGATCCAAGATAGGTAAATCGACCTAAGCGGGTTAAGGGTTGACCTTGACGGGTTAAAGGTGAAGGGGTAGTTTTAATCCTAAGACAGACAAGTTGACCTAGATGGCTCGAGGATGGTGTGCGGACCCAAACGGGTCGAGATTGGTTGACCTAGGTTGGTCTGGACAATGGTGGGTCAAAGGTGATTGGGTTGACTAAGGGAGTCAAAGGTTGACCTAAGAGGTCAAGGCGGATAAGTTTGACCTAGGGGGCAAAGGTTGACCCAGGGGTCAAGGGTAGACCTAAGAGGTTAAAGGTGGTAAGGTTAACCTAGGAGGTCAAGGGTTGACCTAAGAGGTCAAATGCGGATGAGGTTGACCTAAGGGGTCAAAGGTCGAGGGGTGATAAAGTTGACCTAAGGGGTCCAAGGTTATAAGGTTGACCCAGGGGGTCAAAGGTTGGTGGGATTTTGACCAAAGCGGGTCAAGATGAAGGGTGGACCCGAATGGATCGCAATGATGGGTAGGTAACCTAGATAGGCCAAGATGAGGAATTTTGATAGATGGCCCAAGGTATGAGAGATGGACCTTAGAGGTCGCCTAGATGCAATGCACATTTTATTTTGCGAAAAGTTTTGCATTTATTTACATCCTAAATGGTTAGTCCAAGGAGTGTCCTAATCTCTACGTGTGGGTTGACACGGGTAGGATAAAGGTTCCCACCGCTCGTGGAACGTACACGGTGAGTGGAGTAGACGAGTGACTCGAAAAGAGTACGACAGTAGCGCACAAATTCCTGCACATCGAATACTCCGGGTAATAGGGACCTGTGCAGTGCTGACACGGACTAGTGGTAGTGTGTGGCAAGAAACTAATTCTTTTTTTAGGGAGAAAAGAGAAAAGTTTTTTAATGTTAGGATGATGCAATGCAATGCATGAGAGAGAGAGAGAGAGAGAGAGAGAGAGAGAGAGAGAGAGAGAGAGAGAGAGAGAGAGAATAATGTACAAGGGAGCATAGCAGAGTTTTGTTTGACCCTAATACTAAAGCGAAGATAACAAGGGTACATGGTACAAGGTACAAGGTACAAGCATTAACATGGCGGAGTGCGCTGGTGCATGTGTAAACATGGCTTAACTGTAGGGGGCATGTTAAAACATGGCAAGTGTGCATGTGTAAACATGGCAGGTGCGTGCATGTGTAAACATGGCAAGTGTGTGCATGTATAAACATGACAGGTGTGTGCATGTGTAAACATGGAAACTATGTGCATGTGTAAACATGGCAAGTGTGTGCATGTGTAAACATGGCAGGTGTGTGCATGTGTAAACATGGCAAGTGTGTGCATGTGTAAACATGGCAAGCATCATGATGTGACGAAAGTTAGACCCACTAAGTTTGGAAAAGTTCCAAAGCAGTCCCCAGCAGAGTCGCCACTGTGAATACGTGTGTTTGAATTTGGGATATTCATAGCAACATTAAAATTATGAGAGTCGCCACGCCGTTTTAATTATAGCCAAAACATTGAGAAAAATCATGTTTAGTGGGTTCGGGGGTCAAATTACAACAAGAGAAGAATATTGAACGTTATCACTCCTATTGCCCAAATTGATCGGTCTTTCTATCATGATGCGGTGTTAGTAGTGTGTTAGTGATTGAGACCGGATCCGAAGATTGCCTACGTTCCTCTCAATGTGAGAAGCTCAGGTCAGCGTAGTTCGAGAAGAATTTAGAATAGGCAGAAGGATCGGGATCATGCATAATGAGGGGGGAATTACCTAAAGATTAGGGTTTAGAAGTAGTTCCTAGATCATCCTCGGGTTGATGAACCCTCGATCATCATCGGCTATGAAATAACATGTAACTATGAAGATCGTAACCCTAAATTTAGCATAAATAAGGTTTTAATCTATGAACACGATGAACATGCGAAGAACATATTATGAACATATGAATGAACATGCAAGGAATATGAAGAAACTATGAATAAACATGTAAGAACATGAATATAAAAGATCTACATTAAAAATGATGCAAGAACATGAAGAAAAAGTTAGAAAACTTACCTATGTTGGCAAGAAATAAACCTTGATCTCCTTGAGTGTTTGAATGCTTAATTAGGGAGAAAATTGTGTTTAAGAACTCTAAAATTCGGACTTAAAGCTCTCAAAATCGGGGCCCCCAAACCAATAGGCTGAGATTGGTTTATATAGTAAACTAAGGGGAAGATCTAACGGTCAGGATCATCCGGGACAAGGTTGGCCGCCTGGCCATGATCGAAGACGGCGACAAGAGTGGCCGCGTGGCCAAGGTTGAGGCGTGGCAAGGTTGGCCGCGTGGCCAATTCTGCTGGCTGACTTGATTCTTAAGCTAGGGTTTCTGCATGGTTTTAAGGAAACCATAAGTTACCTATTTTGATAGATTTTGTCATAAATGAGGTATTTCGGGAATCCGGGACAAGTCTTTACAAGGTTTCTAATTCCTATAAAGTCCTTGTATTTTTGGTAAAGCCCTAATAAACTCATTTTCAGGTCGGGTACTAACACTCGCACATCGAGGTCAACTGTCAAATGAACTTGCTAATATACTGGATTCGCCCCAAGAAACCTTTAACTTCTTTTTGGCTTTTGGGCGTATGACACGCCCCCAGGTCCCGGGATCCCCTAATAGAACCTCGAACCTGGATGCGTGTGACTAACGAGAATCAAGAAACTAACAAGAAACTGGATGACAACTGTTTATAACAAACTGACATGATATATATACTCTAGAGTAAAGAGCTAAGATAGCTCACACCACGAGTTCTAGACAAGAAAATTTAAACCAAACATGACTATACACAGCGGAAACATGCCTAGCACATATGTTGGCATTACAAGATGTCTAAAACCAACAAGAGACAACAAGTCTACCTAAAAATACTGAGTTACAAAACCCATAATACATCGTCCTCACCAAAGTGTAAAAGGACCACAATCCCCAAAAGAATAACCACCTGCGTAGTAAGCTCCCTGCTATGCCGAGCCTCACTGCGCACTATCACTAGCCTTCCTTTGATCTAAGGAAAACAAATAAACAAGGAACGGGGTGAGATAAATATCAGTAATCTATTAGATGCAACTACATGACATGTTATCATGCAATTCAAGTAGATACTCAAGTAATCATATATCAAGTATCATCAAGTAACAAGTATATGAGAGGCTAAGCCACTCCTCAAGTAGCACATAAGGCTAAACAAGCAAGTTATAAAGGATATTGCTTCCTTCCTTATCCCTCCCAAGAATACCATTGTTGTCGTAGCTTGTATTACTTTGACAATCACGATCAATATCAAGAAACTGCTTATTCAGTATATATCAGAAGACCCGGTAACCAGTGTCATTCCCAAGATCAAGACTCACGAGGTGTTCAAGAGTTTAGCATTCACTTAAGTCAGGCGTATTGCTCCAACCAAGGAAGCTATGCCCTTTCTATGGCCGGTAGTAAGGGGTCAAGCGCAAATACATAGGGACCCGATTATCACTTAAGCCCCAGCTCTCGCGATAAGCGTGAACCTATATATTTCCGAACAAGCAAGGAGAACCAGATGGACTCACATAAGAATGTACAAGTAGGTATTTACTTGAACTACAAGAGAAGAACTAATCCAAAAGTAGTGGACTAGCTCAACAAGGAACATGCTTCAAGTAATCAAGAAGTCACCTTGTTATCAAGCAACTATATGCAATGTTTGCACACACACAACAAGAACATGTCTCATACAAGTTAGTGCTTGTTCATAGCACTTTCTAGTTCATTACCATACATATGTATTGGCATCAAGTCATGTACAAGATTTTATTATCTTATATTCAAGTCTTAATCAATTCTTTGGATGTTCAAGTCATGTACAAGATTTTATTGTCTTATACTTCAAGTTATAATTCCAATCTTTGGACATTCAAGCATGTATAAGAGTTATACATTTACTCTTACAAAATCCTAATCCTACTCTTAGGATGTTCAAGTCTAAAACTTTGTTCTAATGCCCCTAAGGTGCACAAACATTAGTTTCAAGACAAGCATAACACATTAGTTCTTATTCCTAGCACTTACAAGACATATAAAAGAGTTACTACTCTTATACTTAAGTTCTCATTTGAGTTCTATAAGTGTTCATGTTCAAGACTAAGTTCTAATGCCCCAAAAGGTACATATACATTTGCTAGGACATCTTATACTAAGGCTCTATGCCTTAGGAGGGATAAACTTTCATCTCCAATTAGTTTGAAACACTTTTGTGAAATAGGGGTCATGGGCGGTCGCCCACTCCCCCCTGGGCGGTCGCCCAGAATAGGCCTTTGGAACATAATCAAACTGATCCTATGGGCGGTCGCCCATAGCCCCTTTGGGCGGGCGCCCAAGGCCAAAATCAGCTAAAACCCAATTTCTTTCCCAGGCTTAGAATTCTCCGTCCCAAACGTAGGAGTAACTTTTTACTAACCCTTTAACAACCCAGGAGTATACTAACATTCTCAATTCACCTATTTCAAGTTCTTTCATTATTGTACAAAGAGGGTTATACTCCCTTTGTCCCAAATTTACAAGTATCACAAAAATCGCCCCAAACACAAAATTGACAAATACAAGTATCAGGAATAACATATATGCACGTTATTACAAGCAAGGGGGAGCTAATAACTTACCTAGTCCGAAATAAAAATTACCCAAATAAATTTCTGATCGGCCTGGAACACTCTATTCAACGCTACGAATATTTATTCGGGATCAGAATCAAGAACGGAGGGATAATTAAGCTCGAGGAGTCGAGAATAGGGTAAAACTCTAACCCTAACTTTGAAACAGAGGAAACGTACAGAGAAATTGGGTAAAATGATTTCTCAGAGAAGGAGCAAACAAGATATACTTGCAACTTTCACGAAATGACAACTAGGCCCCTCAAGTTTCACTTTTAACAAAAAGGCCCCTAAAGTCAAATTTTCACAAATGACCCAAAAGTCAAAACTAGACATTTAACCACCTTAATATTCTAAAGCAGTTAAGAATTTAATCCAAGTAAAACTAGCACATAATATGCAGTTCAAGTATTTAACAAGTAAGTCAAATATTTAACGAGAATAAGGATGGGCGTTACATCCTCCCACCTTAAAGAAAATTCGCCCACGAATTTTACTTACCAAAGTTTTCAAATAGGCTCGGGTATTTATCTCGCATCTCTTTCTCAATTTCCCAAGTAGCCTCTTCTATTTCATGATTCCTCCAAAGGACCTTCACAATAGAAATCCTTTTGGTACGCAAGACTTGCTCTTTCCAGTCAAGAATTTCAACAGGCTGTTCCGCACAAGACAAATCAGGCTGAAATGGAATAGCCTCATACTTAAGAACATGCGACTCATCCGCCATATACTTGCGAAGCATAGATACATGGAATACATCATGAATACCAGATAAAGAAGGTGGTAAAGCCACTCTATAAGCCAACTTCCCACTCTTTCAAGAATCTCGAATGGACCGATATAACGAGGAGTCAATTTTCCTTTCTTCCCAAATCTCTTTATACCTCTACGAGGAGAGACTGTAACGACCCGAAAACCCGTATCTATTTTCTTAGTAAAAATATTTGTTTATTTATTTAATTAATTATTTATGTGTGCATTTTAGTGTTTCATCATATTTTATGCCTAGCATTTTAATTGATCATTTGTGTTAGTGTAGAGTTATTGGGTCTTAGTTGTTAGTGGGAAGTATGGGTTTATGTGTTCTAGTTGGGTCTAGAGGGGGCCTATGTGAAACATTTTATTTCTTCATCCTACTTCTTCCTCCTCCCTCCTCCCTCACCTCACATTTTCATTTCCCTCTCTCTCTCCTCCATTGTTGGGTAAAGAAAAGGTAAAAATTCTCCCTCCTTCTCTCTTCATTTTGACCATCTTCCTCCCATTATTTCTTAATGCTCATTTTATGAAAAATGTTTAGATCGGTGCTAGGATCGTGTAGAGCTAAGAAAATTCGAATTCCGTCATCTTTGATAATTTCCAAGTAAGTTACTTTTCCCCCCATTTTTATGCTAAAATGTTCATCACTTGTTTGAATGATGCTTTAGTGATATATATGATGTTTTGGTTGAGTTTAGTATTTATTTGGATTTTTGGTTAAATTTGTGATAAAATGAATGTTGGGATTTAAACCTTGATTTGGGTTTCTAGATGTTGTCATTTAGGTCCTATTCAAGTTTATAAGTTGTTTTGGTTCATTGTTATGCTTTATTGGAAGTCTTGATTTTGAGTAATTGAGAATTGGTAAGAATTTGGGTTGTTTTGGTAAGAACATGGATGAACCCAGCTGAAATTCTACCCAGTTCGTCGACCGAGCGCCCGCCCGGGTTGATCCAGGCGCCCGCCCACCTGGCCATTTTCTTCGACCAACCTTCTGCCCATAGTGAGCGCCCGCCCGCCTCCTTTTAGGCGCCCGCCCGCCCACTGTTTTCAGGAATCATCTCTTGTTTGGTTTAGGTTTGGATTGTATTCTTGGTGTAGACCTTGGGTGCCACTCTAGTTATGTTAAGTAGACATTGGGGGTTACTCTAGTGTTTGAAATGGTTCCGTTGTGAACAATTGTGTTATGGAATTGGTCTAAGTATTGTTGGAGAATGCTTGGGCATCTTATGACGTGTTCATGGTTATTCAAATCGAATTGATTTTAGGATAAAACTTGGTTTAGGTTTTAGGTGATATCTTATAGTACCTAGAGGGTTATTAGGGAATACCAAAGTGTTGGGTTTAGTCCGTTTGTGATCATGTATGAATAGGTGTAACCTTTTGGGTTCGTTTGGAGTGTTAAGAATTGGTTCGTTTATGAACGGATGTAAAGAGTGATACGGTGATTGGGTACCTGCGATTTCCCTTAAGGTGTATTGGTTCGGATTTCCTATGTAGAATTCCAGTTGTAAATGGATGGTTGAGTTCTTGGTCATAGTACTCTTTACGAGTAGACGTTTTGGTTCATCTTGGTAATAGTCATTATACTATTTGTGAGCGACCGTTTGGGTTGTGCTCTTTATGAGTAACTCGTGAGTATCATCTTTAGGATGTGTTTGGTATGATTCCTTATTATGGAATCATCATGTTTTAATGATCAATGTTGTTGGGCTCTCTATGAGCAATCTCGTTTATCGTTGTTGGACTCTTTTATGAGAAACTTCTTGTATTCGTTATTGTTGATCTCTTCATGAGTAACCGTTTGCATCTTTTGTGATGAGCTTGGCTTGGTTCCCTACTTTGGAATCATTGCCCCCGTTGTTGTTTCAAGCGAGTATTTATTACTTTGTGCTTGTTTAAAGTCCAGCTGGTACTTGTGTTCGAGTCAGGCAATGGATAATGTTATAATGGCACGAGCCAAGTCCAGTATAGCATCGCCCATTGGTCCTTCTTTCCTCTTCCAGATTGGCCTTGGTTGGGATGAGCTAGCTTCCTTCGGAAGTAGTCTAGCTAACTTTTTGGGTTTTGACTTTGTGTCATCTCCCCTGTCCTTTGTGACATGTTACATTGTTATGGTTCCGGTACCGGGGTTGTGATCTTCAGCTGTTTATGCTACTACGAATATTGGTTGATTGATTGATTAGTCGGTTCTGTCCGAGGTTCTCTTCACCTGTTATGCTGCTATGGTTGATGGATTGATTGGTTGGTTCTGACTGAGTTCTTATCTTCAGCCATTTGTGCTACTACGAAGATTGATTGATTGGTTGATGGGTTGGTTCTGCATAGAGGCTTCTTTGTTATATCCGTTTAGTGAAACCTTGGCTCAGTATCCTTTGTAACGTGTTTATTTCAGTCTTATATGCTGCATGATGAGTTAGTCGTTATTTCCAACTGGTATGGGACAGTTGGCGATAGGCAGCTTTCTCATTTGTTGTTATGTGATTTACTTGTTCAGTTATATCGTTGATTTGCATGAAATTATGCCATGTAGCTGCATTAGTGACTTACTGAGATTTTATCTCACCCAGTTTCTTTTATCCTTGTTTTTCCTTAAACCGCCCGAGGGAAGCAAGTGGTAGCGTTATGAGGTCCGTTGTAGCGGGAAATATTCTGAGCAGGTTGACCTTCTTTGGGGTAGTTGATCTTCGGAGTTCTTATGTTTCATTGTAGTGGGATTTGTGGTCGTTTAGTGTCACGGCCCGAAAACTAGACTCTATTTTATTAGTAATAAATAATTATTATTTATTTATTTGCTTATTTATTTATTTAAATTATTATTTATTTAAATAATTATGTGTGCAATTTATGTGTTATAATAATCTATGCCTAGCATCGTAATTGAGTCAATTGGGTTAGAGTGGTATTGTTGGGTCTTAATTGTTAGCATGGAGTGTAGTATTGTGTTAGTAGATGGGGAAGGGGCCTAAGGGTAACTTCGATTTTAACTTCACCTCCTTCCTTCTTCTCCTTCTCCCTCACCAATTCATTCTCAGTATTCTCTCTCTCTCTCCCCTCAAGAAAAAGGTAAACATTTCTCTCTTCCTTCTCTCTTCATTTAAACCTCCTTCCTCTCATCTTCTCTCATTTCTCTCTATACGAAATGTGTTTAGATCGTCGATAGGATCGCGTAGAATCAAGAATATTCGAATTCCGTCAACTTTCATTATTTTCAAGTAAGTTGCTTTTCCCCTATTGTTATGTTAAAATGCTCATAACATGTTTCTACAATGCTTTAATTGTTATATTTGAAGTTTGGTTGAGTTTGGAATTGATTTGGAATTTATTTGAGTTTTTGGCTAAAATGGTGATTTGATGAATGTCATGATTCAATCTTGGTTTTGGGTTGATAAATGGTGTTAGTTAGGTTCCCTTAAAATTAAATGTTGTTTGGGTACCTTAGCAAACTTGTTGGTTGTGTTTGATTTTGAGTATTGTGTGAATTGGGTAAGAAAATGAAGAACCCAGTTCTTCCCTCCCGAATTCCGGCAGTCCAGAAGGTTGGGCGACCGCCCAAAAATGTCTGGGCGACCGCACATCTATCTGAAAGGTTTTGTTCTTGTTTGAGGGCTTTTTGGGCGACCGCACAGTCCCTTGTGGGCGGCCGCACAGAACCTCTGAAAGTTTTCATTTGTTATTTTGTGTGATTGGAGAATGCGTTTTGGTCTAAGTCTTGGGTCTCCTTCTAGTCGACCCTAGTGAACATTGTAGTACACTTTAGTGATAGAATTGGGTCCTTTGTGATCAAGTTCGTGTTTGAAATTTATTAATTGTTAATTGGGATTTTGGAACACCTTTATTGTGTATTGTTGGTTCATTTCATCTTCTTGGTGATTATTTGGCATGATTCCCTACTTTGGAATCCATGGCTATTTATTGCGCTAGTATTTTATTACTTGGCCTACGTTTGAAAGTCCAGCTGGTCATTTGTGTTTGTTTCGGGCGATGCGAAATATTATAATGGCACGGCCAAGTCCATTATGATGTTGACCATTGTTTTGCCCCATTATTACCCTCCTCCAGGTTGGCCTTGGATGTGAGAAGAGCTAGCTCCTTTGTGTGCATTTTAGCTTTACTTGGAGCATGACTTTGTGGCATGTCTCCCGTCCCTTGTGACACTTCATTTGGTTATTGGTTCCGGTACCGGGGTTTTCTCTTCGGCTTTCATGCTATGATGAAGATGTAATTTGTTGATTATTGAAGCTGCGCAGCGATCCTTTATTTGGATGTATCGGTTTGGAAACCTTGGCTAATATCCTTTGTTATGTGTTTATTTCCGCTGCTATCTGATATATGATAATTGCTATGTGCTATGTGATAATTATTATTGTTTATTGTTTATTGCATCATAGCATGTCATGTAGTTGCATTAGTAACTTATTGAGATTTATCTCACCCCCTTTCTTTTATATTTGTTTTTCCTTAACCCCCCCCCCCCCAGGTGCTAAGGATTAGTCTCGCCGATCACGAGAAAGAGGACGTCGAGTGTGGATACATTCTTTTGGGGAAAGTTGTATAGGTTGGTTTACATTATATAAATGTGTAACCTTTTGGGGTAGTTGTACCAAACAATGACGTCATTAAGAATTGTACATTTATATTCTGTTGGGCATAA
Organism: Campanula takesimana; assembly: GCA_026119855.1. Taxonomy (NCBI): domain Eukaryota; kingdom Viridiplantae; phylum Streptophyta; class Magnoliopsida; order Asterales; family Campanulaceae; genus Campanula; species Campanula takesimana. The sequence goes on along the minus strand of JAOWBW010000825.1, from coordinate 250,504 downwards.
ATTTGTGGAAGTTTATGATAGTTGTATTTAGTTATTATCAAACTTGGATTTGTAAAACTTTGGATCATCACCTTTTGGTATCAAATGGAATTTTTAACTTCGGTATTTCACAGTTTTGGTTTTAAGTCGACGTCCAGCTCGCGTACTCCAGGCCCGCGGGTTCGGGGTCGCGACAGTTGGTATCAGAGCCATGGTTTAGCTCTAAGTATAAGTCTAGGTGGACTAGTATGACCTAGGAGGGTAGTTGTGTTCGGAGTGAGTAACGGTTGATGTTTTATGCAGGTAACTGTTTCCAATGGCTAGAAGGGGAACAGGTGAAGGCTCTAGTGGAGCGCAGAATCAGAATGACACAAGGGAAGAAGCACGTGCTATGTTTCAAGGCATGTTCGAGGTGGCCATGAAGGCCATACATGATCAAGGTCCGAGGGTAGAGCAAGCACCACCCCGTTATGGTTTGGAGCAATTCTTGAAACTGAAACCGGCAGAGTTCGACGGTGAGCCCGATGAGAAGAAGGCTGAGATGTGGATCGAGTCTATGGAGAAAATTTATGATGTATTTGGGTGTTCTGATGAGGACAAGGTCCGGTTCGCGGCTTATAAGCTTGTGGGAGCCGCCGAGCATTGGTGGAAGGGTGTTAAAGCTAGTTGGGATGACACTCACACGGTTTATGCGTGGGAGTTGTTTGTGCGCAAATTCAAGGAACATTTCATTCCGGTTGTTGATCAAAACCGAAAGGAGATCGAGCTGCTCAACCTGGAGCAAGGTTTGTTATCTATAGCGCAATACTCGGCTAAGTTCACAGAATTAGCCCGGTATTGTGACTATTTGGTGAGGACCGAGGAACAAAAAGCTATGAGATTCATTCGGGTATTGAAGACCTCCATCCGTACTCAACTTATAGCCCAGAGGATTGTGACATTTCAGGATGCGGTAGACCGTGCCTATCTTATAGAGCAAGATATTGGGGAACATAAGAGGAAGACCGAGGTGGCCAACCCGAGTAAGCAAGGAGCGCAGAGCAAGTCACAACCAAGGATTGATAATCGAGGTAACTTTGGGGGACAATCTCTGTCCCGAGGGCAACCGATCCCAAGGAACCTGGGTACCACTTTCGGGAACCAAGGGAACCAAATTAGGAGGCTTTGTTCGTATTATCAAAAGGAAGGCCATTCAGAGGACCGGTGTTGGAAGAAACAGGGAAGGTGTACCAATTGTGGTCAAATGGGTCATTTTGCAAGGGATTGTACTAGAGGCAGAGGTCAGTCATCCGGGTCAGGGGTTGGTACTAATCAGGGTCAGAAAAGGGATGCCGCTGGGAAGCCCAAAGTTCAAGGAAAGATATATGCCATGAATCAACAACAGGCGACCGATGATCCTTCGGTTATTGGAGGTATTGTCTCTGTGTCTAATGTGAGCGCACGAGCGTTAGTAGATCCAGGATCATCTCATTCATACATTTCTGTGCAATTTGCTTCCATGTTAAATGCTGCATTCGAGTCTTTATCGTACGTGCTAGAGGTGTCGACCCCTATAGGAGAATGCTTGATTTCTGATCGAGTCTTCCGTGCTTGTGATGTGGTTTTTTATGGTCGTGTCCTTTGTACGGATTTGGTAGTTCTTCCTATCCAAGACTTTGATGTCATTTTGGGTATGGATTGGTTGAGCAAGTTTCATGCTTCCGTTGATTGCCGTAAGAAAACTGTTACTTTTTCTATTCCCGATGTGCCTAAATTTGTGTTTGAGGCTAGTCCTCTGAGTAGAAAGGTTCGCTTAATTTCTTATTTGAAAGCAAGAAAATTATTGCATAGTGGTTGTGAGGGGTATTTGGCTAGTGTTCTCGATACTAGGAAAGAATCCCCTAGTTTGGATAGTGTTCGGGTAGTTCGGGAATTTCCCGATGTTTTCTCTACCGAGTAAGATATGCCTCCCGATCGTGAGATTGAGTTTTGTATAGACCTTTTTCCGGATACGGCTCCAATTTCGAAATCACCTTATTGGTTGGCTCCCACAGAGTTGAAGGAATTAAAGGTCCAGTTGAAAGAGTTGCTTGATCGAGGGTTTATACGCCCTAGTGTTTCCCCGTGGGGAGCACCGGTTTTATTTGTGCGGAAGAAAGACGGTTCCTTGAGATTGTGCATCGATTACAGAAAGTTGAATCAGGTTACGGTGAAGAACAAGTATCCTCTACCTCACATCGATGATTTATTCGATCAGCTTTAAGGCTCAGTTGTGTTCTCTAAGCTTGATTTGAGGAGTGGTTACCACCATTTGAAGATTCGATCGGAGGATATTCCGAAGACTGCCTTTCGCACTCGTTATGGTCATTATGAGTTCTTAGTTATGCCGTTTGGGTTGACTAGCGCGCCTGCAGTATTTATGGATTTGATGAACCGGGTTTTCCATCCTTATCTTGATTCTTTCGTGGTGGTTTTTATTGATGATATACTCGTCTACTCTAAATCCCGAGAGGAGCACGAGCAGCATTTGAGATCAGTGTTATCCGTTCTTGCGAGGGAGCAGTTGTTTGCGAAGTTTAGTAAATGCGAATTTTGGCTCGAGAAGGTGTCATTTCTGGGTCATGTTATTTCAAAAGATGGGATTTCTGTGGATCCTTCAAAGATAGAGGCAATAGTGGATTGGAAGAGACCCGAATCAGTGACAGAGATTAGAAGCTTTCTTGGTTTAGCCGGGTATTACGGAAGATTTATTGAGGGGTTTTCGAGGATCGCTACTCCGATGACTCAGTTGACCCGGAAGAATGTCCCGTTTGTGTGGACTGAGAAATGTGACAAGAGTTTCGAGGAATTGAAGAAGAGGTTGACTACCGCACCGATCTTGACTTTACCTAATGGGAGCGATGGCTTAGTAATTTATAGTGATGCTTCGAAAGAGGGTTTGGGTTGTGTTTTGATGCAGAACAGGAAGGTGATTGCCTATGCTTCGAGGAAGTTGACCCCTAGTGAACAGAATTACCCGACTCATGATATGGAGTTGGCGGCTATAGTCTTTGCGTTGCACAAGTGGAAGCATTACCTTTATGGAGCGAAGTTTTAAATTTTTACCGATCACAAGAGTTTGAAATACCTCTTCTCTCAAAAGGAACTGAACAACCGGCAGCGTAGGTGGATGGAGCTTTTAAATGATTACGATTGTACGATTTCTTATCACCCGGGAAAGGCGAATGTGGTAGCCGATGCGATTAGTAGAAAATCTTATGTGGCTTCGATGATGGTCCGTGAATGGAAAATGCTTGAGGATGTTCGATATTGGTCTCCTCGTGAATCGAGACATGGGGCTATTTTTTGCGAATATTAGGGTATCTCCGACCCTAATTCAGAGGATTAAAGAAGCTCAAAAGGAAGATCCCAAGTTAGAGAAGGTAATGGGTAAAATGAAGGAAAAGAATTTTGAGGATTTTTCTATGAGTTCGAATGTGGTGTTGACTTTCCGTGGTCGTTTGTGCGTACCCGATGTTGGTGGGATAAAGAGGCAAGTGTTAGATGAGGGTCAAAAATCGAGATATATTATTCATCCAGGTAGTATGAAGATGTATCAGAATCTGAAGCAACATTTTTGGTGGAATAACATGAAGAGGGAAATAGCCGAGTATGTTTCGAAGTGTTTAACTTGTCAGCAGGTCAAAGCCGAGCATCAGAGACCTGCGGGACTACTTCAGCCGTTAGAGATTCTTGAGTGGAAATGGGAGCATGTGACTATGGATTTCGTTACGGGACTACCTCGTACCCGTAGGAAGTATGACAGTGTTTGGGTAATAGTGGATAGATTGACCAAGAGTGCCCATTTCTTGCCTATTGACATCAGATACTCGATGGAAAAACTTGCGACCCTTTACATTGAAGAGATTGTGAGATTGCATGGGGTTCCGGTTAGCATTGTGTCAGATCGAGACCTGAGGTTTACTTCTAGATTCTGCAGGGCGTTTCAGGAAGTTTTGGGTTCAGATTTGCATTTTAGTACAGCTTTTCACCCTCAGACCGACGGTCAATCCGAGAGGACCATTCAGATTTTTGGAGGATATGTTGCGAGCTTGTGCGATAGACTTCTCTGATTCTTGGGACTCGCACCTACCGTTAGTGGAATTCTCTTACAACAACAGTTATCAGGCTAGTATCGAGATGGCACCGTATGAGGCTTTGTATGGGAGGAAATGTAGATCGCCTATTTGTTGGGATGAGGTTGGTGAAGCGAAGATCGTGGGTATTGATTTGCTTCAGGGTTCAGTCGAAAAGGTTAGAGTTATCCGGGATCGAATGAAAACAGCCCAGAGTCGACATAAGAGCTATGCAGATAACCGAAGACGAGATCTTAGTTTTCAGACCGGTGATTTTGTGTTCTTGAAAGTATATCCGAAGGTGGGTATCCGAAGGTTCGGGAAGAAGGGTAAATTGGCTCCGAGGTTTATTGGCCCGTTTGAGATTTTGGGAAAGGTTGGACTTTTAGCGTATCGTCTTGCGTTACCGCCATCTTTGGACCGGTTACATAATGTCTTTCACGTTTCTATGCTTCGGAAGTATGTTCATGATCCATCTCACCTGTTACCGAGGGTACCGGAGGATATTGAGCCCGATATGACTTACGAGGAACGACCGGTTCGGATTTTAGATTCTAAAGTCCAAGAGTTGAGGAGCAAAAGCATTGCGTTGGTTAGAGTTCTTTGGAGGAATCATAATATCGAGGAGTCGACGTGGGAGCTCCGAGATGAGATCGAGAGGAAACATCCGTGGCTTTTTAATTCGGGTAAGTCTCGTTAAAATTCGGGTCGAATTTTCTTTAAGGGGGAGTGAATGTCACGACCCGAAAACTAGACTCTATTTTATTAGTAATAAATAATTATTATTTATTTATTTGCTTATTTATTTATTTAAATTATTATTTATTTAAATAATTATGTGTGCAATTTATGTGTTATAATAATCTATGCCTAGCATCGTAATTGAGTCAATTGGGTTAGTGTAGTATTGTGTTAGTAGATAGGGAAGGGGCCTAAGTGTAACTTCGATTTTAACTTCACCTCCTTCCTTCTTCTCCTTCTCCCTCACCAATTCATTCTCAGTATTCTCCCTCTCTCCCCTCAAGAAAAAGGTAAACATTTCTCTCTTCCTTCTCTCTTCATTTAAACCTCCTTCCTCTCATCTTCTCTCATTTCTCTCTATACGAAATGTGTTTAGATCGTCGATAGGATCGCGTAGAATCAAGAATATTCGAATTCCGTCAACTTTCATTATTTTCAAGTAAGTTGCTTTTCCCCTATTGTTATGCTAAAATGCTCATAACATGTTTCTAAAATGCTTTAATTGTTATATTTGAAGTTTGGTTGAGTTTGGAATTGATTTGGAATTTATTTGAGTTTTTGGCTAAAATGGTGATTTGATGAATGTCATGATTCAATCTTGGTTTTGGGTTGATAAATGGTGTTAGTTAGGTTCCCTTAAACTTAAATGTTGTTTGTGTACCTTAGCAAACTTGTTGGTTGTGTTTGATTTTGAGTATTGTGTGAATTGGGTAAGAAAATGAAGAACCCAGTTCTTCCCTCCCGAATTCCGGCAGTCCAGAAGGTTGGGCGACCGCCCAAAAATGTCTGGGCGACCGCACATCTATCTGAAAGGTTTTGTTCTTGTTTGAGGGCTTTTTGGGCGACCGCACAGTCCCTTGTGGGCGGCCGCACAGAACCTCTGAAAGTTTTCATTTGTTATTTTGTGTGATTGGAGAATGCGTTTTGGTCTAAGTCTTGGGTCTCCTTCTAGTCGACCCTAGTGAACATTGTAGTACACTTTAGTGATAGAATTGGGTCCTTTGTGATCAAGTTCGTGTTTGAAATTTATTAATTGTTAATTGGGATTTTGGAACACCTTTATTGTGTATTGTTGGTTCATTTCATCTTCTTGGTGATTATTTGGCATGATTCCCTACTTTGGAATCCATGGCTATTTATTGCGCTAGTATTTTATTACTTGGCCTACGTTTGAAAGTCCAGCTGGTCATTTGTGTTTGTTTCGGGCGATGCGAAATAATATAATGGCACGGCCAAGTCCATTATGATGTTGACCATTGTTTTGCCCCATTATTACCCTCCTCCAGATTGGCCTTGGATGTGAGAAGAGCTAGCTCCTTTGTGTGCATTTTAGCTTTACTTGGAGCATGACTTTGTGGCATGTCTCCCGTCCCTTGTGACACTTCATTTGGTTATTGGTTCCGGTACCGGGGTTTTCTCTTAGGCTTTCATGCTATGATGAAGATGTAATTTGTTGATTATTGAAGCTGCGCAGCGATCCTTTATTTGGATGTATCGGTTTGGAAACCTTGGCTAATATCCTTTGTTATGTGTTTATTTCCGCTGCTATCTGATATATGATAATTGCTATGTGCTATGTGATAATTATTATTGTTTATTGTTTATTGCATCATAGCATGTCATGTAGTTGCATTAGTAACTTATTGAGATTTATCACACCCCCTTTCTTTTATCTTTGTTTTTCCTTAAACCCCCCCCCCCCAGGTGCTACGGATTAGTCTCGCCGATCACGAGAAAGAGGACGTCGAGTGTGGATACATTCTTTTGGGGAAAGTTGTATAGGTTGGTTTACATTATATAAATGTGTAACCTTTTGGGGTAGTTGTACCAAACAATGACGTCATTAAGAATTGTACATTTATATTCTGTTGGGCATAAACTTGTGGAAGTTTATGATAGTTGTATTTAGTTATTATCAAACTTAGATTTGTAAAACTTTGGATCATCACCTTTTGGTATCAAATGGAATTTTTAACTTCGGTATTTCACAGTTTTGGTTTTAAGTCGACGTCCAGCTCGCGTACTCCAGGCCCGCGGGTTCGGGGTCGCGACATTTAGTGTTATGTGACTATTATTATCTTTTGGGTATTATATTATTATAAGTGTTCTTGCTTCCGCGTTGTATTAGTCTCCGAGTTATAATCTCGTTGAGGTGTCGTGTGATGGTCTTGGTTTTATAGTCAAATTCACGTGCCCGGTTTGGTATTTTGCATTTGAGGAGATGTTTATTATGTAAATTTTATATTTATGGTTTTTTTTTGAATTTTTAGGGCGTGACAGTTGGTTTCAGAGCAATGGTTTTAGATCTTGAAAGAGAATAAGAACTCTGATATTGAATAGGTTTCAATACTTGGGTGTTACAAGTTTGAGCGGTTTAGAAAACTAAGTTTTCATGAAAGATAAGGTTAAGGTAGAAGTTGGTTGAGTTATAAGTTGTGATATTGACGTCGAGTGTTCCTTCTCTTGTGGTATATCAAGTATAGGATTCGCGGTAATAGTGTGGTTCCATTGGGGTTAGTTGGTTTGAAGACGGAGAGTGTGAGTCTTGGAGGACTTAGGCGTGTCTGTTTTGTAAGTGGATGATGTTTCGTGCTGTTTGCGCATGTTTGTCCTCATTCGGTGATTTATGATGAAGTGTATTCTCGAATACGAATTTTCGTGATTTCTTGCGGTGTATAAGGTGATTTAGTTATGTCACCTATTCAGGGTATTGACGAGTTGAGTAATATGTTTTGGCTTTCTATGTGTCCCGAATCTCTTGGTTGCCATTGATTGGTAGTGGGTATTTCTATACTAGTTTGTATGACTTTGCTTAGAAGCATAATGGATTGTAAGTGGATGCACCTCTTGTGAGAAGTTATATTAGTCTTCATGAAAGAAAAAATGTTTTAGAGATTTGAGAAAGCTTAAGGATGAGTATTTCAGGAGATTCCCTTTTTGGTCACTAAGTTTGTAAATATTTCCGATCAGTCCCTGTTTAGTTTGGGAAGCTTGATTGAATAGTGTGGACTGAGATTTAATAAAGTCTTATATAATTCATCGAACTTCGAATTGGGTGATTTTGGGTCTAAACTTGATATTTTCAGAGAGTTCAATTAGGTCGCTATGACGAATTAGTACTTGTCATCTTATATTGGTGAATTAGTAAACTCCAGAAGTTGAGTTATGATACTTTTAGAATCATTTTAGTACATGCTAGAGTTGAGTTAAAGCAATACGAGTTGTGAGTATATTGTGGAAGATCTAACCATTAATTATGGTAAGCGCGATAAGTTTAAAGGACTAGACGTATTTTGAGAAGGTGAGAATTTCTCGAGCAATATTAAAGGCATTTTTGGGTTTTAGTGAACAGTTGTCACATGGTCCTGAATCTTTTCTTGGTGGTGTTCTCGTTTGGATTAAGGGTTTGTAAAGGAAGTTGGGTATAGATACTTGGGCATCTTAAAGGATACTATGATTTGTACTGGGTCAGTTGAAATGTTGCTAGCTAATTGGATTATTATGTTGGTAATACTGTTGAGCCTAAGTAACATTGGGTTAATAAATGTATACATGAAAGACTAATTTGGGTTAACCATTGATCGAGGTTCAAGATCAAAGAATTGGGACGGAACAGTTTATTGAATATTTTGGATTATTAGTGACCGTTTGTAATATCTTTTAGAGTTGTAATTTGTAAAATGTTGATATATACGCAGGTAAAGATTGTGAAAATTTTGGATCATTACAGTTCTACGATAATGGTAATCCTTAGAGATATAGTCACCTCGGTGAGCATTTGGAGGATGAGAAATTTCTTTAGCTTTTCATAGTTTAAGAAGTTGTGTAAGCTCGAAATTGTTTAATGTTTTGAATTTCTGGGAAGTAATATTAAGTATGCGATTTTCTAATGGAAGTATCTTTGCGGTATAATTAAGGTTGTGAATAAGACAAGTTTGTAGTATCTCGAGAATTATGTTTAAGAGAAGTTCGGATTCTTCGATTTTAGACTTGAGTATGGATTTTTGTTAGTAGTGAAGATAGTGATTGAAGAAGGTTCTGTGCGAGAGATTATTATGTTGTAAGCCTTATTTACGGTTTCTATATGATGGTTTGGAATGGATAATGGGAAATTCGGGAAGGGATGGAACTAAAGTATCCGTGGCTACTTGATCATTCGGGAAAGTGTTTCTAAAATTCGGGTTAATGAATAGAGCTATCTGTGACTAGGGAGTGGTTGTGATTTTAGTGATATTGCCTTAGCAAATTATAGTTTGTTTTTGTGGGACCAAGTTTAGAAATGATGTTAATAGGTTATCAATGTTGGATAATCATATGTTCTTCGACAAGATAAATGTGAGTTAATATAAGTGGGTTGAGAAATACAAAGATTATGACTGCATTATGTTTTATCTCATGAGGAAGTGAGTGTGGTAGTGGAATCTCATTTGATCGGATAGTTGATGACGGTAAATTTTTGAGTATATCATTGAGTCATTGGGTGACAATAATAGTTAGCCCTATTCCTTCTCTTAGTTGTTCGGATAGTAGTGTGATTACTTGGGATGATGTTTAGATCGTCAATGCGTGCGGATGAACCGGAAAAGTAAGACTTATGGATGTTGTTGATTTAAGGGTTGATGGTGAGCGTAACGCTAATCAGGATCAGATTAGTTATGTTTCATAATTGGTGATCAAGTGATAGTCGTGGGAATTTGAAATCCCGGATGAAAGAAGAAGTTGACTTTACAATGTTTAATAATAGTATACCTGAGATATGTATGTGATTAATATATGTTGGTTTATTTGAGTCATGGAGACTATGTCTGAAAATTTTGATGGGTACTTGATTGAGGTTATGAGTGCTATATGAGAATCGATATTTTGTCGCCTCATTATGACCGCGTGTTGTGAATTTTGATGAGTGAATTCCCGGGCGAATTCTTTTTAAGGAGGGTAGATTGTAACGACCCGAAAACCCGTATCTATTTTCTTAGTAAAAATATTTGTTTATTTATTTAATTAATTATTTATGTGTGCATTTTAGTGTTTCATCATATTTTATGCCTAGCATTTTAATTGATCATTTGTGTTAGTGTAGAGTTATTGGGTCTTAGTTGTTAGTGGGAAGTATGGGTCTATGTGTTCTAGTTGGGTCTAGAGGGGGCCTATGTGAAACATTTTATTTCTTCATCCTACTTCTTCCTCCTCCCTCCTCCCTCACCTCACATTTTCATTTCCCTCTCTCTCTCCTCCATTGTTGGGTAAAGAAAAGGTAAGAATTCTCCCTCATTCTCTCTTCATTTTGACCATCTTCCTCCCATTATTTCTTAATGCTCATTTTATGAAAAATGTTTAGATCGGCGCTAGGATTGTCACGACCCGAAATATAGGCTCTATTTTAATTAGTAATAAATAATTATTATTTATTTATTTGCTTGTTTATTTATTTATTTAAATTATTATTTATTTAAATATTTATGTGTTATAATAATTATGCCTAGCATTTTATTTGGGTCATTTGTGCAAGTGTAGTATTGTTGGGTCTTAATTGTTAGTAGGGAGTGTAGAAATTGTGTGTAGTGTAGTGGAGGGGGCCTAAGTGTAAATCTTTTAAATCATTTCCCCTACTCCCTCCCTACTCCTCCTCTTCTCCCTCACTCTTCCCATTTCCCAGAAATCTCTCTCTCTCTCTCTCTCCATTGATTGGGTAAGTTTTCTTTCTCTCTTCTCTCTTCATTTTCTTCCTCTTCCTCTCATAATCTCTCATTTCTTAAAACGTGAAATGTGTTTAGATCGTCGATAGGATCGCGTAGAACCAAAAAGAATTGAATTCCGTCAACTTTCATTATTTTCAAGTAAGTTACTTTTCCCCCATTTTGATGTTAAAAGGTTCATATCATGTTCATATAATGCTTTTGTTGTTATATTTGAAGTTTGGATGAGGTTGCAATTTATTTGGAATTTATTTGGGTTTTTGGTCAAAAATGGTGATTTATGAATGTTGGGATTTGAATCTTGATATTGGTTGTTAAATGTTGTTGTATGAGTCTTTTTGGACTTATAAGTTGTTTTGGTACATTAGTATGCTAGTTAGAGGGTTGGATTTTGGTTGAAATGTGTTTTGGTATGAAAATGGAAGAACCCAATTTGTTCTTCCCGATTTCCAGCATTTCAGAAGATTGGGCGACCGCCCAAAAATGTCTGGGCGACCGCACAACTATCTGAAAGCTTTTGTTCTTGTTTGATGACCTTTTTGGGCGACCGCACATACCATTTTGGGCGGCCGCACAGTCCTCTGAAAGTTTACATTTGTTAAAATTGTATGATTGAAGAATGTGTTTTGATCCGAATCTTGGGTGTCCTTCTAGTTGACCTTAGTGAACATTGTAGTACACTCTAGTGATAGAATTGGGTCCTTTGTGATCAAGTTTGTGTTTGAAATTGATTAAGTGTTAATTGAGATTATTGGAACACTTTAATTGTGTGTTGTTGGTTCATTTCACTTTCTTGGTGACTTCTTGGTATGGTTCCCTACTTTGGAACCTTAATTTGTTTATTTAAGCTAGTATTTATTACTTAGCAGTTATTTGAAAGTCCAGCTGGTATTTTGTGTGTGTTTGGGCGATGCGAAACATTATGATGGCACGGCCAAGTCCATTGTGATGTTGACCATTGTTTTGCCCCATTATTACCCTCCTCCAGATTGGCCTTGGATGTGAGAAGAGATAGCTCCTTTGTGTGCATTTTAGCTTTACTTGGAGCATGACTTTGTGGCATGTCTCCCGTCCCTTGTGACACTTCATTGGTTATTGGTTCCGGTACCGGGGGTTTCTCTTCGGCTTTCATGCTATTATGAAGATGATGATTTGTTGATTATTGAAGCTGCGCAGCGATCCTTTATTTGGATGTACCGGTTTGGAAAACCTTGGCTATATCCTTTGTTATGTGTTTATTTCCGCTGCTATCTGTTATGTGATAACTGCTATGTGCTATCTCTGATTTATTATTGTATATTGCATCATAGCATGTCATGTAGTTGCATTAGTAACTTATTGAGATTTATCTCACCCCCTTTCTTTTATCTTTGTTTTTCCTTAACCCCCCCCCCCCAGGTGCTAAGGATTAGTCTCGCTGATCACGAGAAAGAGGACGTCGAGTGTGGATACATTCTTTTGGGGAAGGTTGTTATAGGTTGGTTTACATTATAGAAATGTGTAACCTTTTTGGGATAGTTGTACCAATCAATGACGTCAATAAGAATTGTATATTTGTATTTTGTTGGGCATAAACTTGTGGAAGTTTATGATAGTTGTATTTGGTTTTGTCAAACTTGGATTTGTAAAACTTTGGTTCATCACCTTTTGGTATCAAACGGAATTTTTAACTTCAGTATTTCTTAGTTTTGGTCTTAAGTCGACGTCCAGATCGCGGTCTCGGGCCCGCGGGGTCCGGGGTCGCGACAAGGATCGTGTAGAGCTAAGAAAATTCGAATTCCGTCATCTTTGATAATTTCCAAGTAAGTTACTTTTCCCCCATTTTAATGCTAAAATGTTCATCACTTGTTTGAATGATGCTTTAGTGATATATATGATGTTTTGGTTGAGTTTAGTATTTATTTGGATTTTTGGTTAAATTTGTGATAAAATGAATGTTGGGATTTAAACCTTATTTGGGTTTCTAGATGTTGTCATTTAGGTCCTATTCAAGTTTATAAGTTGTTTGGGTTCATTGTTATGCTTATTGGAAGTCTTGATTTTGAGTAATTGAGAATTGGTAAGAATTTGGGTTGTTTTGGTAAGAACATGGATGAACCCAGCTGAAATTCTACCCAGTTCGTCGACCGAGCGCCCGCCCGGGTTGATCCAGGCGCCCGCCCACCTGGCCATTTTCTTCGACCAACCTTCTGCCCATAGTGAGCGCCCGCCCGCCTCCTTTTAGACGCCCGCCCGCCCACTGTTTTCAGGAATCATCTCTTGTTTGGTTTAGGTTTGGATTGTATTCTTGGTGTAGACCTTGGGTACCACTCTAGTTATGTTAAGTAGACATTGGGGGTTACTCTAGTGTTTGAAATGGTTCCGTTGTGAACAATTGTGTTATGGAATTGGTCTAAGTATTGTTGGAGAATGCTTGGGCATCTTGTGACGTGTTCATGGTTATTCCAATCGAATTGATTTTAGGATAAAACTTGGTTTAGGTTTTAGGTGATATCTTATAGTACCTAGAGGGTTATTAGGGAATACCAAAGTGTTGGGTTTGGTCCGTTTGTGATCATGTATGAATAGGTGTAACCTTTTGGGTTCGTTTGGAGTGTTAAGAATTGGTTCGTTTATGAACGGATGTAAAGAGTGATACGGTGATTGGGTACCTGCGGTTTTGATTTGCCTTAAGGTGTATTGGTTCGGATTTCCTATGTGGAATTCCAGGTGTAAATGGATGGTTGAGTTCTTGGTCATAGTACTCTTTACGAGTAGACGTTTAGGTTCATCTTGGTAATAGTCATTATACAATTTGTGAGCGACCGTTTGGGTTGTGCTCTTTATGAGTAACTCGTGAGTATCATCTTTAGGATGTGTTTGGTATGATTCCTTATTATGGAATCATCATGTTTTAATGATCAATGTTGTTGGGCTCTCTATGAGCAATCTCGTTTATCGTTGTTGGACTCTTTTATGAGAAACTTCTTGTATTCATTATTGTTGATCTCTTCATGAGTAACCGTTTGCATCTTTTGTGATGGGCTTGGCTTGGTTCCCTACTTTGGAATCATTGCCCCCGTTGTTGTTTCAAGCGAGTATTTATTACTATGTGCTTGTTAAAAGTCCAGCTGGTACTTGTGTTCGAGTCAGGCAATGGATAATGTTATAATGGCACGAGCCAAGTCCAGTATAGCATCGCCCATTGGTCCTTCTTTCCTCTTCCAGATTGGCCTTGGTTGGGATGAGCTAGCTTCCTTCGGAAGTAGTCTAGCTAACTTTTTGGGTTTTGACTTTGTGTCATCTCCCCTGTCCTTTGTGACATGTTACATTGTTATGGTTCCGGTACCGGGGTTGTGATCTTCAGCTGTTTATGCTACTACGAAGATTGGTTGATTGATTGATTAGTCGGTTCTGTCTGAGGTTCTCTTCAGCTGTTATGCTGCTATGGTTGATGGATTGATTGGTTGGTTCTGACTGGGTTCTTATCTTCAGCCATTTGTGCTACTACGAAGATTGATTGATTGGTTGATGGGTTGGTTCTGCACAGAGGCTTCTTTGTTATATCCGTTTGGTGAAACCTTGGCTCAGTATCCTTTGTAACGTGTTTATTTCAGTCTTATGTGCTGCATGATGAGTTAGTCGTTATTTCCAACTGGTATGGGATAGTTGGCGATAGGGAGCTTTCTCATTTGTTGTTATGTGATTTACTTGTTCAGTTATATCGTTGATTTGCATGAAATTATGCCATGTAGCTGCATTAGTAACTTACTGAGATTTTATCTCACCCCGTTTCTTTTATCCTTGTTTTTCCTTAACCCCCCCCCCCCCAGGGAAGCAAGTGGTAGCGTTATGAGGTCCTTTGTAGCGGGAAATCTTCTGAGCAGGTTGACCTTCTTTGGGGTAGTTGATCTTCGGAGTTCTTATGTTTCATTGTAGTGGGATTTGTGGTCGTTTAGTGTTATGTGACTATTATTATCTTTTGGGTATTATATTATTATAAGTGTTCTTGCTTCCGCGTTGTATTAGTCTCCGAGTTATAATCTCGTTGAGGTGTCGTGTGATGGTCTTGGTTTTATAGTCGAATTCACGTGCCCGGTTTGGTATTTTGCATTTGAGGAGATGTTTATTATGTAAATTTTATATTTATGGTTTTTTTTTTGAATTTTTGGGGCGTGACAGAGACCTTCAAGAATACAAAATCACCTACCTGGAATTCAAGATCCCTTCTGCGATGATCTGCATAACTCTTTTGTCTACTTTGAGCTGTGCGTAATCTATCTCGAATGAGTTTCACACTCTCAACTGACTGTTGAACCATTTCAGGACCCAAAAGTCTAGCTTCTCCCACTTCATCCCAACATATCGGAGATCGACATTTTCTGCCATAAAGAGCCTCATATGGAGCCATTTCAATACAAGACTGATAAATGTTGTTATAAGCAAACTCAGCCAAAGGAAGATGAGTATCCCAACTGCCTTTGAAATCCACAACACAAGCACGTAACATATCCTCGAGAATCTGTATAAGTCTCTCAAATTGTCCATCAGATTGGGGATGAAAAGTTGTACTGAAATTCAATTTGGTACCCATGGCACCCTGAAGAGCCTGCCAGAATCGAGAAGTAAAACGAGGATCTCTATCAGATACACTACTCACAGGAACTCCATGGAGTCGAACTATCTCCTGAACATACAAAGATGCCAACTGAGACAATGAATATCCCATGGAAACAGACAAGAAGTGAGCTGACTTGGTCAGTCTATCCACTATAACCCAAACAGCATCATGGCCTCGTCTGGTACGTGGAAAACCAGTCACAAAATCCATCGTGATATGCTCCCATTTCCACTCTGGAATTTCTAATGGTTGCAACAAACCTGCTGGACGTTGATGTTCCACTTTTACCTGTTGACAAGTCAAACATTTGGATACATACTCAACAATTTCTCTTTTCATATTATTCCACCAAAAATGTTTCTTTAAGTCTTGGTACATTTTAGTGCTTTCAGGATGAATAGTATACTTGGCTTTGTGAGCCTCTTCAAGAATTCTCTTCTTAATCTCAAGATCAACTGGAATACAAACTCTGCCTCGAAAGGTAAGAATTCCATCATTGTTGAAAGAAAAATCTTGTTGCTTTCCTTCATTCATTCCACTAATGATTTTCTGCAATTCAGAATCAGTTACCTGAGCTTCTTTAATCTGTTGGAGTAAGTCTGAAGTAGCCTTTATATTAGCAAGGATAATTCCATGATTTGATTCACAAGGACTCCAATCACACAAGTCTTCTAACAATTTCCATTCCCGAATCATCAAGCAAGAAATATAAGTCTTTCTGCTCAGTGCATCTGCCACAACATTTGCTTTCCCTGGATGATAAAGGATAGTACAATCATGATCCTTCAATTTCTCCATCCATCTACGTTGTCTCATGTTAAACTCTTTTTGAGAAAACAAATACTTCAAGCTTTTATGATTAGTAAAGACTTCAAATTTGGTTCCATACAAGTAATGCCTCCATTTATGCAAAGCAAAAATAATCGCAGTCAACTCTAAATCATGAGTAGGATAATTCTTTTCATAAGGAGATAATTTTCGAGAAGCATAAGCTATTACCTTGCCATCCTGCATCAGAACACAACCCAATCCTTCTTTAGAAGCATCAGTATAAACCATGAAATTCTCAGATCCACTAGGCAAAGCCAAGACTGGAGCTATAGTTAAGCGCATTTTCAACTCTTGAAAACTTGCTTCACATTTGTCATTCCACTCAAAAGAACTAGCTTTTCGAGTCAAATTAATCAATGGAGTAGCAATCTTGGAGAATCCCTCGATGAACCTCCGATAATAACTAGCCAAGCCCAAGAAACTACGGATCTCTGTCACTGTAGTTGGCCTTTTCCAGTTTACAACTGCTTCAACTTTGGAAGGATCTACTGCAATACCAGTAGCAGAGACAACATGTCCCAAGAATGAAACCTCTTCTAACCAGAAAGCACATTTGCTGAATTTTGCAAATAATTGTTTCTCACGAAGAACTTGCAATAACACTCTGAGATGTTATTCATTCTCAGCCCGTGATTTAGAATACACAAGAATGTCATCAATGAATACCACCACAAAACAATCAAGATATGGCTTGAAGATACGGTTCATCAAATCCATAAATACAGCTGGAGCATTTGTCAACCGAATGGCATAACAATAAACTCATAATGCCCATACCTGGTACAGAAAGCTGTCTTTGGTATATCCTCAGATCTGATTTTCAACTGATGATAACCACTTCTCAAGTCAAGCTTCGAGTACACTACTGAACCCTGAAATTGATCAAACAAGTCATCAATATGAGGTAACGGGTATTTGTTCTTGATAGTTACCTGATTAAGATCTCTGTAATCAATACACAATCGCAGAGTCCCATCTTTATTTCTGACAAATAACACTGGTGCACCCCACGGTGATACACTAGGCCTGATGAAGCCCCTTTCAAGTAATTCCTCAAGCTGTGTTTTTAACTCTCTCAACTCAGCTGGAGCCATTATATAAGGTGCTTTAGAGATTGGTGCTGTACCTGGTAATAACTCAATACAGAACTCAAGCTCTCGATCAGGTGGCATGCTATACTCAGAAGAGAATACATCTGAAAATTCAGACACAACAGGAATATCTTGAGCTGGGCTAGGATCGGACTTTTAACCTCACTTCCTCTGAAGAGGTCGGTTTCCTTGGGAAGGGTCACAGGAGCCTTGTCTTTCTCGGATCCACTAGCATCAACATTAGGGGGTTGATAAGCTCTTCCTGAATGATTCAAGTGATTAACGTTCCCGCCGAGCCACTGAGCGTTTTTTAGTGGGGTTTCTTGTGCCTCTGCAGCTTTGGCACTTGCTATAATCAAATCCCACGATATCATGTTGTAATCCAGACAAGAGGTTGGAATAGGAGTGACCGAGAATTTGAGAGGCTCTTTTGGGACAATGAAACTAGCACGGGGGTAGCTTTTCCCTATTTCTATCATGTTCGCATTAGGCAGAGGATTATTCATGACATACGGCTGCGGAGGTTTCTGAATGATCCCATCGTCAATCATGTTCTGCAAGACATGCTTGAGACTCTAACAATTGTCGGTTGCATGTCCAGGCGAGGCGTGGAATGCATAGTGTTTGGTGTTATCCCAGGTCCTAGGCAAAGGCGTAGGAGGTTGGTATCCTTCCATCGGCTTAATCAGCCCCTGAGCAACTAAACCTTGAAAGACAGTGGAGAGCGGAGTAGTGAATTTATCAAAGTGCCGTTCATTCCTCGTTCTACCTCTGTCATTCTTGATTTGATTGTTAACGGCATTTACAGACCCATCGGGGTTATAAAATGGTGGTACTCTATTGTAAGACCCTTGGCTCGAGCTACGCAGGCTATTCCAGAATGGCATAGGAGTAGCAACATTGTTAACAGCCGCTTGTGGGGATTTAGCTGGTGCTCGATAACGGTAGGAAGATGGAGGCTGAGAATCTATCTTAGCAACACCTATACGAATATCTTCGTCAATTCGGGATCCCACATCCAAAATAGAGACGAAGTCGGGAAATGGGAGGTACTTCATTTTCTCGGCATAGAACGGCTAAAGATTCTTAAGGAAGATTCGGGTTTGCTCGATAGTGTCGGGCCTGTCTAAGGTCTGTGCGACCTTTTTCCTCTACCTACTAGAAAACTCGGAGAAAGTCTCCTTATCCCTTTGAGCGCAAGAATCAAGATCACGGCGCCTCTTTTCCCAACCGGAGTTGTCTTTGTAACGCTTTTGGAATTCTTCCACGAGTTTGGACCAATCGTCGACCAAGCTAGTATCGACACTCATAAACCATTGCTTCGCCGGTCCAACCAAAGTCAAGTGAAAGTTTGAGGCCATGGCATAGGTATTTTCACCACATGACTGCATCGCATGAGCATATGACTTTAAGTGAGCCATGGGACAACCGGTACCATCAAATTTCTCCACATCTGGCATCTTGAAGTTATACGGGAGGGTCACAGATGGAGCTAACTTCAAATATTCGGCTGAGAACTCTCCTCTGCTCATAACCTTTTTGAGCATCTCCTTTATTTCCTTCATTTCGAGGTCTTGATTGGTTAGAGGAGTCTGAGGAATGCCATTATGAAGGGCATCTCTTTGCGGAGTAAAGTTGAGACCTTGGGCTTGGGAAGCCCCTTGATCCGAAAAAGCTCCCATAGGATACATGCCGTTGGGGTAGAGGGTCTGTATATACTGGTAGTAAGCATTAGGATTAGGAGGAAACTGATCTGGATCGAACGGGATGTTCGGATGAGTAGGCATAGCTTGGGGATCATTTTGGGCAGTGTGACCTTGATTCCCATTACCAATCTGGTTCAGTTGTGGACCGTTTCCATTCCCATTTTGGTTGGGCCGCAGACCATTCCCATTACCATTGTTCTGATTCGGCGGAGGGCCGTTCCCATTACCATTGTTCTGATTCGGCGGAGGGCCGTTCCCATTACAATTATTCTGATTCGGATCGGGGTTAGGACCGTTCACATTATTTCCTTGATTATTCGGTACATCACCTCCCCTATGCATCTGCACTAGAGTAGCAAGCAAAGCATCCTGCTGAACCCTAATCTGTTCCATTAACCCTTCGGTGTGAACCCTTAGATTCTCATTTAACCATGCCTGCAAGCCGGGCTGAAGCGCAAAATCCTGATTATCATGTTCCTCGGCCATCTCAACTGTCGCTAACGATCTGATTAACCTTCCCCTATTGTCTCGTACTGTCCCTCTCCAAGAAGCCAGACCCCGGATCTAAAAAGGGTAGGGTACGGAGATTTGGTTTAGAGGATGGGGGTGGAAGATTTCTTTTGAAATAATTGAGCTTTATTTAAATGATCACATGAAAAGAAAATAAAACATCCTAAGAAAGCCGGATAAGCACAGTGCTTAATTTTGACACCTTGTCTTGTTTAATCCTGGAATAGTTGATTCCTTCTCCCGAGTATGATACCAATGTATTTCACATGTACCTATGGCCGTCATAGACCTCTAGCAAAGGGCCCATACTCTTTCGGGAATCCACCACTCTCGTTACGGTCTACGTGAGAGTCTTTTGGAAATTTTTAATCAATCCCATTTATTTCAATTGAATATCCACATTTGAGATCGTTTTTATGATCTTGGGAAATAAGTAGGATTGATTTAAAATTTCTTTGGACAAGAACCGGCTAATAGTCAAGGAAGTGTATTTTTTGAAAACAGTCGCAGACGTGGCTTTTGATACGGCTAGTTGGATGGGGGCCTAACCTCTCAACCACGGCAGTGAGACGCGGCATCGAGTCGGGAAAGGCAACCGCGGATATAAATTCAGGGGAACAAGAGGTCCCGATCATCCTCGGGCTCCAAGTCCCCAAGGGTTTGTATGGTAACAGGTGCCGGTATAATTTCACAATTGCAACGTGTGTGTGGTATCTAATTTTTTGAGGAAAAAGATAGATTTTGAAAAAAAAGAAAAGCACATTTTTATGTTTTATTTGTTTTTATTCACACAAAAGAATAATGAATAGAAAGTACCTACAAAATGAACAAACGTTAAGGCAATAGATATATACATAAGGCGGAGGCAAGTAATGGCGGAAGCACACTTTTTTGAGTTAAGCCCACTTAGAAAATTCCCCAGCAGAGTCGCCACTGTGAGTGCCCGCGCGGCGAACCTTTAAAGGAATCCGTGCGATTCGCGGTTTGAATCTGCTCGGTTTCTCATAGTGGTTCCTCTACCATTGTTTTTGGAGTAGAGAGTCGCCACCTCATTTTATTTTAGGGAAAATAGAGATAGACCCCTTTTTTGATTTGAAAATGAAGTGGGTTCGGGGGCTAA
Organism: Campanula takesimana; assembly: GCA_026119855.1. Lineage (NCBI taxonomy): Eukaryota > Viridiplantae > Streptophyta > Magnoliopsida > Asterales > Campanulaceae > Campanula > Campanula takesimana. The sequence goes on along the minus strand of JAOWBW010000825.1, from coordinate 230,136 downwards.
GTTACGAGAAGAGAAGGTGATGAGCAGCACTCCTGTCGCCCTTACGGACTCTAGCATGCTTCCGCCTACGTTTTATTTTATGCCTTATTTGAAATATTATTTTCTTAATTCCTTAACTCGAAAAGGAATGTATATGTACGTATAAGGGTGTCTCCTAATCTAAGAAGGTTCATTTGAGTCACGGTCGGGAATCGGCTTGGGTGGATTCCCGATCGGTTTTCGAAAAGGATTTTGAACACTTCAAAAAAAAAAGAATAAAAACATACAATGGGGAAGGGGAAATAAATACATTATATACAAAATAGAATGAATTCCTTGAAATAATGAGCGTCCTCTTCACGGGCTTGGCCATTGGGTTTCCGTCCCCGCTCTTGTGTACCTGTCCTAAATTAATCCGAATCCAAGAACTAGAAATTGGGATATAATCCCATAGTGTTAGTTGTCTTTTTTGAGATTTTATGGATTTTTTGGATAGATTTTAGACACAATACAATAGCAAGAACATTGAATGAGAGAATTAGTCCAGCCCAGCAAAGTATCAACATTGACACTTTCATCACAGAAATTGACCAGCTTAACTAATGAATCTGGAAAAACTCAAATCAGGAAAGTTGAAGAACACATATTAAACATGAAGATCCCAAAGTTTTGAACCCAGAAAGTATGCCTAAGTCCTTCGAAAGATCTCTGACATTGTGATGTCAGAGATTGGGAATTTGAAAACTGATTTTTTAAGAGGTAAACAAAGGAGCTAAAGTGATACTTTCTGGAGTCCAAAAATTAGTATAAAAATATGATCATCTTCATTAGATTTCTGGAAACAAAGTTCATGTTTTAATCTTGGTCCAAAAACCACTTTTAGCCTGGGCTTTAAGCATAAGAACGGATCATGGCACAGAGATAGGCAAGCAGGGCAGTACACCTGTCACTCAAGTTTATGCACGAAAACCCTATCAAATCATGGAATATAGACACGAAATTGCATGATAATGAACTTGAACATGTTATAAACAACTTTCATGTTTGGGGATAAGCCCATAAATCAAATTAAGAATGAGATTTTAGGAGAAGAAATCGTTGGTCATGACAGTTTTGCAGGAACTGATAATAATACTCACAAAAATGGACCTCAAAACACCATCAAAAGCCATAGCCAAGCCATAAAACCTAAGGAGCTTCTCATTTAACATGTTTAGATAATTATTAGAGACCTATTTGACATCAAAACTAAATATACACATGGATATACATAGGAAGAAAGGGAGAGGGACAGATTCATGGCACTTGGGAGCAAAAAGGGTATTTAGACATGTATAAGCTAAACCAAACCAAGAAATGGACATGGGATCATCATCAACACATATATACATCCCAAAGCTCAGATTCCAACATTCAAAGTCTTATTTGGATGGCCATATTAAGAGTTATACAAAGAAGATTGCAAGAAACACAAAGGGATCTAGCCAAGTAATGGCTAGATCCTTACACCAACAAATATATCATCTACATCTTTACATACTAAGAGTTTACATGAGAAAATTACCTAGTACAAGGGGGTTTGTGCTTCCTTTGTCTTGCCAAGGGAAGACTTTTTCTTTTTGTTTGAGTTGGATCGTTTGATTGCTTGAGTTTTGTGTGTTTTTTGTGAAGATTTGTAGTGGTTTTGGATGGTTCTTGGATGGTTTAGGTAGTGGTGATGTGGTGGCCTTTGGTGGTGGTGTGGTGGCCGAGTGGTGGTGGTGTGGTGGAGGAGTGTAGGCTGAGAATTGAGAGAGTAAGAGAGTTGGAGAGTTGGAGAGTTGTGTGTGAAATGTGGTGAAGTTGGAATGTTGAATGGTGAAAGTTGTGGCCAAACTTAGGCTATCTTGGAAGGGAGGAGGGAGGTAGTTTTTGTGACTAATCTACCCCTAATGTAGGGGTAGAGGAGGGGGGTGATCTGATGGAGGTGATGGAGGAGGTAAAGAAATGATCAAGTTTGACAAAAATGGGAAAAAACTGCAAAGGCTGCGACATGGCCTGCACGGCCGTGCAGTTTAAGGCGCGCGGCCGTGCAGCCCGGCCAAAAGTCAATTTTTTTTATTTTTATTTTTTATTTTTCTAGTCATTCATGGAGTGACACGTGGCATATGTTGTCTGGTGCTTTACTTGCTCAGCACACATTTTTTCCGGCTCCGTCTTTTAGCTCCGTAACTGCTCCGTTGTGCGTGTTCCGGTGTCTCGGTTATCCGCGGGCCCAACGTGAAAGTTGCTTGGAATAATTCTTCGGTTCCACCGGTGTATCTGTAATTTATAAACGAGCAAGGAATAGCATATTATAATATTAATGCATCAAATGTCCAGTAAAAAGCCTTTTTTAGCAGTGCAGGACCCGGCGAGGGGTCCCGACACGTGAATTTTCGAGAATTTGCCTGTTCACTCGGTTTTGAGCCCTGATCATGAATCCGGACTCGTTTTATTCATTAGACGCACTGATAAGGTGCTCGGTAGCCCCGAACAGCCAAATCTAAGGTTTTAGGTCAATTGTCGGGTTTAGATCAATTAAATGAGGGTAAAAAGGGGTGCGAGATCGGGGTGTCTACAGGAACATTGGCTGCCTGTGAAGCGGATATTTAGGTATCTTCGAGGTACTAGTGATGTCGGTCTCATCTATGGAGGTGGAGCAGAGTGTGCAGTAGAGGGGTTCTCAGATTCGGACTATTCGGGTGATGTTGATACAAGAAGATCGATGACCGGATATGTATTCACGCTTGGTGGGTCAGTTGTTAGTTGGAAGGCTACATTACAGGAGACAGTGACGTTGTCTACAACAGAGGCAGAATACATGGCATTGACAGAGTCCGCTAAGGAAGGAATATGGTTGAAGGAATTGATCAGCGATCTTGGGATACATCAGGATCAGGCTATTATTTATTACGATATTTTGAGCGCGAATTGTTTGGCCAAGGATCTAGTTCATCAAGAGAGGACCAAGCACATTGATGTCAGATATCATTTCCTAAGGGATGAGAAATAGGTAAAGGTGAAGAAGGTAGGGACGGCGGACAACCCTGCAGATATGTTCACAAAACCCGTAACGGGGAGCAAGTTCCAACATTGCTTGGACTTGCTTAATGTTCGCAGCTATTAGATAGCAGAAGATGCGAGGGGGGAGGAAAGATTTGTTGTCATGGAGATTCAAATTCAAGGTGGAGATTGTTGGGATAATGCCTTTGAATGTGGGACACCATATTAAAGGATTGTACAACAGGAGATTTCGTAATGCCAAGACAGAGCAAAAGAGAAGACAAAGAGGAGAAATCTGGGCAGAGCACGAGTCGTGCTGAGTAGCACTAGTCGTGCAGCACGAGTCATGCTGAGGAGCACGAGTCATCCAGAAGGAAGATTGCCTATCTGCACGTATGTTAGACTCGTGAGCATGAGTGGATGTGCAGAGCACGAATCGTGCCAGCTTGCACGAGTCGTGCAATAGCAGAAAAGCCCAGTTTCTTGCGCAGAAACAAGGAAAACGCGTGGGACAAATTTTTTCCTTTTGGGAGTATTATTTTGGGACTCCTATTGTCTTCAGGGTTAGGTTATGACTAGTATAAATAAATGCTATCATCCTAACAAGAAAGTGTTGTTGAAAAATAGAGATTGCTCAGAGAAGATCGATAATTCTAGATCCAGGGTTTTAGCACAGTCAGGAATTTTCTGACCAAAATTTGTGCTAGCATAAATTAGTGTGATCTTGTAATCGTTTCTCTAGATTGATGATAATATTCTCTCCCCTCCCCGTGGACGTAGCCAAATTGGTGAACCACGTAAATCTGTGTTCTTGTGATTGCTTTCTTTTCGCATCAAGTCTTGTTCAATTGCTCTAACAAAATTATATACAACTTGATACTTAATATCAATATTCTATATTTGAATAATTTCTTTTCAACCAATCTCTTAAAAAGTGATGACGAGTCCAAGCATTACTATGAGTAAATTGTTGAAGTTTATATTGCATAACTTGGATTAAAATGCCATCTTTTAATGTCTCAAAAATATTTTCAGGCACAAGAGAACATACAAAACAAGAGTATTTTAACATAGCATATGTGAAAGACAAACACACATACGTTGGGATGTAATTGTTCGATCTTCTTTTTATTCTATTTTTTACTCCCCCTATCATATAAAACATGTGATGGTTGCTTTTTAATTTAAGGGGATGTCTCTTGACCTGCTTATTGCTTAAAGCATTCTCATCCGGACTTCTTGTATCAACATTAATCGAACTATGAAAGCGAAAATTGTCAGAAAATATAAAGTATTATATTTGGTGAGTGTTGGGCTTGGTGTCATCGCCTTCTAGGCAAGACCAGACGCAACACTTTCAAAATCTAACATTGAATACTCCCAAAAAGTGATCAACATGGCGGATCAGTTAAGTTCTTCAATGTTTTATGAATCTTCTTCCTCATTATCATTAAGGGAATTATTTTGAGCCATCAAAAATAGGAAGTCTCCAGAGAGACAAATTAGCAAGATCCAAAACTGTGATAACTGGACCGAACACATAGTGTATCAAGTGTCCAGCTTTAATGCCAATTGAAAATATCCATAGATTTGGATTTGTGAGTAGAAACCCATGAGTGTTATCCCTAGTGTTGAGAGTACCAACTATAACACTTGACGACAGTCGTACAATCTTAAACACTTAAACACTTTAAAAAAAAATTTGCAACGGAAAAACAAAAATAGACAGAATGTATTGGTTTTTATCAAGTTAAATACCAGCTGAAAGTGTAAAGACTATGGATACTTTGTTGCAAAAGTGTTGTCGTGCGTGCTTGGCAACACTGAGCACAACTTTCAAAAAATCTCAGCTTTAAAAATTCAAAGAATTAATTCATTAGAAGTTTGATACAAAGAGATATTATATATATAGGGTCGTGCTCCTGTGAGAACCTAAATATCGTAATAACCGTGAGAACTAATGGTTCACTTGGATACATTGGATACATTACTTGGATACATTAGGTAAAAACTAATATATCCAATGGTTCACTTGGATACATTGGATACATTACTTGGATACATTAGGTTCTTACCTAATGTATCCAAGTTCTCACGATATTTAGGTTCTCATTTGAGCACCTACCTATATATATGCATATATTACTTGTGGTAGCCTTATAGCAAAAAAGACTTTCACTAGATGTTTAAACAACTCCCATTCTTTAACGAAAATAAAAAGTACAAAATGTGCTAAATACAAGAACCTACAATAAAGAAACAGCACTTACATCACAATCAAACAACTCATATCCTATAATTCTTGTTCTTAGGATTTTTTACTAAGAACAATTATCACTACAACTTTTTAAAGAAGAATATCAAAATTATTCTCTCCGATTTCAAATACAAGCAAAAGGAAAAACTTAAAAAATGCCTTAAATATAAGCAAAACTCATTAAATTCCATGCATAATTTATTAAATGCAACTTTATTCGATACTTTATTACCAAATTTACCTTAATTAATTACTCCTATTCTTTTTCAAAATAAGTGCAATTAATTAGACATTTAATATGTTGATATATTAGTAGTAATTATGTATATTTTTGTTATAAAATCAATAATTAAAATATTTTTATTATTTTTATTATTTGTGTGGAAGTAATTATTACTACCTCCGTCCCAGCTCAATTGGCACTGTTTGACTTTTTTTATCAACTCAATTGAACATTGACAATTATTTTATGAAAATTTAGATATTTCTATGCATTTATAAAAATTGTTATAGTTTCACAATTAGGAATAGTATCAATAACATTTTTAAGAATTGCATAGAGATATCTAGATTTTCATAAAATTATGGTCAAAGTTTAATTGAGTTGACCGAAAAAATCAAATAGTGCACATTGAGTTGGGACGGAGGTAGTACTTATAATTGAGGCCGAAAAAAGTATTCATTTCAATTATCATTCTCAAAGTCCATATAGTCTCAAAAATATACAAATAACATTATAGCGACCCGAACCCAAATGTTTGATCCGCTACATAAGCTCCACGCACTGGCCCATAGAACATCTCATCATTTTGGTTAACCACAACCCATCACAGGCCTCCAAAAGTCCAATGGATGATTTAATGCTCAATGGTATCTTTGTGGACTTATAAATAGAATACAAACTCTCACACCTAGCCGATGTGGGATGGGGTATTGCAAACAACTCCACTTAAATCTTTATCGTCCCCAGGAAGGCCCTCTAAGACCAAAACCTGAACCATGTTGGATTCAAGAGGTGGATCGTATAAATTCAAGAGGTGGCTCCCACCATATCTGCGATGTAGCACTTTGTTATGCACAACACTTTGTTCCACACTTCTAACTGGGACCCGCTCTTATACTATTTGTAATGATCCGAGCCCGAAGGCCCGACCCGCTACATAAGCACTATGTACTGACCCACTGAGCACCTTCTCATTTGGGTTTACCACAACCCATCACAGGCCTCCAAAAGTCCAATGGATGATTTGATGCTCAATAGTAACTTTGTGGGCTTATAAATAGTACATTAAACTCGCCACCTAGATGATGTGGGATGAGGTATTACAAACACCTCCACTTAAATCCTTGTCGTTCTTATTAAGGCACACTAAGAGAGGTACCCCGAGCAGTGTATGATTTAAGATGGGGCTCCTATGAATTAAAGAGGTGGCTCCCGCCGTCTCTGCGATGTAGCACTTTGTTCCGCACAACATTTTATTCCACACTTCTGGTCGGGACTCACTCTGATATCATTTGTAATAATCTGAGTCCGAAGGTCCGACCTGCACATAAGCACCATGCATTGACCCACTAGCACCTCTTCATTTGGGTTAACCACAACCCATCATAGGCCTTTAAAAGTCCAATGGAAGATTTGACGCTCAATGGTAGCTTTGTGGGCCTATAAATAGTACACTAAACTCCCACACCAAGTCGATGTGGTATGGAGTATTACAAATATAATGAAACAAATTTCTGTATAAAAATAATTTTATTCTCTAAAACTTTTAGCTAAAAATGGTACAATTTTTTGACCAATTTTAAGTCATAAACAAGTATTTGAAACGGGAGAAATTATCTCTTATTATTGGGTCAAGAATGCATGCACCGATTTCTAAGATATTTTTTAAAACTAAGCGGACCTAAAAAAGAAGGCCATAAAAGTAAAAGTACCTCAGATAGAATATAGCTAGGAAGGTAAATTAATAAACATGTTCGGCGTTTTTACCAATAAGTCCCTAAAACATAGGTCTACTTATTAATAAAAACACATATTTTTTAATTTAACCAATAAATTTCTATGTTTAAATTTAAAATACTTAATAATCCTTAGTAATTTTTAAATGGCGAAAATACCATCAACTCAAATAAAATCCTTCCAACCTCTCCTATCTTTGATCACTACCATCTTTCAATTTGACCACCACCATCTTTGGTCAAAGATAACCGCCATTCACTGATCGCTGGACTTCCGGCCACCTCCTGAAGCCGCCACCGTCGGACATCCACCGCCACCTATACCAAAAGTTTCAATTAACTGGAAGCCACCTCTAACCACCCGCCTCCAGACCTTCAGCGAACCGTCGCCTTCGTCACCTCTGCTGAAACCCACCATAACTTTTTTCATCAACCAACCTCCGGTGACACACTTCCCCACCTCAATTTTTGACAACCACAATGCTATATTCATCGTTATTGATATTGCTAGGAATTGAACCCATGACCTCTTAGTCTTAGCTCATTCTCTTTACCACCATGCCAAACCTCTTTCTTGTTTCTTTTGTAAAATATTGTAAATTTAACTCAAAAAAAATCACATTTCTCAATTGTATTTTTGCTCCATTTATTTGGAGATAAGTATTCTTCACAATTAACAATAGCTCAATTATTAATAAAAGAAAAATAAGATAAACTGATTTATCATTTGTCTAGAGAGTGTGTAAGAGCGTGTTCACTTTTTTACTTTAAACAACAACAATATTGAGTTATCAGTTCTTTCACACATGATGTAGCATTGCATTTAGTATTTATTATCCAAATATTTAGCTTGAAGCAACTGTGAAATTGATTTCATATTTAAAGAGCATTTGACAACACACTACTGTGAAATTGAGTGTCAGTTGTGAAAAATTGAGTGATGAATTTCTCAGTTACTATACTCATTTATGAACAACTGAGAAATGAATATCCCAGTTGTTATACTCAAACTCATGTGTGAACAACTAAAAAAATGAATGTCTCAGTTGTTATACTCATACTCATGTGTGAAAAATTGAGAAAAGAATGTTCCAGTTATTATACTCAAACACATGTGTGAATAACTGAGAAATGAATCTCTTATTTATTAATAACAACTAAAAAAATGCATGTTCCAGTTATTATACTAACAACTGAGAAATGCATGTCCCAATTATTATACCATCAACTGAAGAATGCATATTTTACTAACATCTGAGAAATGCATGTACCCGTTATTATATTAATAACTGAGAAATGCATGTACCAATTGTCACGACCCGAAATATAGGCTCTATTTTATTAGTAATTAAATGATTATTATTTAATTATTTGCTTATTTATTTATTTAAATTATTATTTATTTAAATAATTATGTGTGCAATTTATGTGTTATAATAACTTATGCCTAGCATTTTAGTTGGGTCTTAATTGTTAGTTGGGAGTGTAGTATTTGTGTGTAGTGTGAGAGAGGGGGGCCTGAGTGTAAATGTTTGAAATAATTCCCCTACTCCCTCCCTACACCCCCTTCTCCCTCATACACTCCACCTCCCTCACCTCCTCCCTCACTCATTCTTCTTCCCAGCACACAACTCTCTCTCTCTCTAGCTTTGGTGAGTTTTTCTTTCTCTATCTTCTTTCTTCATTTTCTCCATCTTCCTCTCATTATTATTCATTTCTTAAAACGTGAACATTGTTTAGATCGTCGATAGGATCGCGTAGAATCAAAAAGATTTGAAATCCATCAACTTTGAGAAAATTCAAGTAAGTTACTTTTCCCCTATTTTGATGCTAAATTGTTCATATCATGTTTAGATAATGTTTGATGTGTTATATTTGAAGTTTGGTTGGGTTTTGAATTTATTGGGAATTTATTTTGGGTTTTGATCAAAAATGGTGAAATCTTGAATGTTGGGTTTGATTCTTGATTTTGATTGTTAAATGTTGTTGTTTGAGTCTTTTTAGACTTATTGGTTGTTTTGGTACATTAGTATGTGAGTTGGAAGGTTGGATTTTGGGTTGAATGTGTTTTGGGTTTGAAAATGGAAGAACCCATGTTGTTCTTCCCGATTTCTGGAAATTCAGAAGCTTGGGCGGCCGCACAAAACTTCCTGGGCGACCGCGCATCTTTCTGAAAGCTTTTGTTCTTGTTTTGAGGCTTTTTGGGCGACCGCACATCCCACTTTGGGCGGCCGCACAGAACCCCTGAAAATTTACATTTGTTAAAATTGTGTGAATGAAGGATGCGTTTTGGTCTAAGTCTTGGGTGTCCTTCTAGTCGACCCTAGTAAACATTGTAGTACACTTTAGTGATAGAATTGGGTCCATTGTGATCAAGTTTTCGTTTGAAATTCATTAATTGTTAATTGGGATTTTGGAGCACTTTTATGGTGTATTGTTGGTTCATTTCATCTTCTTGGTGATTATTTGGTATGATTTCCTACTTTGGAATCCTTGTTGTTTATCGTGCTAGTATTTTATTACATAGCAGTTATTTGAAAGTCCAGCTGGTATTTGTGGTTGTGTCGGGCGATGTGAGATATTGTGATGGCACCGGCCAAGTCCATTATGGTGTCGACCATTGTTTTTCCCTTATTTTCCTCTTCCAGATAGGCCTTGGTTGAGACGTTTGGAGCATGACTTTGTGGCATGGCTCCCGCCCTTTGTGGCACATTACTTTGTTATTGGTTCCGGTACCGGGGTTTCTCTTCGGCTTTTATGCTATTATGAAGATGCTGATTTGTTGATTATTGAAGCTGCGCAGCGATCCTTTATTTGGATGTTCCGGTTTGGAAAACCTTGGCTATATCCTTTGTTATGTGTTTATTTCCGCTGCTATCTGTTATGTGATAAATGCTATGTGCTATGTGATATTTATTATTGCTTATTGTATATTGCATCATAGCATGTCATGTAGTTGCATTAGTAACTTATTGAGATTTATCTCACCCCCTTTTCTTTTATCTTTGTTTTTCCTTAACCCCCCCCCCAGGTGCTAAGGATTAGTCTCGCTGATCACGAGAAAGAGGACGTCGAGTGTGGATCCATTCTTTTGGGGAAAGTTGATATAGGTTGGTTTACATTATGTAAATGTGTAACCATTTTGGGGTAGTTGTACCAAACAATGATGTCACTAAGAACTGTATAATTGTATTTTGTTGGGCATAAACTTGTGGAAGTTTATGATAGTTGTAATTGATTTTTATCAAACTTGGTTTTGTAAAACTTTGGATCTCCACCTTTTGGTATCAAATGAAATTTTTAACTTCGGTATTTTGAGTTTTGGTTTTAGAGTCGACGTCCAGCTCGCGGTCTCGGGCCCGCGGGGTCCGGGGTCGCGACAGTTGGTATCAGAGCTATGGCATTAGCTCTAAGTATAAGTGTAGGTGGATTAGTATGACCTAGGTTGGTAGTAGTGTGCGGAGTGAATAACGGTTGATGTTTTATATAGATAATTGTTCTCAATGTCTGGAAGAAGAAACAGAGGAGGTGCTAGTGGGGCACAGAATCAGAATGATACAAGGGATGAAGCACGTGCCATGTTTCAAGGCATGTTTGAGGCGGCCATGAAGGCCATACATGATCAAGGTCCGAGGGTAGAACAAGCACCACCCCGTTATGGATTGGAGCAATTTCTGAAGTTGAAACCTGTTGAATTCAATGGGGAGCCCGATGTAAGGAAGGCTGAGTTGTGGATTGAGTCGATGGAGAAGGATTATGATGTATTTGGGTGTTCGGATGAGGACAAGGTCCGGTTCGCGGCTTACAAGCTTGTGGGAGCCGCCGAGCATTGGTGGAAAGGTGTTAAAGCTACTTGGGATGATACTCACACGGTGTATGCGTGGGAGTTGTTTGTGCGCAAATTCAAGGAGCATTTCATTCCGGTTGTTGATCAAAACCGAAAGGAGATCGAGCTGCTCAACCTAGAGCAAGGTGTGTTGTCTATAGCACAATACTCGGCGAAGTTCATAGAATTAGCCCGGTATTGCGACTATTTGGTGAGGACCGAGGAACAAAAGGCTATGAGATTTATTCGGGGTTTGAAGACCTCCATCCGTACTCAACTTATTGCTCAACGGATTGTGACATTCCAAGATGCGGTGGACCGAGCCTATTTGATAGAGCAAGATATTGGGGAGCATAAGCGGAAGGCCGAGGTAGCGAACCCGAGTAAGCAAGGAGCTCAAGGCAAGCCACAACACCGTTCCGATAATCGAGGTAACTTTGGGGGACAATCTCAGTCCCGAGGGCAACAAAACCCAAGGAACCCGGGTACCACTTCCGGGAACCAAGGGAGCCAAATTAGGAGGCTTTGTTCGTATTGTCAAAAGGAAGGTCATTCTGAAGACCGTTGTTGGAAGAAACAGGGAAGGTGTACCAATTGTGGTCAAATGGGTCATTTTGCAAGGGATTGTCCGAGGAATAGAATTCAGCCATCGGGGGTAGGAGCTGGGGCTCCTCAGGGTCAGAAAAGGGACGCTACGGGAAATCCCAAAGTCCAAGGGAAAGTGTTTGCAATGAATCAACAACAAGCTACCGATGATCCATCCGTTATTGGAGGTATTGTTTCTGTGTCTAATGTGAGCGCACGAGCGTTAGTAGATCCAGGATCATCTCATTCATACATTTCTGTGCAATTTGCTTCCATGTTAAATGCTGCATTCGAGTCTTTACCGTACGTGCTAGAGGTGTCGACCCCTATAGGAGAATGCTTGATTTCTGATCGAGTCTTTCGTGCTTGTGATGTGGTTATTTGTGGTCGAGTCCTTTGTGCGGATTTGGTGGTTCTTCCTATCCAAGACTTTGATGTCATTTTGGGTATGAATTGGTTGAGCAAGTTTCATGCGTCCGTTGATTGTCGTAAGAAAATTGTTACTTTTTCTATTCCCGATGTGCCTAAATTTGTGTTTGAGGCTAGTCCTCTGAGTAGAAAGGTTCGCTTAATTTCTTTTATGAAAGCGAGGAAATTATTGCATAGTGGTTGTGAGGGGTATTTGGCTAGTGTTCTAGATACTAGGAAAGAACCCCCTAGTTTGGATAGTGTTCGGGTAGTTCGGGAATTTCCCGATGTTTTCTCTACCGAGTATGAGATGCCTCCCGATCGTGAGATTGAGTTTTGTATAGATCTTTTGCCGGGTACGGCTCCGATTTCAAAAGCACCTTATAGGTTAGCTCCCACTGAGTTGAAGGAGTTAAAGGTTCAGTTGCAGGAGTTGCTTGATCGAGGGTTTATCCGCCCTAGTGTTTCCCCGTAGGGAGCACCGGTTTTATTTGTGCGGAAGAAAGATGGTTCCTTGAGATTGTGCATCGATTACAGAAAGTTGAATCAGGTTACGGTGAAGAATAAGTATCCTCTACCGCACATCGATGATTTATTTGATCAGCTTCAAGGGTCCGTTGTGTTTTCCAAGCTTGATTTGAGGAGTGGGTACCATCAGTTGAAGGTTCGATCGGAGGATATTCCGAAGACTGCCTTTCGCACTCGTTATGGTCATTATGAGTTCTTGGTTATGCCGTTTGGGTTGACTAACGCGCCGGCTGTGTTTATGGATTTGATGAACCGTGTTTTCCACCCTCATCTTGATTCGTTCGTGGTAGTCTTCATCGACGACATTCTCGTCTATTCGAAGTCTCGAGAGGAGCACGAGCAGCACTTGAGGACAGTTTTATCCGTTCTTGCGAGGGAGAAATTGTTTACGAAGTTTAGTAAATGCGAATTTTGGCTTGAGAAGGTGTCATTTCTGGGTCATGTGATTTCTAAAGACGGGATTTCTGTGGATCCTTCGAAGATTGAAGCCATAGTGGATTGGAAGAGACCCGAGTCAGTGACCGAGATTCGTAGTTTTCTGGGTTTAGCCGGTTATTACAGAAGGTTTATTGAAGGGTTTTCGAGGATTGCTACTCCGATGACTCAATTGACCCGGAAGAATGTTCCGTTTGTGTGGACCGAGAAATGTGACAAGAGTTTCGAGGAATTGAAGAAGAGGTTGACTACCGCTCCGATCTTGACCTTGCCTAATGGGAGTGATGGGCTAGTGATTTACAGTGATGCTTCGAAAGAGGGTTTGGGTTGTGTGTTGATGCAGAATGGGAAAGTGATTGCTTATGCTTCGAGGAAGTTGACCCCTAGTGAGCAGAATTACCCGACTCATGATATGGAGTTAGCGGCTATTGTTTTTGCGTTGCACAAATGGAAGCACTACCTTTATGGGGCGAAGTTTGAGATTTTCACCGATCACAAGAGTTTGAAGTACCTTTTCTCCCAGAAAGAGTTGAACAACCGACAGCGCCGATGGATGGAATTGTTGAAGGATTATGATTGTACGATTTCTTATCACCCGGGAAAGGCGAATGTGGTAGCCGATGCGATTAGTAGAAAGTCTTATGTGGCTTCGATGATGGTTCGTGAATGGAAAATGCTTGAGGATGTTCGAGATTGGTCTCCTCGTGAATCGAGACATGGGGCTATTTTTGCGAATATTAGGGTGTCTCCGACCCTAATTCAAAGGATAAAGGAAGCTCAGAAAGAGGATCCCGAGTTGGTGAAAATAATGGGTAAATTGAAGGAAAAGAATTTCGAGGATTTTTCGTTGAGTTCGAGTGGATTGTTGACTTTCCGTGGTCGTTTGTGTGTTCCGGATGTTGATGGAATTAAACAGAGAATTCTTGATGAGGGTCACAAATCGAGATATACTATTCATCCGGGTAGTACGAAGATGTATCAGGATTTGAAGCAACAATTTTGGTGGATTAATATGAAAAGGGAAATAGCCGAGTATGTTTCGAAGTGTTTAACGTGTCAGCAGGTCAAAGCCGAGCATCAGAGACCCGCGGGACTACTTCAGCCGTTAGAGATTCCCGAGTGGAAATGGGAGCATGTGACTATGGATTTCGTTACGGGACTGCCTCGTACCCGTAGGAAGTATGACAGTGTTTGGGTAATAGTGGATAGATTGACCAAGAGTGCTCATTTCTTGCCTATTGACATCAGATATTCGATGGAGAAGCTTGCGACCCTTTATATCGACGAGATCGTGAGATTGCATGGGGTTCCGGTTAGCATTGTGTCAGATCGAGACCCGAGGTTTACTTCTAGATTCTGGAAGGCGTTTCAGGAAGCTTTGGGTACAGATTTGCGTTTCAGTACAGCTTTTCATCCTCAGACCGATGGTCAATCTGAGAGGACTATTCAGATTTTGGAGGATATGTTGTGAGCGTGTTCGATAGACTTTTCTGATTCTTGGGATTCGCACCTACCGTTAGTGGAGTTCTCTTACAACAACAGTTATCAGGCTAGTATCGAGATGGCACCGTTTGAGGCCTTGTATGGAAGAAAGTGTAGATCGCCTATTTGTTGGGATGAGGTCGGTGAAGCGAAGATTATGGGTATTGATTTGCTTCGGGATTCGGTTGAGAAAGTCAAAGTTATCCGGGATAGATTGAAGACAGCCCAGAGTCGTCATAAGAGCTACGCAGATAACCGAAGGCGAGATCTTAGTTTTCAGACCGGTGATTTGGTATTCTTGAAGGTATCTCCAAAGGTGGGTATTCGTAGATTTGGGAAGAAAGGCAAGTTGGCTCCGAGATTTATAGGTCCGTTTGAGATTTTGGGAAAGGTTGGACTTCTAGCGTATCGTCTTGCGTTACCGCCATCTTTGGACCGATTGCACAACGTCTTTCACGTTTCTATGCTTCGGAAGTATGTTCATGATCCGTCTCACGTGTTACCGAGGATACCGGAGGATATTGAGCCCGATATGACTTATGAGGAACGACCGGTTCGGATCTTGGATTCTAAAGTCCAAGAGTTGAGGAGCAAAAGCATTTCTTTGGTTAGAATTCTTTGGAGGAATCATAACATCGAGGAGTCGACGTGGGAGCTCCGAGATGAGATCGAGAGGAAATTTCCGTGGCTTTTTGCATAAGGTGAGTCTCGTTAAAATTCGGGTCGAATTTTCTTTAAGGAGGAGTGAATGTCACGACCCGAAATATAGGCTCTATTTTATTAGTAATTAAATGATTATTATTTAATTATTTGCTTATTTATTTATTTAAATTATTATTTATTTAAATAATTATGTGTGCAATTTATGTTTTATAATAACTTATGCCTAGCATTTTAGTTGGGTCTTAATTGTTAGTTGGGAGTGTATTATTTGTGTGTAGTGTGAGAGAGGGGGCCTGTGTCGCGACCCCGGACCCCGCGGGCCCCGGGACCGCGAGCTGGACGTCGACTCTAAAACCAAAACTCAAAATACCGAAGTTAAAAATTTCATTTGATACCAAAAGGTGATGATCCAAAGTTTTACAAAATCAAGTTTGATAAAGACCAATTACAACTATCATAAACTTCCACAAGTTTATGCCCAACAAAATAAAAATATACAATTCTTAGTGACGTCATTGTTTGGTACAAATACCCCAAAAGGTTACACATTTATATAATGTAAACCAACCTATACAACTTTCCCCAAAAGAATGTTTCCACACTCGACGTCCTCTTTGTCGTGATCAGCGAGACTAATCCTTAGCACCTGGGGGGGGTTAAGGAAAAACAAAGATAAAAGAAAAGGGGGTGAGATAAATCTCAATAAGTTACTAATGCAACTACATGACATGCTATGATGCACTAAGCAATAAACAATTATAATTATCACATAGCAGATAGCAATTATCATATATCAGATAGCAGCGGAAATAAACACATAACAAAAGATATAGCCAAGGTTTTCCAAACCGGAACATCCAAATAAAGGATCGCTGCGCAGCTTCAATAATCAACAAATCAGCATCTTCATAATAGCATAAAAGCCGAAGAGAAACCCCGGTACCGGAACCAATAACAAAGTAATGTGCCACAAAGGGCGGGAGCCATGCTAAATTGTTTGATGTGTTATATTTGAAGTTTGGTTGGGTTTTGAATCAAAAAGATTTGAAATCCATCAACTTTGAGAAAATTCAAGTAAGTTACTTTTCCCCTATTTTGATGCTAAATTGTTCATATCATGTTTAGATAATGTTTGATGTGTTATATTTGAAGTTTGGTTGGGTTTTGAATTTATTGGGAATTTATTTTGGGTTTTGATCAAAAATGGTGAAATCTTGAATGTTGGGTTTGATTCTTGATTTTGATTGTTAAATGTTGTTGTTTGAGTCTTTTTAGACTTATTGGTTGTTTTGGTACATTAGTATGTGAGTTGGAAGGTTGGATTTTGGGTTGAATGTGTTTTGGGTTTGAAAATGGAAGAACCCATGTTGTTCTTCCCGATTTCTGGAAATTCAGAAGCTTGGGCGGCCGCACAAAACTTCCTGGGCGACCGCGCATCTTTCTGAAAGCTTTTGTTCTTGTTTTGAGGCTTTTTGGGCGACCGCACATCCCACTTTGGGCGGCCGCACAGAACCCCTGAAAATTTACATTTGTTAAAATTGTGTGAATGAAGGATGCGTTTTGGTCTAAGTCTTGGGTGTCCTTCTAGTCGACCCTAGTAAACATTGTAGTACACTTTAGTGATAGAATTGGGTCCATTGTGATCAAGTTTTCGTTTGAAATTCATTAATTGTTAATTGGGATTTTGGAGCACTTTTATGGTGTATTGTTGGTTCATTTCATCTTCTTGGTGATTATTTGGTATGATTCCCTACTTTGGAATCCTTGTTGTTTATCGTGCTAGTATTTTATTACTTAGCAGTTATTTGAAAGTCCAGCTGGTATTTGTGGTTGTGTCGGGCGATGTGAGATATTGTGATGGCACCGGCCAAGTCCATTATGGTGTCGACCATTGTTTTGCCCTTATTTTCCTCTTCCAGTTAGGCCTTGGTTGAGACGTTTGGAGCATGACTTTGTGGCATGGCTCCCGCCCTTTGTGGCACATTACTTTGTTATTGGTTCCGGTACCGGGGTTTCTCTTCGGCTTTTATGCTATTATGAAGATGCTGATTTGTTGATTATTGAAGCTGCGCAGCGATCCTTTATTTGGATGTTCCGGTTTGGAAAACCTTGGCTATATCCTTTGTTATGTGTTTATTTCCGCTGCTATCTGTTATGTGATAAATGCTATGTGCTATGTGATATTTATTATTGCTTATTGTATATTGCATCATAGCATGTCATGTAGTTGCATTAGTAACTTATTGAGATTTATCTCACCCCCTTTTCTTTTATCTTTGTTTTTCCTTAACCCCCCCCCCCCCAGGTGCTAAGGATTAGTCTCGCTGATCACGAGAAAGAGGACATCGAGTGTGGATCCATTCTTTTGGGGAAAGTTTATATAGGTTGGTTTACATTATATAAATGTGTAACCATTTTGGGGTAGTTGTACCAAACAATGACGTCACTAAGAACTGTATAATTGTATTTTGTTGGGCATAAACTTGTGGAAGTTTATGATAGTTGTAATTGATTTTTATCAAACTTGGTTTTGTAAAACTTTGGATCTCCACCTTTTGGTATCAAATGAAATTTTTAACTTCGGTATTTTGAGTTTTGGTTTTAGAGTCGACGTCCAGATCGCGGTCTCGGGCCCGCGGGGTCCGGGGTCGCGACACCAATTATATTACTAACAACTGAGAAACACACGTCTCAGTTATTATGTCCCAGAGTATATGTTCACCCTCCTATTTGCACGGAGATTAAGAAATAATGAAAGTGATGTAAGTGTTGCGAGTATAACAGTAAATTAGGAGAGAGAATAGGTGGGAGGGAATAGTAAGTTGATTGGTGTTGTGGGTATAAAAGTAAGTAGGAGAGAGAATGAGTGGGAAGAATAAGAAAGATTCTTTGCCATATTAGGGAGTGGACATATACTCTGTGACAGACTAAAAAGGAAAGATGGACATATACTCTGGGACGGAGGGAGTACTAATATTTGAGAAATGCATGTTCCAATTTAACAAGTGAAATCTATCTATATAATATATAAAAGCAAGAATATTTCAGGCCTCACAGCGCGTCACGTGGAATTTTGACGTGGAAAGCCACGTGGCGGCATTTAATTCGTCAGCACAAGTTTGATGATTTCAAAAAAACAACCTACATTTTAAATAATTCTGTTGATTCAAAGATTAAATTTTAAATTTAAATTTTAAAGCCTTTATCTTTCAGCAACTACTCATGAATAAGACTAAAAAATTGGATACATCACATGGAGTATATCATGGCTAAAAACTAACATAATTACCTTATTTATGCCCATTTCCTTATTTAATAAGCGTTGACATAAGCCTTCAATTATTAAGTCTAATAAAAAAATGGGACAGATTTTTACTTAAAGTTTTGTGGATAAGAGTTGACTCATTTAATCAGTTAAGGAAATTATTTGAATACCAAATGTTATCAAATTGTAAGCACAAATTTAGGAGTTATGAGTATTATTTTTTTTCCCCGAAAGCACAAATTTAGGAGTTATTGCTTTATTTGGTTGTGGAAATATAATCTACTATATTAATAACAATCTTTAACCTCCTTTCGTTGTATTCTTTTTTTTGTTCCGTTTTTTTTCATAGCTCGGATTTACTCATTTTCTAACCTCTCTCAAGCTTTTGAGTTCATCCTAGGTAGTTGTAAATTCTTTATTTTCTTTTATAATGATTTTCTTGCATTATTATTGAGGCTTCTATAGGTAAATATTCTTTTTAAAATTACTTTTTATACATTATAGATTACATATTGCTTTTCATGATTTAATGTATTATTTTTCTCCAATCAGGTTTTCAGTTTTCTTTTGCCTAATTCTTTTGGTGTAGTTAGAATTTGTTTGATTTAAAATTACATAGACACATGAGCTTTATCAAAAACTATTTCAAATTTAAGTTTTGAAATATGATGTGTATATTTAGAATGTGTGGAGTACTTTAGAAGATGGTTCTGCTTTATGCATCAAAGGTATGTAGCATTTGTATTCCCTCAAAATTGGTTCAAGCTATTACGGGGCGGAGGGAGTATGTGATATACTCTTATGATCAAAAATTTCAGTGCTTTACCAACTTTTAGGCGTTTCATGTTGCACCAAATTGCTTGCCAACCAATCCTGCACCGGGTACAATTGTATTTCCTAATGGGCAATGCTAGGGGCACAAAAGAAGTTCACAAAATGATGGATACAAAATGAGGTGGCGATATTTTATTGGTTACATCGATAGTGGACCCGGCACACTCTAATAAAAAACACCAATAAAATATTGACACATCATTTTGTAGACCAAATTTTGTGTCACTTTTTTGTGACTTTATATTTACCCTTTCCTAATATGCGTATAGAAGAAGTCTAAAATTACATGAATTCTGAAATTGAGGGAATGTTATATCTACACAAAAATAAATAGCAAACTTTGTTCTAGGTTAAGAAAACAAATGATCTTTACTTTAGGACGAATTAGTACGTAATACTCATGTAATTAGTATAGATTTGTTTCTCAAATTTCTATAATAATTCTATTGGAAATTAGGACAATAGTAGCACTTCACAGTTAATACAATCGTACAACTTCACAAGTTTTTATCTCACTAACAATTTGCACTATTTTGACTAAAATGGTCAAATCAATTGTAATTTGACCAAAGCTTTATAAAAAATATATATATCTTATTGAAAAACTAAAAATTTTTATTGATTCACCATTTAAAATACTATAAACAATATTTTTTTTTATATTTTTAACATACAATAACTTTTTTATAAAGTCATGGTCAAAATGTTATAAAGTTGATGGCGCAAGTTATTATGTGACAAAAGAAGCAGAATTTAGATTTACCATAATAAATTGCATAAGTCTTATTTTTATTTAAAAGTATAATATCTTTTGTTAATATATTATATATTAAATTACATTATTTATTATGTGATAGATGGAATATTATCTATTCTCCTTTTTTCTGTGATTATATCAAACAATGAGATCAGGAAATATACTAATCGATCTTGATTTATAGATCAGGAACGACAATGACTATATTTACATATGTTAATATATGGATCAAATTTTATCTGATTACAATAAAAATTACTTAAGTCAATAAATAAGCACATGTTCATTACGGTTTCTCAAACTCAAGTTTATATTTGAGTATTAAGGTTTTACAATATACTAATAATGAATTAACATATGAAAACTTACCAGAGATAGTGGATGATCATCTATAAGTTTTCTAGAATTGTCTTAAAAGATGAAAACATGTTTTACACTAAGTCCCTCTATTTGTCCAATCCTCATATTTTGTGCCAAAAGCAAATTTTTTGGAAAACATTGGTCTTATGTGAATAGTTAATGTTTTAATTTTTTTGCTTAGATTTATTTTTCATAAGATGTTAAATATAAGGAAAAATTGCAAGAAAAATATTCGAATTGTTGGTTTGTTGGATTTGCCACCTAAACTTATTTTTTGGTAAAAAGAAAGTACTTCACCTAATTTTTGGTTGCATATAAGGCACCTGAGGCTAATGATATTCATTTTATTTCAGTTAAATAGCATGTATAATACACATGTAAATTTTGAAAGGATAACATAGGAACACCATAATTTGGTACATTAAAGAATTAACCCCAAAAATTAAAAAACAAAATAATCTTGGGTAAGTGATGTGATTTTTGAGTATGAATTTCAAGTTCTTGCTCTCTCTGTCCCCGATTAAGGTTCTTAGATTGATTTTACACGGAGTTTAAGAAAATATAAATGTTGTGAGTATGAAAAGTAAAGTAGGAGAGAGAAAGTGTGTAAAAAGTTTTTGTTGTAAGAGTGACAAGTGCGTCCCATTATCCATTTTAAGTAATAAAGCAACCAAGAACCTTAGTCTGGGAAAAACCAAAAAGGAAAGTAAGAACCTTAGTCTGTGACGAAGGGAGTATTACTTTCTTAATTTGGGGTTGACATTAATGTGGAAAATGGGGATTACGGGAAAATGGTATCTAAATCTATATAATGTATAGAAGCGAGTCAAATTCTATTCCTACATCTTGCCACATATAATTATGACTTGGAAGTCCACGTGTCATCATTCCATAGGCCTCAGCACAAGTGTAAAGATAACTCTATATCAATGACAACAAATTAATCCTAAAATTAAGCAAAATAATTTCAAATTTCAATAAGGTAATTCTAAAAGTAAGCAACATATTTTCAAATCTTAATAAGTTTATCCAAAATTATGCAAAATAAGATATGTACCTTAACAAAATAGGAAAATAATCTTTTAAAGGAATAACAAAGTAATTAAATAAAGGGATATGTGGATCTTAAAGAAAAATGATTTTAGGATATGTTGATATCTGAAGATTTCATATTTTGAATACAATTACGATCAAAGTTTTTTTTTTCTTTTTCTAAAATGAGTTAAGGCCACATCAAGCTTGCTGAAACTCTAGATAATTTAGTAAGGTGCATAGAGAAGGGTTAATGACATTTTAGACCCTAAGTGATATACCACCCTCCCAAACGAACCCTGATGTTTTTTTTTTTTTTTTGACAGATCAGACATTGAAGTGAAAAAAACTCGCCAGTTAAGTCCTTTTTAACGGTTTTCAGTTAAAAAAGTCAGTTAACTAGCATGTGCATTGCACGTGACTGACGGATTGAGTGATTTTGTAGTTGAAATTTCTTTTAAGGGGCTGAATAAAAATTCCAAACTTAATAGGGTTTAAAATCAAAATAATTATTAACAATTAAATAAAGTTTTAACACAAAACAAATGATTATCATCTATATTTTTTAAAAAATAAAAATAAAGAACTTCAATAATGATTATTTTTAACTATTCACAAGAAAATCTAAAGAATGTTGATAAAAAAAATTAATTAACCATTTTTGGGTTCAATTTTATTTTACATTTACTAAATTTTATGAATGAATTAGTTTATTGATTTTTGGTTAACTTAAAAATGATAGTGTGTTTAAAGAGTTAAAATAAATTTCACTTTCCAATAATAAATTTTAGATATGCTCAAAAAATTAGTATTAATTATTAGAATAGTTTATGTTTTTAAAGAAAAACTTATGTTGTACATCACTTGATGATACAATGACTTTATAATTAATTTAATTTACTTTGTAGTAAAAAAAAAAGATAAATTATTCCCCCAAATTCCATCTTTGGAGAAAAAAAAAAAAAAAAAAACCTAAACTCTTTGCCAGTGCGTCTTCACCATCAAACTCGTCGGACCTTCCTCTTCCCGTCACTTTTTCCGGCATTGTCCCCATTCCCCCAGTTTTCGTTTCTCAATTGTGAAATTCAAAACACTAGTAGAGAATGAAAAAAAAGAATTGGTTGTCTTCCTCTTCCTTTGATTGTTTTATTAAGCAAAGCTTCATAAGCTATTTGTGGCTTGGAATGGCAGTCATCAGCCATTGGAGATGAATCTCCTTCACCTTCAGTTTCTTCCATTTTTTACTCCACCACCTGATTCATACTCCAAACCCTACCTCAACATTTTTTACTCTTCAAAACTTCAACCTCCATAACCACTACCCCTTAAGAGTCGACCAAATCTCCGACGCCATATCCATCGAAGAATTAGTCGACCGATTCAAATCGTAACATTCTAAATCATTCCCGACCTCATTCGCAAGTAGAGTATCTCCATTTGGGTGAAAACAATTGTTCATGATTCTTGAGATCTCGCGAGATTTAGGGGTTCATGGGCATCATTTTTACTCCTTGTGATGTTTCTGCAATTCATTATCATACGAGTAAAGGGGAAGTGAAAAATCGAATTGGGGATACTGGAGAAGAAGTGGTGTCACCTGCGCTGCCGGTGATGGAGGTTGTCGTCGTTTGTGTGCCGTTTCTAGGTTAAAGAAAGGGTAAGGCAAGATTCTATAATAGTAGAAATTTTGTTTTCCCACCCCTCATTTTTAAGATATGCCATTCATCCCCTTAAAAGAAATTTCAATTGCAAAATCACTTAATCCGTCTGTCACGTGCAATGCACATGCTAGTTAACTGACTTTTTTAACTGAAACCGTCAAAAAGGCCTTAACTGGAGAGTTTTTTTTCACTTCAAGGTCTGATCTGACGAAAAAAAAAATATCAGGGTTCGTTTGGGAGGGTGGTATATCACTTTAGGGTCTAAATTGTCATTAACCCGCATAGAGAATTCGTAATTAAATAAAGTTTTGATCGAGGAGAATATGGAAGAACGTATCCAACATGGAGATGAGGTAGGTGTCTTTCATTGTCAATATGCATGTTTTTGTTTGAATGTAAATAAGGTTTTACTGGTCAAATTAACCTCATTTTCTCATTGGTTGTCTTTTATGAGCTCTACATGTCATATCATTAAATTAAGTTAATAAGTAAAGTAGCTTACATATTTCTCCATTGCATTTTATTATTTTGAACTTTCAATTGTAGTTTTCAGACCGCTTTTTTGGATGAATTGGAACACTTTTGAACTTATTTTGGTGGGTGAACAATAAAATTGATTCGAAAATAGTCTACAATGGTGTTGCCTCGGATAGTAGAGATTTTGTAAGAATTGGGTGATATACTTTATTCTTGCCGGACTACATTAAACGCAAATAGGGTTTTCCATTTGGTCAATCTTCATTTATCAAGGACTGCAATTGTTTGATTCATAATCTCGATAACTAGACCGTGTTAAAGGAGATGGTTTTGAGTCTGTATCATTAAGGGATGAAATTAAAACTTATAATTTAAAAAAAAATGAATTTAGACAAATTAATAGGTAAATTTTTTCAATAATAAATATATACTGATGAATAAATTAAAAGAATAAATATTGAACAATTTTTTTTCCACATAAGTTCTTCTAATTTTATTAATATCTGTACTAGCTATTTTTGATGAATGACAATTTTGGTTTTTTTTTTAAATTATAATATTTTATATACTATTTTTTATATAATTAACAATATTTTTAATTTTTAAATTTTAAATTATTACCTTTCTCTTAGTTGTTTTTTTATTCTATTTCATTATATTATTAAAGTATTAATTGTGTTATGCATCACATAGGTGTACTGTTGTGTATAAATATTCATAATGAGCTTCCCATAAAAAAAAAAATATGATTTTAGATGTAAATTAAAAATGATAGTTGGTACACACTCCCTCCGTCACGCTAGGAACTTCACACATACTATCTTCACACAAATTAACAATTTTTTGTGGTGTAGGTATTATGAGTTTGAAAAGTGAGGTATGAGAGAGAGATAGTGGGGTAGAAAATAATAATTCATTGTTGTAAGTATGATGTGTAGGTCCTATTAATTTATAAGTAATAATACATTTCCATTTTAAAAGTATGCAGTTTGTAATGAGACACCCAAATGAGGAAAGTGTGCGGTTTCTAGCGGGACGGAGGGGGTACAACTTAAGAAAATCACCAAAAACCGACAAAGAAATTTAAAGAGGGAAAGAGAGAGTATTTTGTAACATTTTTTTATAACTTTATTAATTCCTTTAAAAAAAGACATTTATTTGAGCATGAATGACATAACTTTCAAGTATTTACTGTCAGAATAACATCAAGTAATTGCAGATGAAATTTCGCATGTCACAATCTAATAAGCTTAGTTTTAATTAAGGTAACATGTATAACTGAAATCCTATTCTGCTTCAAAAAAAATATTCCTACTTATTTTAGTTTCAGAATTTAAATACTCAGGATAAAAAAAAACAATCAATACTTTTCCAATTTTCATATATGCTTTTCAATTAGAAATAGGTATCCAATTATTTATATGATGGGTAAATTACAAAATAGGGCCTAAAGTCTTTGGAGTGGTGCCAGTTTGGGGCCTGACGTGCAAACTTTAGCGAAATAGGGCCTGACTTGAAACTTTGTTAGCAAAATAACGCTTTTTAATGGTTTTCGTTAAAAAAGTCAGTTAAGTCACATGTGATTTGCATGTGATTGATGAAATAGATCAATTTGAAATGAGAATTAGTTCTTAAGGGGTTAAATATAAATACTTAAACTTAAAGTCGCAAAATATAGGTTTTCAAATTTTAAATTAAAATTTTAAAATAAAATAACTAATATAGTAAATTTTTTATTTTAATTTTTTTACACATAAATAAATAATTTTTTCGTTCGGATCTAACTAAAAATATTCTAAATTCTAAAGAAATATGACAATTTTTAAAATTTAAAAAAATAATCATTTTCTTTCAAGAATATTTTTTTTCAAAGAAAATTGATAAGTTTTGTACATCTAAATTGATGGAGATGGTGGTCGATGGTATTTTGAGACGAGAGAGATGGCGAAGATGGAGGTTGGAAGCGGAGATGTAAACCTAGAAAAGAAAAATATATTTTTCAAAGAAAATTCATAATTTTGTTTTATTCTAAAATTTTTATATGAATATTTTTATTTAGATATGGAAAAAAAATTATCTAAATTATATTGTCAAAAACAATTTATTTATTTATGTTTAAAGTAATTAAAATAATTTTTTTAATATATTATTTATTTATCTAAATTATTTTGTCAAAAACAATTTATTTATTTACGTTTAAAATAATTAAAATATTTTTTTTTAATATATTAGTTATTTTGTTTCAAATTATTTTGTCAAAAACAATTTATTTATTTATGTTTAATTTTAAGTATTTACATTTAACCCCTTAAGAACTAATTCTCATTTCAAATTGATCCATTTCGTCAATCACATGCAAATCACATGTGACTTAACTGATTTTCTAACGAAAACCGTTAAAAAGCCCTATTTTGCTAACAAAGTGTCAAGTCAGGCCCTATTTCGCTAAATTTTGCACGTCAGGCCCCAAACTGGCACCACTCCGAGGACTTTAGGCCCGATTTTGTAATTTACCCTTTTATGATTTCTTAATTTCTTCACTGAAAAAAAAATTAAATTAAACCATGAAATAAATATGTAATATAAATTCAATTTTTTTTTCAACAGCTAATATTAAACGTTTTTCTTTAATATTCGTGTTTTGGTCGAAGGTCGAATAGATAAAAAAAGGCATAGAGGCTATAAAACAAATGTCTCTATCATCCCTAATGTTGAAAATATGATCATATTTAAAGAAACATCCTATAAAATATATGAGATGAAAGTTGAGCACTCTAAGTTATATCTACATTTGACTCGGAAGCGAAGGATTGTTACTAATACAAATTTGTCTCTTATTATATATTTATGGAGAAAGTGGTGAATTCTTATTTTTGAATTCATATGGAGGCACGGGAAATGTAATAAACGGCTTTTTGGCCAATTATTTTATTTTAGTAAAACTCTTTATTATTTCTTATTTGAGCTTATTTAATTAAGAGTAAGAGTTGGGTTTAAACTTTGAGCCCAAGTATTTTAAAACCCAATTAAGGTTAGGAATCCTTTTACTTTGCGGAATTGGAAACCCTAGTATATAAACTTTTTATTCACTAAACCTAATTATCATATCACCAAAAAAGAAAAGAATGGGAATAAGAGAGAGAGGCGGCAGTGAGGAGCCGCAAGAGAGAGAGAGAGAGATCGGGCAAGTGAGGAGGAGAAGAAGAAGAAGAAGAAGAAGAAGAAGAAGAAGAAGAAGAAGAAGAGAAGAGGAGAGGGAAGAGATTAAGGTAAAAACCCTACCCTCTAAGCTTTGATCCTCCGTTTAGCCACGCAGAAAAGTATGAAATCGGAATTGAAACCCTAACCCTAAAGATGAACTAGGGTTTTTAAGATTGATATTTGAGAAGGGATTTTATTAGGGTGTATATATGTGTGCGTGTGTGTGTGTTGTGTGCGTATGTGTGTTAGGCAATGCATGTGTGTGCCGTGTGTGTGTGTATGTGTGCGGCTGTGTGTGTGTGTGTGTGTGTGTGTGTGTGTATGTGTGCGGCTGTGTGTGTGTGTGTGTCTGTGTGTGTTATGTGTGTGTGTGTTTTTAAAGGTGAAAACAGTGTGTGTTTGTGTGTTGTGAATAATGCATGGTGTGAATAGTAAACTGTGAATAGTAAACTATGTATAGTGAAGCTGTGAATAGTGTTTTGGTGGGTATAATGGAACCCTAAAACATATTAATTGGGAATAGAAACAATGAAACCCTAGGGGTATTTTGGTAAACTAAAAAGGGTATTTTGGGAATACAAATAAAGGGTAGTACATACCCTAGAATGAATATCAACCTTAAAAGGGGTTTAAGAAGATAAACTCATAAGGTTAAGAAAGTAAAAGAATAGTATTTGGGGACGGAAGTATAGTATTACTTGTCCTAAGATTATTTTATGCATGATTGTAGATTCGTGCACGAGGTTTGCTAAGTGGAATAACGCAACCCAAGGTAAGGGATTACGTTCCTTAAGTATTTGAGATTCATCATTTAAAGTAGGATTCTCTTGATTCTTTCAAAGTGTAGCTACTAATGGCCGGTAGCATTTGAACTCCGATGTTGATATAACGTCTTTTGAATTATCTTACCCATGATATGTGTTGTTCATAGGGTATCTAAGTGAATTGAAATTGTTTATTTATTCTTGTACCTTGAATACTTTGTGGAATATGGCTGTATTTAATTGAAACATGTGCAGTTGGCTTAGTCTGATTGAAAAGGGCTTAGCTAGAATTAGTCTGAGTAAAAATGGCTAATTAAGATAGTCTAATTTGATTGAAAAGAATTAGACGTAAACGCTGCTTGATGAAGTGGCTTAATGATCATGATCGAACTTAATGAGGGAGACCGTGAGGAGGTGTAAGGTCTCTCGACACCCTGAAAAGGTGATGTATGAAACTATGGAATTGACGAACTTGTACTAGGGCCATAATTCTTTGAATATGATAACTATATTTGGTATAAGTATAGTTAAAGCTTATTGATGTTAGCCTTTCATTGAAATATATTGTTTGGCTCCGTTCTTTCGGTCATCTCTTCTTAGTACCCGGAGAGATCCCGTATGAACTTACTGAGCATTGTTCGCTCACCCCTTTCTTATATTATTTTTCCCAGGTGAAGACTAAGGATCTAGATGGATTGCAAGGAAGGGCAGTCCGAAGTTTTTAAGAGTTTAAGACGTTAATTTGTTTTGTGTTGAGCTAGTGGGTTGTACTAGCCGTTAGGATTTAAATATTAGTTATGCTTCCACACTGTTTGAATTATGGTTAAGTAAACTAGCCGTTGAATAGTAACGTTGGTTTTGAATTTATGTTGACATTTGGGATTTTCCCTAGTTTATGGAATTTATCTATTATGTGAAAGTTTGGGTCGTTACAGGAAAGATCTTTATTATGATCGGACTTACGAAACATAAGGTAAAATAGTTGTTCTAGTGGCCTTTTGAGATATTACTCGGCTTTCTGCGATAGTGATTTGTTGCCTCTCCGAAGGATATCTCATATTCTAAATAAAACAAACTCATAAGTTGGGGTGAGACGCCAACGACCCATAAGCACTCCTTTGAGGATCTTAAAATGAGTTTAAGCAGGGAGGAAAGAGGTAGCCAGGATTCCAACTGAGGGGGTTCAGTATATAATATGTAAATTGAAAAAAAAATTGCTAATGCTATAATAACTTTTAGGGGGTGGGTTGTGGGAGAATATTTTACATTTTATTTAAAGGTAAAATTTTGCAATTTCTTAGAAAATGAGGTGGTCAAAATTGTATACAAACTGTAAAAAATTAAATTTAAAGGTCTAAATGTGCAATCTTTATAAATTTAAGGGGGGTCAATTTACCCCATTGCTAGCTTCATCTTTGAGTTTAAGGGACATCATGCATAAGCGTGACAAACGATATTCTGATACAAGTACATACTTTTGAAAAGTGCCGAAAATTAGCGGCACTTTTGAAAAGCGCCGGAAAGTTTGCTGCACTTTTAAAGAGTCAGAAAGTATTGCCGACTCTACTTATTTGTAAGTCCCGGAAAATGTGTCGGAAATAGCTTTTTCGGCATTTTTTTCCGTTTCCGCCACTTTTTAAAGTGCTGCTAAAAGTCATTTTTGTTGTAGTGACTTTTACATAAATTCATTTCCAATTTTTTTTAGATTTCTTAGGACAAATTATATATGCCTAAACCTTTATCATAGGTCACATTCAATTATTGCTACACAAGATGATTTTATGCTAATAGACGATCGACAGTTGCATCTCATGGACTTACTTCCACACTTTTCTCTTCAAACTTCCACATAAGTGTTTTTTTTAAACATCAATATCCGAACATTATATTGGATGTCGACTAATTGATTCGAGCGGGGTAAGACCATAAGGGAATCAACTCTCATCCAATTAAGATTTAACGTTGTTGTATAAGATTGACACATATGTATTACCTTAAAACCGTTATAATTATACCGGTTAGTGTAGGATATAATCTAATTAGTCGAGGAAAGAATCCAGGAAGTCATGGTGGTGGAGATAAAAGTAGAACTTATTAATTTTATAAATTTAAAATACTAATTTTAATTTTACGTTAATTGTTAATTTGCTAATTTTACTATGTCCGTCGAGTATCGACGGGTTACTAACTAGTTTTGTTTCTAAAATCCGAAACATGTGATGTGTATACTTGTTTAATTCGTCTTAACGATACGATTAATATGGTAGTTTTAGATTAATTTTAATTTTTGAGATATTACATTTTAATGCCTTTTAGTGAAAAAGGGAAAAACAAAAAAAAGAAAAAAGTGAAAAAGGGAAAAACAAAAAGAGAAAAAAGAAAGGAATAAAGTGGTTGATGGAAGTTGGAAGGTGGTTAAGGTCACTTGTGTGTGTCCGGACCCGGAATCGCTCCACCGAGTTAGCTCCACCTCTCCACCCAACGGCTCCGATCAAGGCCACATACACCGAGCTCGGCTACATCTCAGCCGTTGGGTGTACCTAAAATGAGGTGGCTCCAATCTCCACTATTGGGTGGAGCTAACTGGTGGGTGGAGCGGTTCGAAATCCTGTCCAGAAAATATACTCCCTCCGTCTCATCTTAAATTTCAAAAAAAAAAAAAATGGGCACTAGAATTAAGATGAGAATCTTTATATTATAAAATATAAATAGTGGAGTAGAGTGTTGTGAGTATAGAAAGTGGGTAGGAGAGAAAAAGTGGGGTAGGGAATAGTTAGTGAATAGTTATTGTGTGTATGACATGTAGGTCCCACTAAATAAAAAAGTATAAATAACTTTTATTTTTTGGATTTTGAAGTTTAAAATGAGACACTCAAAAGGGAATTTTTGAAGTTTAAAATGGGACGGAGGGAGTACTAACACTTTATAGTTTTGAAAATGTTTAACTTTAATATTCTCTCCGTCCCATTTCAAATTACAAAAAAAGATCATGGCACAAGAATTAAGGGAAAAAATGATAAATATGATGTGTTGTGAGTATAGATAGTTGGGTAAGAGAGAAAAAGTGAGGTATAGAATAATATGTGAGTTAGTTGATGTGAGTATGGTAAGTGGGCCCCACTCATTAAATAGTAATAAAAACTTTCCACTTTTGAATTCTGCAATTTTTATGGAACATCTAAAATCACAAATTTTACAATTTAAAATGGGACGGAGGGAATAGTTGTTTTCTTATAACGAAAGGATGTACTCCCTCCGTTTCATTAGAACTGAGACTTATTTCCCTTTTCGTCCGTTTCACCTCAATTGAGACTGCCCAAAATGACAAACTTTTTAATATTTTATATTCACCCAACCTCACCACTCATTCTCTCTCTTCATTCTCCACCACTCATTTTATTCAACCAACACTACTATTTACCCCACTAATTCTCTCTCTTCATTTTCTACCACACATTTTCTTTATTTTATTAGTATTCCTTAGTTCTTGTGCCATTTCCTTTAGTCTCAGTTCTCATGAAACGGAGGGAGTATTGGTAAGAGCCTCGAGATATTTTCTCAATCTAAGGGGACCCAGACAATTATCTAGAACCTGCGGTAAGGGTCTGATTTCTTGCAATTTCATTTCGTCGACATATTTTCTTGTCTTAGACTCCTAGTATACTAACTAGGGTTAGAAATTGCTGCGTAGCTTCCCCCAACAAGGAATGTTGACTTCATTCCTATTGACTTGATGAAATATTGATTTCTAGCAAAAGGAATCAAAGTGTTGACATTGTCATCATAAATATATCAACCATTAATTTATCACCCCACAACTCACATCTTTGATCAAGAATCTTTGTAAACCACACAAAAATCTGCATTTACTAATCAACAAGTTTGACATTTCATTTTCCTCTACATTTTATTTATTTCTTCTAGCTTTTGCTCAGCAGACACTCCACTTATTGTCATGTCTCTATAGCAAAAATGTATTTTTACGTGGTGTTGGCGATATTTTTGGCCTTCCAGTTGCTGGTAATCTCAAATGGTGAGGGGAGTGGGAATTGTTCAGTGGGGAATGATTGGATTATTGGGAGGGTAGGTGGTGTCATTGAAGAGCACTCTCGAGTGGGTCAAGAGCAGAAGTTAGCCATGGAAATGGCTGTCCAAGATATTCATAATCTCTCTTCTTGCTTTAAACTGGACTTGCACTTTAAAGATTCAAACGGAAGCTCAACTCGAGCAGCTTCTGCTGGTACGTAACTCTACGTTATACTCCCTCCGTCCCATAACAATTATCTCATTTCACTATTCAAACAATTTAACATTTGGAAATGAGACTAACCTTTTAGGACTAGCTAAAATGACAAATGGGACTATATATCATTTTGGGACGAAGGGAGTATATTATTTCCGTAAATTTGTAACTAGTTTATGGCTGTATTTGTTAACCCTAGAGTCTGAATTTTCATTTAGTCTGTTTTTTATATTTAAGGAAAAATTGAAATGCATTACCATGCCTCCATATTCATATATTGTCTGGATTAGATTAAAATTTGGTGCAACATTTTTATAATGCCCTGCTGGCTGGGAAGCATTAAGGGCTAGGATTGTCTGGGGTGGATCTTGACAATCTGAATGGTGCCTGTTTAATCTACTACCAAATGCTTGAAGCCATGGGTCTGACTGCCTACTGCTGCTTACTGATGTTATTGATAGTACATAATTTTTCTTTTTATGGTCTATCAGTAAAAAATTTAGAATTTTAATTTGACAAAAATTAACAACCTAACTCAAAAAAGAATATCTTTCCCGGACAAATGGATGACAATGTTCTTGTTCCCAAACCAAAGCATGTTTTATCAATTTCAGGTTCAGGACCACAGGGCTTAACCGAGTTTTAATATCTACTGCAGTTATGGAACTCGTGAAGCAAAATCAAGTGCAAGCGATCATTGGAACATTTACAGGGCAAGAAGTGGGCTTATTATACGGGTTTGAGAAACTAACCAATGAAACCCCCATCATTTCCATATCTCCAACTGCTGATTTTCTACCCCAAATCCTACTAAAACCACCCTCTTTTATCCAGATGAACAACGATATCACTAACCACATGCAATGCATTGCTGCCATCGTTGGCTATTATAGATGGCCGAGGGTGACAGCTATATATGAGCATAGTAACATCTTTGGCACCGATTCAGGTCTTATAACACAACTCTCAGACTCGCTCCGACTAGTTGACTCTTCCATTGAACAGCACACAGCTTTTCCTCCAATATCTTCCCTTGCAACCCCAGAAGTCATCATCCAAGAAAGGTTGGAAAAACTCCGAAGTTCCAACAATAGGGTGTTTCTTGTCTTACAATCTTCTTTACAATTTGCTGTTCTCCTCTTTGAGAAGGCGAGGCAAATGGGTATGATGGAAAAAGATTGTGTGTGGATTATATCTGATGAGATTGCGAGCCTTATTGATTCTTTTGGCCCGTCAGTTATATCTAACATGGAAGGTTTCATTGGTTTCAGAACCTATTTTAGGTCCACTACTAAGGCTTACAAAGAATTTAAACTCAAGTTTCAACGTACGTATAGATCTAGATATCCCGAAGAAGAAGGACATTCAAGCCCTAGTGTATACGCCTTGAGAACGTATGATGCAACGTGGGCCCTCGCGAAGAGCATTCAAGGTTATTCAATTGGAAAGAATGAATCAAAAAACTTACTAGAGAGCATTTTAGCTAGCGATTTTGAAGGCTTGAGTGGTAAGATAAACTTCAAAAGCGGAAGGCTAGCAAACTTACCAATATTTACGATTATTAATGTAATTGGTCGGAGCTACAGAGAGGTAGCTTTGTGGTCGCAAGAGTTTGGTTTCTTTAATAAAATGAACGCACACGATCAAATGGAGTGGAGAAACAAGAGTGATTTGTTGAGGGCAGATCTTGATTCTAATTACTGGCCTGGTGGATTGCAAAGGGTTCCAAAGGGATGGACTTTGAGTGAGAACGAGAAGCCATTGAAGGTTGGAGTTCCTGCGAGAGGTGCTTTTAATCATTTCGTAAAAGTCAACTACGATAAACTAGAAAATAAAACTCATGTGACTGGATTTTCAATTAATGTTTTCGAAGCTGCGGTGAAATGGCTACCCTATAACTTGTCCTATAACTTTGTTCCCTTCAATGGATCATACGATGAAATGGTTGCAGAAGTTCATAAAAAGGTATAATCTTTCTCATCTATGCAAACTATTCATACTTTTCAATTGATATTCACTCGTACTGATTATGTATATGATGTAAACAAAGAACTTGGATGCAGCAGTTGGGGATACAGATATTTTAGCAGATCGCTATGAGTTTGCAGAGTTTTCACAGCCGTACATTGAATCAGGATTAGTAATGGTTGTAAGGGTAAAACCGAATGCCACTGAAAGATTTATGTTTATGAAGGCGTTTAAATGGGAAATGTGGGCTGTGATGGCTGCAATGAGCATATCTACAGGGTTCGTTGTCTGGTTAACTGAGCATGCAGAAAACAACCCCGATTTTGGAGGTTCAGTTTCCCATAAAGTTGGAAGGATGCTTTGGTTTTCGGTCAACGTTCTTTCTTTCTCCCAGAGTAAGTATTACATTGAATCCATAATTAAGACGCCACGGATTTTTGAATATATAAACAAGAAAATGCCATGTTACTAGCCCAAATATGGATCTGGGGCATGTGCAGCTAGACTGCACAAAAGTCTGACTTGTATAGTACGAGTTGCATGTTGTAGTAAGATGAGTTACATTTTGTTTGGTCTTATGTGCTGTCAATCTGCACACAGGCCCCAAATCTATCCTAATACACGATTAAATGTTGTTGCAGGAGAAACAATTAAAAGCAATTTGTCACGCTTAGTACTAGCAATGTGGCTGTTTGTAGTAGTGATTGTGGCAGCGTGCTTTACTGCTGTACTCACTTCAATGATGACTGTCAGACAGCTTCAACCAAATATAATAGATATCGAGCATCTTCAGAGATCCAATGCGGGTGTTGGGTGTAATGGGAATTCGTTCATCCTTGCATACTTGGAGAACGTCTTGCATTTTCATCCAGATAATATCAAGAGAATATATTCAATCAAAGACTATCCAGAAGCTTTTGAGAAAAGAGATATTGCTGCAGCTTTCTTCGTTGCCCCACATGCTAAAGTCTTCCTTGCTGAATATTGCGAAGGGTATACTATAGCAGGGCGTAGGTTCAAGCTAGGCGGCTTCGGCTTTGTAAGAATCATTCTACTTCATTTCTTCATTTTCATTGCAGTTCAGTAAAGTCAACAAGGACCCCACACATAATGAGAGCTCTACGAGCACCAGATTTTGAGCACCAGATTGTTCTTTTTCTCAGTAGTACTCCCTCCCTCCCAGAATAAATGCCGCAGTTGACTTGTCAATGATTTTAAGAAAGATGCTTAACTAGTTTGTCTTGTACAATGATAAAATTGCACCACTTAAGCCAGTTTCCTTGTTTAGAAACACGGATTTTATTTTTGGATGAACTTAAATGGAAAGTGCGACATTTATTATGGGACAGAGAGAGTAAACTTTATATGTTTCATGTCTCAGGTATTTCAAAAGGGTTCTCCGTTGGTTGCAGACGTATCAGAGGCAATTCTCAAAGTAACACAGACCGGGGAGATAAATCAATTGGAGAGACAAATGCTTTCTTTTGCTAATTGCTCCTCGTCAACTGGTCCACCGGAAGTACCAAGTTTAGGCCCTGAGCCTTTCTCTGGTTTATTTATAGTTTCAGGTTGCGTTTCTGCAGTGGCTTTTCTCATCACACTTGCTCGTTTGATGCAAAGGCAGTCACTGATTTTTAGTTTCATACAAGAAAATCTGGTTCAAAGAAGGATTGGAAGATGGGCCTCAATGATTCTCAGTCGAAGCCGTGCAATACGTGGTTTTAGATTACGAGGAGGAAGAATTAGTAGTGTTACAGATGATCAAACAGACATGTGCGCAGAAATGCAGGAAAAAACAGTTGCCATCTAACTGGCCCCAAAAGCAGCACATAGTATAAGAGTATATTACATGCACATGGCCTTTCTTTTTAGGTGCATGACCCTGATTGTGGGTTTGGGGCCGGTGACATGTAATTGTGCAGCAGTCGAATGTTGGATGCTCAAGCTCTTAGATAGTCAGACATTAGAAAGTTCAGATTCCTTAATTGCTAGTCTAGTCCAATAATCCAATTGTATAGGTTGCACATGTAAAACAACATAGTTGTGAATTTCATGATGGAAGTATCTTCAATGTGATAGAGATACTGTAAATCATGATAACTCTTAGTTATGATCTTATGTATCTCATATTTATTTCATGTATATATATTCTTTCCTTATTCTGTTAAGATTACAATCTCTTAGATGATTATGTATGTATCTCCTACTTTAAATAGGTCACAACTATGTATAAATATTGTATATTATACAACACACATTTTCATGCCCTCAATTTTTCATGTCTCTTCCTCTGTTATAGGATCTTGAGCAATTAAGATCCATTTTGTTTTCCTCTACTCACGGTTTCTCAATGGCAGCTGCAGACCATCTTCTTCTCTCTAATCGGCAGAGCCCAATAAACCCTTGGTAGTCGTCTCTCACACATATCCTTAAACTCACACCCACGAATTACCTCTCATGGAAGATTCAAATTGTGGCCACTCTTTTAGGCCATGACTTGTACCAATACCTTGATGTTCCCTCCCTGCACCTCCTCAAACAATTCCCAATCCCACTCCTACCCCCATCCACACCTTCTTTTGCCGCCACACCTGACTCTGAACCAAAAAAAAAAAAAGATGCCGCCCCTTCGCCACCCATCATGCAACAAATGACCTTGACAATGTTGCTCTTCGCTCCCCATACAATGTGTTGGGTATGCCCACTTATATCTCAGTATTCAATGTATAGGATTGATTAGATTTGATTGATCTATCACCTAAGTTTTATTTCATGGACTTTAGACCCGTATGTAAGAAGTATTTATACTTCATTTTTTAGGTAGTCCATTGTAATAGAATAGGCTTAGGAATAGGGCAAGAATGTCAAGATTGAAGAAAATCACTTTGTTCAATTTGAGCCACGCGCCCATGCGCCCCTCACTTGCGCCATGCGCCTCCTTGGTGCGCGTATATGAGTATGCGCCTAGCTTTGCTCATGCGCTCCAAATAGCTCAACGCGCCTATGCGCCCCATTGGCTCAACGCGCCTCATTGTGAATGATTTAACACTTGGTGATTTATTGAAGACATGAAGACTTGAAGAAATTCAAACTACGCCAATGATCCAACGGTGGCTAAATAACACGTTTGCACCCGCATCTAAGGACACCTGTCCATAACGGTCATATTTGTGTTATGTGTCTAACGGCTATAGAGGACACATGCTCCACTCAATGAGTTCCAGCACATTTGTCCTTTAACCTTATCCACAAGGGATTTCCAACGGCTAGTTTTTGGAGCTCTACTATAAATACCCCATAACTTCAAACGTTTTGATGTTGCTAAGAATCTCTGAATTTCTCTCTCAAGCATTTGTTGAAGATTTGAAGATTGCCTTTGAATTCCCAACATCTTCATAACTTCATCCTTAGCCCAGATCCTCAAGCAAAAACACTTTAGTTTTATTGTACTCTAAATCTCATAGATCTAAAGAGCCTTGAAACTAAGAACACACATGCACCTCTTTAAGTTTGATCACTTAGATCTTTCTTTAAGAGATACACCGGTTTTGTCTAGGATTTGTTCTTTCATAGAATATTAGATCTTGAGTTAGTGTATAAGCTCAATCGTTGTAATTTGTAACACTCACTCATTATTATAAGATCTCCATTAGAAATCCAAGACTAACCATCTTGGTAGAGGACGTAGATCATTTCCCGATCGAACCTCTCCAAATAGCGCGCATTCAAATCTTGTCATTTACTTTCAAGTTATTATCTTATCTCACTATTTGCTTGTTTAATCATTGTAGATTGATTGGATTGGATTGTGTTGTGTTTGTTATATCATTTGTCTTAGTTCCTTATTTCACTCACTTTGAGCCAAAATACTTAGAGTGTGTGTGCGCCCCCTTCATCAAGCTTTGCGCCTATTTACTTAATTAAATTCCGCTGTGGATTTCACTCACTCACTTAGGCGCATTTCATAACGCTTATTTGATAAAGTGCGCATTTGCAATTGAGTTTATCAAGGGTACGAAAAGAATTTTAAAACAGCTATTCACCCCCCTCTAGCTATTTTCCTGTAGATACCCCGGGGAACCACGGCTTGGCTAGAGCGGTGAATTACCTAGGATGTCTACTTGATTTTAAGAGTCGCCACCCACGTTTTAGAGGAACGCGAGAAAACCTAAGAAAAGCCAATTTTTTATGTACAAAAACCAGAGATTCGGGAAGAGAAGGGTTCGGGGGTTAGGTGACGGAGTGGGAAGTACTTAAACACCCACTCCGCCCCGCTTACGCGGGTCTTGCTACTTTTGGTGTTCTAATGTTAAATGTCCTTTAATTTAATGATAAGAGAAATGTGCTAACAATTATAATGAAAAGAAAAGGGAAATTTATAGAGGAAAAATAAAGGAGAATTTTTTATTTATTGATTTATGCTAAAGATTACATGTCGAATTATCGCTAGGTAATTACATTAAGAAATGAGAATGTAAATTAAAGTGGAATTAAAATGTTGGGATGTAACCTTGACCAAACTTCAATAGTGAAGTGGCCTTTTGGTTGTATCCCTTTCTATGGAGATTGCATACATTGACTAGATATGAATAAAATAAGAAGAAGAAAAAAGGAAGTTGTACCTTAAGAAGAAGGACTTTAAACCTTGACTTGAAGATGGTGTTGTTGTAGAGAAAATGTTGTGCAACACTTTGTGTAGTGTTTTGTAGAGAAATCTTGTTGAGAGGATTTGTGTATAGTGTATGTGTAGAGAAAATTCAAGTAAAAAAAGAAGGTCCTTTCTAAGGTAAAAGAAGGTGGTTTTTATAGGTAAAAAGGAGAGGGAAAGGTTGGAGGGAAAAGATGATCATCCATGTAACATGGAATTGACCAATCACAAATAAGATAAATAAAATAATAAATAAATAATAAAGAGAAAATCAAATAATAATAAAAAGAAATATTTTGTTTTTATGAAGAATGGCTAGAATAAAGGATTTGGGAGTTATGAAATAAGGGGGAATGAATGTGGATGTAAAAAGGAGGTGTTTGTGATCAAGAAGAGATTTTCTAAATAAGAAAAGGGAGGGAAAAATGGTGCTATCCGTTACTGCCAAAGTGGGAAGCGCGCGGGTCCTGCCTATTGGACCAAACGCGCGCGCGCCCCATGACTATTACCGGAGACGCCCGCGGGTGAGAATAACATAATGACAGAATGACTCTAAAAGTTAACTCTGTTATGCAGTTTAGTCCAAAACTAACGGAATCAGTTAGGAACTTAACGGAAGTAACAGAAATTAACAAAAACAAGTTAAATAAAAATACTATGTATGCAATCGGGGTGAGAGGTCCAAAGCGGGGTGTCTACAGAGCCCCTCGGCGACGTGGATTGCGAAGCAAAACGCGTCGACGAAAGAAAGACAACCGCCGAGGACATCGACAAGAGAAAACAAAGACTCGATAAAGCAGGAATTTGAAATTACAAAGGATAGGAGTGTGCTCCCTGTGTGAGCGGCTTTCGCGGATGGAAAGGGTGTGGTGGATTGAGGCGGCCCACCACGGCCACAAAAATTTAAAAAGGTGTGGTGGCTTGAGGCGGCCCACCACAGCCACAAAATTTTTAAAAAGGTGTGTGGCTTGAGGCGGCCCACCACGGCCACAAAATTTTAAAAAGGTGTGGTGGCTTGAGGCGGCCCACCACGGCCACAAAATTTTAAAAAGTTGTGGTGGCTTGAGGCGGCCCACCACGGCCACAAAATTTTAAAAAGGTGTGGTGGCTTGAGGCGGCCCACCACGGCCACAAAAATTTAAAAAGGTGTGGTAGCTTGAGGTGGCCCACCACGGCCGCAATTTAAAGAAAGAAGGGAATTTTGAAATTGTGAAATTGACTCGACTAGGGAAGTGTCCCTAGTATTGACTTCATGTATGTATATTTTTTGAATGACTCACGAAGGCAAGTAAGTCATTAAGAGAGAAGAGAAAGAAAGCCCCAGTTTGATTGCAAGAAACTGGGAGTATTACAGAAAGAAGAGAAACCCCTAGACTCAACAAGGAATGGATAGCGATTCCAAATCTAAGAAAGTTGTTCAATCTTTTGGTGATTAATTCATTGGCAAATGAATCGTATAAAGATGTCTTAACAAGTTCGAGAGGAAGGCCGATCACCATAACGCGCTAGGGCTAAACATATCTTCTTTCTTGCATGAGACCGGACCCGAAGGTTGCCTACGTTCCTCCAGTGTAGAGGCTCAGGTCACCGTAGTTCTTGTGGATTCTCCATTCGCCGTGATGAATTGTTGCTTCATCGTGATTGTTATCGATGTTGCTTCGTCCTTCGTTTGGTGGAATGATGTTGTTGTTGTGAACTTCTTTGAATGAAGGGTTTTTTTTTTTTTTTTTTTTTTTTGTGCTCTAACTTTTGCCTAGGTTGATTGAGGATTTCAACCTAGCGAGTTTTTTTTTTTTTTTTTTTTTTTTTTTTTTTTTTATTCCCTTTTGAAAACTTTGCTTCAGTTTTTTCCATGGTTGTTGCTTCACCTTTCTTTGGCTTGATTTTGCCGTTGATGTTTTGATGTCTTCGTTGTTGATGCCGTCGTTGATGTTTAGCCCTTAGGCGTTCAGGCGATGGCCTTCGTTCTAAAACGTGTTTAGACATCTTTTCATCATTTTTGCCAAGAATTAGATTGAACAACTTGGAAGAGTGTATGAGGACAAGAACGACTTTTATTTAATGATTGACTAAAAAATTTAACATTGGACGAGAGAAAACATTAATGCACACTTAAGAGGACTTTTGACTCTTTTTTTTTTTTTTTTTTTTTTTTTTAATCCTATTTCTAGGTAGAGAAAGAGAAACGGAGATTGTTGTTGTCGGCCTTGTGGCATGATCTCTTGTTGAAACCACATTTCAAATCTGAGCCTCTTCCTTGATGAGTTCTTACATGTTACCATTCTCTAACTGTTGTTCTTCACCCACGGTAAATTCACCATTGTCATTCAAGTCTTGGATGATGTTGCGGATGGAGATGCAATCCTCGGTGAGGTGACCGCTGCATAGGTGATAATCACACCATTTGTGGTGGGCATGGTTGCGACGTAATGGTTGTGGTTGCTTGTACCCTTGGAGAGGAGAAACTTGTCCCTTGGTTTTGAGAGCTTCGTAGGCCTCGGTGATGGTCATGCCATTGAGAGGGGTATAGACACGGTCGTTGGTGGCACCTTTGTGACTTTTGAGGGGTGAGCCACTTGAGCGTGCTTTACCGTGGACCTTTACCTTGCTGTCGGTGAGCTGTTGCAAACGAGCCTTAAGTTCGGACACTTCTTCCTTGTGAATTTTCCTCTCGAGATCAAGACGGTATTGCCACAAATCATCCTTGCGGCGGGCATCCTTGACAAGTCTATCCATTTGTTCCCCCAAGGCTCTTATTATGTTGAAGAGCCTTTCGTTGGACACGGAGATGATCTCACCCTTGTTGTTGTTGCTGTTGGAAGCCATTGGACCTATTGAGAGAACACGGTCGATCTTAGGTTGGCCCCCACAAACATATTTTGAGTAAAATAATTAACCCACAAACAAAGGAAAAAGACTTAACCACATAAGAAAAATGACTCTTTTTTTTTATTTATTTATTTACAAAAGTCGGAAGGACGTGGTCCTTTTTGGGGTTTCTAAAAAAATAGTGGAATTGTCACACTAGTATATAGACCTTCTCGTGGTCCCATATACTCATCGGATTCCACCACGCTTGTGAATCCTACATGTGTCAGGATTAAACTAAATTAATGTAGTAATGCATACATGCGGGGATGGATTTTTATTTTCATCCATAATAACCACTTGGGGACGGAGTTTTATTTCGTCCAAAACAACGAGTGGCATGTATGATTTGAAGATATTAGTTTAGGGAAATTTCGGCACATGGAAACCGACTTGAGTCACGGAGTGTTAGACCCTAACTAGAATTGTGTGGTTTGTGCTCGGCTAATGAGAGGCTTAAAGGTCACCCCCGGTATGTAGTCGTGAACTACGCCACGGGCTGAGGTTGACCGCTTTGAAAGAGTCAAGGTCGGGTGGAGCTTGAAACTTCCTAGGACGGGCCTCGACGGGTTTGGGGGTTGGACTTGTGCGACTCGATAGTGAGCAGTTGATAAGAATTGTGCGCGTAGTGTGAGGTCTAACAAGTGACAAAACATTTTTTTTCAAAGGAAATAAAAAAAAACAAATAAGCACGTAATTTACATCTTTCGAATCACCCGTGTGACCGATAAAAATGAATAAACAAAAGTAAAAGGGGGTGTATGCAGGCCCGGTGCCCACACACTGTCAAAACTGCCATTCTGTTCACTGTTCTGTTTACTGTTCTGTTCTGGAAAATGGTGTTGGGTTTCGTAGATACATGCGCAGCGGAATTTAGCATTTAAAATTTCGAAACCCAAAGCCATGGATCCGTTCATATGATTAAATCAAATACAACATAAGAATAAAGGAATAAACTAACCCTTGATGGCTATCAAATTCTCTTGGTCTTTGGTGGAGGTTTGAAGACTTGATCACGATCACAAAGCTTGAACACGAACTTTGAAGATGAAGATTTTCACCCTCTAGCGGTATCCACACTTCGAACGAATATCAAAGGAGCTTCTTTGATCTTGGTTGCTAGACCAAATTGTGAAACACTTTTTCACAATCAAAAGAACTATATGGAATTTATTTTGTGTATTATTTTGTTCTTCAACCAAGAGTGTCTTAGAACAAAATAAACCCTCTCTCAAACTCTTTGAGACTCACAAAATCATTAGCTTTGAGTGCTGGCCAAATTTTGTCTTTTATACACAAGTATGACCTATTCCAAATAGGAAACTTGTGTCAAAATCCGTCCAAAATTCGTTTCCTAATCAAATTAGGAATCTGCCACCCGACAGTACTCTGCGGCCGCCCAAAAACCTCTGTGCGGTCGCACAACAATCTGAAACAAAACTGGTACAAAAATGAGCTAAGTGTGCAGCCGCCCAGTCCATTATGTGCGGTCGCCCACTTCCCAGAAAGTCCAGAATTTCCAAAATTCCAATGTAGTCCTTTTAAAGATTCGTTCTATTGTGTGTGACCCTCTAGGATTATACTAAGTTGGCAATGGGTTCAAACATGAAACCATAAGATATGATTAGGTTCTAGCAAACCGTCATACCTACCCAAATAGTATAACTAGATACAAGTTCGCATTCCTCTTAGAATATGTCATAATCCTTTTGTCCTCGACGTCATTGAACACAAGTCATGGTCAAAGAGTCAACTTGTTTTGTTCAATACTTTCTCGATTCCGAATATGTTGATAATCCAAATGCTATTGATCCAATCAATCCATTTGAGTCCGGCCGAACATTTCATCAACATCATTCCTTCGAGGGGCCCAAGCTTGACATCTCTCCGTGGAGGGACAAATCCATTTAGCTTATTATTCTTCCCAACGTGAATCCGATTATGCCAATCATACCCTTTATAACTTCCCGGTTAAAGGTAGCGTTTGAATATGTCAAACATAATGTTCATCAAGTGGAAGACTATAATAACTTCATGTCTAAGGATTCAAATGACATAACTAATATGAGATATATGTTTGACATGGACCATGACATAAATCTCATAAAGCGGGTCATGTCCAGTACCTTGTTCCAAACAAGTACCCATAAATCTAACATGATCATCGCATGATCATTTAGCCTTTATACTAGTGCTTAACAAGTACTATGGACGGAGATTATTATAAGTAAACATGAACAATAATAATAATCAAAACATCTCTTTATTGATATGAAATAAATGATAACAATTACAACGTTTATTAAACGTGCCTAGGGCACCACTACCAACAATCTCCCACTTGCCCTAGGCCCAATCTCCCATGTATCTAATACCCATGGACCTAACATGACCATCACGTTTAGCTTGTGGAAGTCCCTTTGTTAGCGGGTCCGCAACATTGTCATCAGTAGGTACTCTGCATATATTTACGTCTCCCCTATCAACGATCTCTCGAATGATATGAAAACGCCTAAGTATGTGTTTGGATTTCTGATGTGCTCTTGGTTCCTTTGCTTGAGCAATAGCACCATTATTATCGCAATAAAGGTCTATTGGATTAGCAATGCTAGGAACCACTTCAAGTTCAGTTATGAACTTCTTAATCCAAACAGCTTCTTTTGCAGCATCCGATGCAGCAATATACTCAGCTTCTGTTGTAGAATCAGCGGTTGTACTTTGCTTGGAACTCTTCCAGCTTACAGCTCCACCATTTAACATAAACACAAATCCCGATTGCGATCGGCTATCATCTTTGTCGGTTTGGAAGCTTGCATCCGTGTAAGCATTTACAACGAGATCATCTTCCATTCCTCCATAGACCAAAAACGAGTCTTTAGTTCTTCTCAAGTACTTAAGAATCGCTTTTACAGCTATCCAGTGATTTTCGCCAGGGTCGGATTGGTATCTACTTGTCATGCTCAAAGTATAAGACACATCCGTCCTAGTACAAATCATGGCATACATGATGGACCCAATTGCCGAAGCATATGGAACATCATTCATTTTCTCACGCTCATCTTTTGTCTTAGGACATTGAGTCTTGCTTAGAGAAACTCCATGTAACACGGGCAAGGTGCCTCTCTTAGAATTTTCCATACGGAATCTTCTAATGACCTTGTCAATGTATGTACTTTGGCTTAAACCAAGTAGCCTCCTTGATCTATCTCTATAGATCTTAATGCCAAGTATATATGCGGCTTCACCCATATCTTTCATTGCGAAGCACTTTCCTAACCAAGTCTTCACAGACTGAAGTGTAGGAATGTCGTTTCCAATGAGCAATATGTCATCCACGTATAAAATAAGGAATAGCACTATGCTCCCACTAATCTTCTTGTATACACAAGGCTCATCTTCGTTCTTGATGAAACCAAACTCTTTGACTGATTCATCAAAACGGAGATTCCAACTCCTTGAAGCTTGCTTCAACCCATAGATGGATCTTTGCAATTTTCATACCTTAGAATCTTGTTCAAAACCTTTTGGTTGTGTCATATACACATCCTCTTGGAGTTTTCCATTCAGGAAAGCGGTTTTGACGTCCATCTGCCATATTTCATAGTCATAATATGCGGCAATGGCAAGCAAAATTCTTATAGACTTGATCATTGCTACGGGTGAAAATGTCTCATCATAGTCAATACCATGAACTTGCCTATAACCCTTCGCTACAAGCCTAGCTTTGTAAGT
Organism: Campanula takesimana; assembly: GCA_026119855.1. Taxonomy (NCBI): domain Eukaryota; kingdom Viridiplantae; phylum Streptophyta; class Magnoliopsida; order Asterales; family Campanulaceae; genus Campanula; species Campanula takesimana. The sequence goes on along the minus strand of JAOWBW010000825.1, from coordinate 185,180 downwards.
ATGCACCTTCCCATCCATGTCAGTCTTCTTCTTGAAGACCCATTTGCATCCTATGGTTTTTACACCTTCGGGCGCATCAATCAAATTCCAAACTTGATTGTCTTGCATGGATTGCAATTCGGATTCCATGGCTCCAAGCCACTTGTCCGAATCAGGAGAAGACATCGCCTCTTGGTAGGTTGACGGTTCATCATTCTCAATGATTTCTACCTCATTACTATCCGTTACGAGAAATCCATATCTCTCGGGCTCGGATCGTAACCTACTAGATCTGCGAGATGCTTGTGTATTTTGAACAGGTTCCACAACTCCTTGTGGTTCTTGTTCTTGTTCCACTATTGGTTCAATGTTATTTTCTGGGTCTCGAATTTCTTCAAGATTTATTTTACTCCCACTGATTTCTTTGGAGAGAAACTCTTTCTCTAGAAAGACACCAGTTCGGGCAACAAACACTTTGTTGTCCTCTCGGTTGTAAAAGTAATATCCTTTAGTTTCCTTAGGATATCCCACGAAAATACATTTATCAGATTTGTGTGCTAGTTTGTCAGAGATAAGTCTCTTGACATAAACTTCGCAACCCCAAATCCTCATGAAAGATAAACTAGGTTTCTTTCCACTCCACATCTCATATGGAGTCTTTGGAACCGATTTAGTTGGAACTTGATTTAGTGTGAAAGCAGCGGTTTCTAGGGCGTAACCCCTAAAGGATATTGGAAGATCAACTTGACTCATCATTGATCGAACCATGTCTAACAAAGTCCGATTTCTCCTCTCAGACACACCATTCCATTGTGGTGTTCCGGGCGGAGTCAATTGTGAAACTATTCCACAATTCTTTAGATGATGGTCAAATTCTTGACTTTAGTATTCACCACCTCGATCTGATCGAAGTGCCTTTATACTTTTACCAAGTTGTTTTTCTACTTCATTTTGAAATATTATAAATATCTCAAATGCTTCACTTTTATGTTTCATTAGGTAAACATACCCAAATCTACTATAATCATCAGTGAAGGTTATGAAGTATTGAAATCCTCCCCTAGCATTGCTACTTAATGGTCCGCATACATCGGAATGTATCAACCCCAATAAGTCGCTTGCCCTTTCACCCAACTTGGTAAAAGGTGTCTTAGTAATTTTTCCAAGAAGACACGACTCACAAGTGTCATATGACTCTAACTCACATGAACCCAAAAGTCCGTCCCCATGGAGTTTTGAGATACGCTTCTCATTAATATGACCAAGACGGCAATGCCACAAATAAGTATGATTTATATCATTAGGTTTAGATTTCTTATTTACATGATAGACATTATTTTCATTCTTGACATCCAAGATATAAAGGCCATTAAATGAATTAGCAATACCATAAAGCACATCATTTAAATAAATAGAAAATTTCTTATTCTCAATAAGAAACTTAAAACCTTCATTATCCAAACAAGAAATTGAAATAATATTTCTGCTTAAATCCGGAACATAATAACAATTGTTCAAAACAAGAATTAATCCGGAAGGTAAAGTGACTTCATAAGTCCCTACGGCTAATGCAGCAACTCTTGCTCCATTCCCCACGCGTAGATCTACTTCACCTTCTTTAAGCAGTCTCCTATTCTTTAGTCCCTGCACATTTAGACAAATGTGAGAACCACATCCGGTATCCAATACCCAAGAATCAGTGGTAGAAAGGAGAATATCTATCATATAGATACCTGAAGTCGACGCAGCCTTGCTGCTCTTCTTCTTCTTTTGCTCTTCCAAGAAAGCCTTGCAATTACGTTTCCAATGACCAATTTCTTGACAATGGAAACAAATTGCATCCTTTTGTGTATCGGGTTTTGCCTCAGAAGCCTTGGTAGCCTTTGCCTTGCTTATCTTGGGTTTGACAACTTTTGCCTTACCCTTGCCTTTGGCACCAGGCTTCTTCCCATCATGAACCAAGAGCACGGGAGAACCTTTCTCCACAATTTTCATCTCTGTAGTTTTGAGCATCCCATGCAACTCAGAGAGATTCTTATCCATTCCATGCATGTTATAATTCATTACAAACTGATTATAACTTTTAGTCAATGAATTAAGAATGAGATCCGTGGCTAGCTCCAATGGGATTGGATAGCCAAGTTTCTCAAGGTGCTCTACATAACCTTTCATTTTAAGAAAGTGAGGACTCACTTGTTGCCCTTCATTCATTTTACTAGTAGTGAATGCAACAATGGTCTTGTACCTCTCTTGCCTAGCTTGCTCTTGAAACATGGTTCTCAACTCCACGCCTATCTCATAGGCTTCCAAATGTTCCAAACTTTGTTGGAGTTTTGAACACATAGCAGCAAGCATGAGACAACTTACATCTCTAGAATCATTACGATGTTTCTTGTAATTGTCTCTTTCTACCCTAGGGGCAATAGGCGGTGGTTCAGCAGGGAGAGGCCCATCGAGAATGTACAACTTATCTTCTTGCCTAAGAACGATTCTTATGCTACGGATCCAATCCATAAAGTTGGTACCATTCTCTTCGAGCTTATCCTTCTCAAGGATCGATCGCAACGACATTGATTGAGTGTTATTAGTCATTATCTACAAATATGCAAAAATTTCCAAAATTTAATAAGTACCGATTTTCATTAAAGAGATAAATAATGTATTTTTCAAACAAAATACTCCCACTAAATTATATAACCTTCATATACATCCAATGTATAATATAATTTAAATGGGTTAAGATCCAACTTTAATTTAATTTCAAGTCCGCTAAGGCGGATTACACAAAATCAAATTAATTAGGTAGACAACTCTTGTCAATCATATCTCATATGACTCTTAGTTCCTTTTATGAGATTCTTTAAGAAATCAAATTTCAAAAAGCATGTTAAACCTCATCTTTGCCTAGGCCCAAAACTGTTTTGACGCCCAATTAAGTCTAACCATTTTAAACGCACAGTTAATGTGTCCCGCTAGGGCGTGCCCACACTATCTATCTTGCTCATACATAAACAAATTCAATGCATCTCGCTAGGGCGAATCTACATTAAAATCACTCATGTACTAACAAGTGTTTTAATCATGGCATGGCAATAAAAGACTTAAAACTTTCTTTGAAGGTTCCTCACATATAGCATATAACACATTTATGAGCACATAATATAAACATGTTACACATCAAGTTTAGCCACTAAATTAATCTTCATTAATTTAAGCATGATATTTATGTGTCATTAGTTTCTCTATAATTATGAGGATGAGACTATTTCAACTTTGGTTATTATCTCCAAATCAAGACAACAAGAAGTGCGGTCGAACTAAGCCATTAGGCAACCACAATCCCGCACTAATTCAAGAAACCAAGAAAGTAGTCCATGTGGCCGAAACTAAGCAATAGATGGTCTCGATGAACGTAGGCCAATTGCATTCACAATTCCACATGGATCTCCAATCATTGAATCAAGAACTTTGTTTCTCAATTTTATCAATTATGAACTCTTCATAATTCTAACTTCGTATTATCTTTGAAACTTTGATTGCGATCAAGTTTGGGAAACACAATCTCGATGAACGCAGATTAGCCATCCAAACCTTGAACCAATCTTAGAATCACAAGAATAAAACAAATAGGAAAATCAAACCCCAAGATCCTCACATAAACCAACTACACAAAACCCATTCCAGATCAGCAAGTCTGGACTGGTTCTGTTACTGGTTTTGTTGGACCTCTCAAAAATTCCAAATTCTGATTTCAACCAAAAATCAGACAATCTGATCCTTATGTGCGGCCGCCCAAAACTCACTGTGCGGTCGCCCAAACATGTTCGGCCGCCCAAGTGATTTTGTGCGGTCGCCCAAACTGATCAGAATGTACAGAATTTTGAAGTTCGAAAATTTTGTCTCAAAATTGTTTTTCCCCGATTATTAAAACTTTGATCCAATCAAAAAATTAATAACCAACAATTCTGAATCCACCATAATTTATTTATTGCGATTGAATCGTGCGATTAAAGTTACAAAACAATAAACCACATAAAATCACATAACACATAAACATCACATATTCCAATATTCATATCATGCAAGGCACATAAACAATTTATATACACATAACATGATCTAGGTATTGAAATAATCAACATGAACGGGGCTCTGATACCACTGTTGGGTTTCGTAGATACATGCACAGCGGAATTTAGCATTTAAAATTTTGAAACCCAAAGCCATGGATTCGTTCATATGATTAAATCAAATACAACATAAGAATAAAGGAATAAAGTAACCCTTGATGGCTATCAAATTCTCTTGGTCTTTGGTGGAGGTTTGAAGACTTGATCACGATCACAAAGCTTGAACACGAACTTTGAAGATGATGATTTTCACCCTCTAGCGGTATCCACACTTCGAACGAATATCAAAGGAGCTTCTTTGATCTTGGTTGCTAGACCAAATTGTGAAACACTTTTTCACAATCAAAAGAACTATATGGAATTTATTTTGTGTATTATTTTGTTCTTCAACCAAGAGTGTCTTAGAACAAAATAAACCCTCTCTCAAAATCTTTGAGACTCACAAAATCATTAGCTTTGAGTGCTGGCCGAATTTTGTCTTTTATACACAAGTATGACCTATTCCAAATAGGAAACTTGTGTCAAAATCTGTCCAAAATTCGTTTCCTAATCAAATTAGGAATCTGCCACCCGACAGTACTGTGCGGCCGCCCAAAAACCTCTGTGCGGTCGCACAACAATCTGAAACAAAACTGGTACAAAAATGAGCTAAGTGTGCAGCCGCCCAGTCCATTATGTGCGGTCACCCACTTCCCAGAAAGTCCAGAATTTCCAAAATTCCAATGTAGTCCTTTTAAAGATTCGTTCTATTGTGTGTGACCCTCTAGGATTATACTAAGTTGGCAATGGGTTCAAACATGAAACCATAAGATATGATTAGGTTCTAGCAAACCGTCATACCTACCCAAATAGTATAACTAGATACAAGTTCGCATTCCTCTTAGAATATGTCATAATCCTTTTGTCCTCGACGTCATTGAACACAAGTCATGGTCAAAGAGTCAACTTGTTTTGTTCAATACTTTCTCGATTCCGAATATGTTGATAATCCAAATGCTATTGATCCAATCAATCCATTTGAGTCCGGCCGAACATTTCATCAACATCATTCCTTCGAGGGGCCCAAGCTTGATATCTCTCTGTGGAGGGACAAATCCATTTAGCTTATTATTCTTCCCAACGTGAATCCGATTATGCCAATCATACCCTTTATAACTTCCCGGTTAAAGGTAGCGTTTGAATATGTCAAACATAATGTTCATCAAGTGGAAGACTATAATAACTTCATGTCTAAGGATTCAAATGACATAACTAATATGAGATATATGTTTGACATGGACCATGACATAAATCTCATAAAGCGGGTCATGTCCAGTACCTTGTTCCAAACAAGTACCCATAAATCTAACATGATCATCGCATGATCATTTAGCCTTTATACTAGTGCTTAACAAGTACCAGGGACGGAGATTATTATAAGTAAACATGAACAATAATAATAATCAAAACATCTCTTTATTGATATGAAATAAATGATAACAATTACAACGTTTATTAAACGTGCCTAGGGCACCACTACCAACAAATGTCCCAGAAGCGCGTGACTCAGGGAAGTTACATGGGAAGCGCGCGCATTGCGCCATGAATGTGGGAGGCGCCCGCATCTGGGGTACCTGTCAGAATGTCAGAAGAAACAGCGGACTCAGGGGATTGCCTTGGTCCCAAATTATGTAACTTTCCCCTGCAGAAATTTGTTAGCATAGAAATATGAAATTTGAAGGACAAGATGGAAGGTGGGCGATTCTGGTAATAAGGGTCGGACGCGCACGCTTTAGGCCAAGAAGGCCGGAGGCGCACGCTTCCTACCACTTTTTACCAGAATGCCCAGAAAACAGATATAAGAACACCAAAAGCAGAAAATGCAAGTTTAACCCTCTATGTCCCCAGCGGAGTCGCCACTGTAGATACCCCGGGGAACCATGGCTTGGCTAGAGCGGTGAATTACCTAGGATGTCTACTTGATTTTAAGAGTCGCCACCCACGTTTTAGAGGAACGCGAGAAAACCTAAGAAAAGCCAATTTTTTATGTACAAAAACCAGAGATTCGGGAAGAGAAGGGTTCGGGGGTTAGGTGACGGAGTGGGAAGTACTTAAACACCCACTCCGCCCCGCTTACGCGGGTCTTGCTACTTTTGGTGTTCTAATGTTAAATGTCCTTTAATTTAATGATAAGAGAAATGTGCTAACAATTATAATGAAAAGAAAAGGGAAATTTATAGAGGAAAAATAAAGGAGAATTTTTTATTTATTGATTTATGCTAAAGATTACATGTCGAATTATCGCTAGGTAATTACATTAAGAAATGAGAATGTAAATTAAAGTGGAATTAAAATGTTGGGATGTAACCTTGACCAAACTTCAATAGTGAAGTGGCCTTTTGGTTGTATCCCTTTCTATGGAGATTGCATACATTGACTAGATATGAATAAAATAAGAAGAAGAAAAAGGGAAGTTGTACCTTAAGAAGAAGGACTTTAAACCTTGACTTGAAGATGGTGTTGTTGTAGAGAAAATGTTGTGCAACACTTTGTGTAGTGTTTTGTAGAGAAATCTTGTTGAGAAGATTTGTGTATAGTGTATGTGTAGAGAAAATTCAAGTAAAAAAAGAAGGTCCTTTCTAAGGTAAAAGAAGGTGGTTTTTATAGGTAAAAAGGAGAGGGAAAGGTTGGAGGGAAAAGATGATCATCCATGTAACATGGAATTGACCAATCACAAATAAGATAAATAAAATAATAAATAAATAATAAAGAGAAAATCAAATAATAATAAAAAGAAATATTTTGTTTTTATGAAGAATGGCTAGAATAAAGGATTTGGGAGTTATGAAATAAGGGGGAATGAATGTGGATGTAAAAAGGAGGTGTTTGTGATCAAGAAGAGATTTTCTAAATAAGAAAAGGGAGGGAAAAATGGTGCTATCCCTTACTGCCAAAGTGGGAAGCGCGCGGGTCCTGCCTATTGGACCAAACGCGCGCGCGCCCCATGACTATTACCGGAGGCGCCCGCGGGTGAGAATAACATAATGACAGAATGACTCTAAAAGTTAACTCTGTTATGCAGTTTAGTCCAAAACTAACGGAATCAGTTAGGAACTTAACGGAAGTAACAGAAATTAACAAAAACAAGTTAAATAAAAATACTATGTATGCAATCGGGGTGAGAGGTCCAAAGCGGGGTGTCTACATTTCCATACCCTTGTTTCCCTTTGGGACCAACAAGTGGTATCAGAGCAAACACCTTTATAAAACATTTTTTGCTTTTCAAGCTTAACAGCTTGGGTGCCGATTCGATATGGCAAACTCTAAACTTTCGGCAACTGCTAACTGCACACATGTTCCAGTCTTTGATGAAGCTCATTTTGACGTGTGGAAATTCAGCATCTTGACTCATTTTACCTCAATCGATGAAAGGCTTCATGACACCGTGGTTTATGGACCTTACATCCCAATGAAAACGAATCCAAATCCGCGCACCAACGCTGCTCAACCAACCATCAAGAAACCAAAGGAAGAATGGACTGAGGGAGAAACAAGAAGAGTTGCAAATGATGGCAAAGCAAGGAATATTCTCCTAAGCACTCTAAGCACGGATATGAAACAACAAGTCATGCATTGTGCTACCGCCAATGAGTTATGGGATGCTATAAGAGCATATAGAAGGAGACACGGTTTGCAAGGAGAACAAGAGATATGAAGTGCAAATGAGATTCAACAATTTCTCTCAACTCCCCGGTGAAACATTGAGACAGACTTATGAACGCTATTGTGAAATTATCAATCTCTGTATTTCACTTGAAAATAAGTTCTCCAATAAGGAATTAAATACTAATTTCCTTGCTGCTTTTGGATCAAGATACCTATATAAATCTAGCGCCCTTGAAGACGCTGGAACTTTAGATGTATGGACTTTAAGGAACCTTTATGCAAATCTTAAGGTTTATGAGCTCAAACTTCAGCGCATCAGTGAAACTGAAGGAAAATCAAAATCCATTGCTATGGTGGAGCATAGAGAAGAAGCGAATGCGCCTGCGCCGGTACAAGATGAGAAAAGTTCGGATCCTAAAATTTCTACTTATGAGCTATTAGATATGGATGATGAAGACTTCGCTTTATTTGTGAAAAGATTTCAGAAGTTCAGAAAATTCTCAAAACCCGGCTCATTCAACAAAGCTCAAGGATCTACAAGCAGAGCTCCTCCAAAGTTCACGAGGAGCAGCGATTCAAAAAGAAAAGAAGATCTTGTTTGTTTTAATTACAGGAAACCTGGACACTTTACTTCAAGCTGCCCAATTCCCAAATTTGAGTACATGCAGAAGAAAAGCTACCATACTCCCAAATTCACTCCCAAATTCACTCGTCACAAGGGAATGGTTGCTGAAGAAGAATCACCAGCAAATGAGCATATCACATGGATTGAAACAGACTCAGACGAGAGCGATGAAGATTCTGATGATGGACTCGTTTGTTTGGAGGCAAAGGATGATGAAGTTGATGTTTATGATTCTGATGATGACTACTCAAAGGATGTTCCTGATATGAATGTCGTGAATAAACCAATCAAGAAATCTGCAGGTTTTCAAGAGGTGAAAAAGAAGAAAGGACCAACCATCAGCGAGCTTGTTGAACAAGGATTATTCACTCCGTGTCACGACCCGAAATCTAGGCTCTATTTTATTAGTAATAAATAATTATTGTTTATTTATTTGCTTATTTATTTATTTATATTAATATTTATTTAAATATTTATGCGTGCGCATTTTGTGTTTCATAATAATTTATGCCTAGCATTTTATTTGGGTCATTTGTGTTAGTGTAGTATTGTTGGGTCTTAATAATTAGTGGGAGTATTATAGTTGAGCTAATTAGTAGGGGAAGGGGGCTAAGTGTAACATTTTCAAATAATTCATCCCCCTACTCCCTCTCTTCTCCCTGACCTCCCTCACCCTATCACCCTCACTCACACTCCACCTCCCTCACTCTTTCATTTCTCTCTCCCAGCAAATCTCTCTCTCTCTCTCTCCATGTTTGTGAAGGTAAATCATCTTCTCCCTTCTCTCTACATTTTAGCTATCATCCCCTCATTATTTCTCATTTCTTAAAACATGAATCTTGTTTAGATCGTCGATAGGATCGTAGGAAGCCAAAAATATTCGAGTTCCGGCAACTTTGAGAAAATCCGGGTAAGTTGCTTTTCCCCCATTTTTATGCTAAAGTGTTCATATCATGTTTATATAATACTTTAGTTGATATATTTGATGTTTGATTGAGTTTGGGATTTATTTGGAATTTATTTTGGTTTTTGGTTAAAAATGGTCATTTTGATGAATGTTGGGATTTGATATTGGTTTTGGTTGATAAATGGTGTTGTTAAGGTCCCCTTTTTGGTTAGTTGTTGTTTGGGTACTTTGGGGATCAATTTGGGAGTGTTGCTTTGTGAGAAAATTGGTTTTGGGTAAGAATAAGGAAGAACCCAGTTCATCCTTGCCGAATTCCGGCAGAACAGGGGTTGTGGGCGACCGCCCACTTTTGGCTTGGGCGACCGCCCAGGTCATCAGTTTGATTGGTTTTTGAAGCTTGGTTCTGGGCGACCGCCCATGGAGGTTTTGGGCGACCGCCCATACCAGCTGTTCGGAGTATCTTTGTTTTTGAATTGTTTTAAGCTCCAAGCCCGATCTAGGCTCGAAGTATCACCCTAGTTGACTTAAGTTAATGTTGTGGAACACTTTAGTGTTCGAGAATGATCCCTTTGTGACCGATTGTGTTATGGAATTCGATTAAAAATGGTTTGGGTTGGTTGGAACATCTTTTTGATGTATTGTTGGATTGATGCACTGTTTTAGTGATTTGTTTGGAATGGGTCCCTACTTTGGAATCAATGGTTGTTTATTGTGCTAGTATTTTATTACTTAGCCTTTATTTGAAAGTCCAGTTGGTATTTTGTGTGTGTTTGGGCGATGCGAAACATTATGATGGCACAGTCAAGTCCATTGTGATGTTGACCATTGTTTTGCCCCATTATTACCCTCCTCCAGATTGGCCTTGGATGTGAGAAGAGCTAGCTCCTTTGTGTGCATTTTAGCTTTACTTGGAGCATGACTTTGTGGCATGTCTCCCGTCCCTTGTGACACTTCATTTGGTTATTGGTTCCGGTACCGGGGGGCTATCTCTTCGGCTTTCATGCTATTATGAAGATGTGATTTGTTGATTATTGAAGCTGCGCAGCGATCCTTTATTTGGATGTATCGGTTTGGAAACCTTGGCTAATATCCTTTGTTATGTGTTTATTTCCGCTGCTATCTGATATATGATAATTGCTATGTGTTATGTGATTTATTATTGACTATTGCATCATAGCATGTCATGTAGTTGCATTAGTAACTTATTGAGATTTATCTCACCCCCTTTCTTTTATCTTTGTTTTTCCTTAACCCCCCCCAGGTGCTAAGGATTAGTCTCGCTGATCACGAGAAAGAGGACATCGAGTGTGGATACATTCTTTTGGGGAAAGTTGTTATAGGTTGGTTTACATTATATAAATGTGTAACCTTTTTGGGATAGTTGTACCAAACAATGACGTCATTAAGAATTGTACATTTATCTTCTGTTGGGCATAAACTTGTGGAAGTTTATGATAGTTGTATTTGGTTATTATCAAACTTGGATTTGTAAAACTTTGGATCATCACCTTTTGGTATCAAATGGAATTTTTAACTTCGGTATTTCACAATTTTGGTTTTAAGTCGACGTCCAGCTCGCGATCTCGGGCCCGCGGGGTTCGGGGCCGCGACAGTTGGTATCAGAGCTATGGTTTTGCTCTAAGTATAAGTCTAGGTGGACTAGTATGACCTAGGAGGGTAGTAGTGTGCGGAGTGATTAACGGTTGATGTTTTATGCAGGTACTTGTTTACAATGGTTCGTAGAAGGAGTGGTGAAGGTAGTACCAGTAATGCAAATCAGAATGATACAAGGGATGAAGCCCGTGCCATGTTTCAAGGCATGTTCGAGGCGGCCATGAAGGCCATACATGATCAAGGTCCGAGGGTAGAACAAGCACCACCCCGCTACGGATTGGAACAATTTCTGAAGTTGAAACCGGTTGAATTCAATGGGGAACCCGATGTAAGGAAAGCTGAGTTATGGATAGAGTCGATGGAGAAGATTTATGAGGTATTTGGTTGTACGGATGAGGACAAGGTCCGGTTCGCGGCTTATAAACTTGTGGGAGCCGCCGAGCATTGGTGGAAGGGTGTTAAAGCTAGTTGGGATGATACTCACACGGTGTATGCGTGGGAGTTGTTTGTGCACAAATTCAAGGAACATTTCATTCCGGTTGTTGATCAAAACCGAAAGGAGATCGAGCTGCTCAACCTGGAGCAAGGTTTGTTGTCTATAGCACAATACTTGGCTAAGTTCACAGAATTAGCCCGGTATTATGACTATTTGGTGAGGACTAAGGAACAAAAAGCTATGAGGTTCATTCGGGGATTGAAGACCTCCATCCGTACTCAACTTATTGCCCAACGGATTGTGACCTTCCAAGATGCGATAGATCGAGCCTACTTGATTGAACAGGACATTGGAGAACACAAAAGGAAAACTGAGGTTGTGGGTGCGGGTAAACCGGGAAGCCATGCTAAGTCTCAACCTCATCACCGTTCTGATAACCGAGGTAACTTTGGGGGACAATCTCAGTTTTGAGGGCAACCGATCCCAAGGAACCCAGGTACCACTTCCGGGAACCAAGGGAACCAAATTAGGAGGCTTTGTTCGTATTGTCAAAAGGAGGGTCATTCAGAGGACCGTTGTTGGAAGAAGCAGGGAAGGTGTACCAATTGTGGTCAAATGGGGCATTTCGCAAGGGATTGTACTAGAGGCAAGGGACAAGCATCCGGGTCAGGAGTTGGTAATAATCAAGGTCAGAAAAGGGATGCTACCAGGAAGCCCAAAGTTCAAGGAAAGATATATGCCATGAATCAACAACAAGCGACCGATGATCCTTCTGTTATTGGAGGTATTGTTTCTGTGTCTAATGTGAGCGCACGAGCATTAGTAGATCCAGGATCATCTCATTCATACATTTCTGTGCAATTTGCTTCTCTGTTAAATGCTGCATTCGTGTCTTTACCGTACGTGTTAGAGGTGTCGACCCCTATAGGAGAATGCTTGATTTCTGATCGAGTCTTTCGTGCTTGTGATGTGGTTATTTGTGGTCGTGTCCTTTGTGCGGATTTGGTAGTTCTTCCTATCCAAGACTTTGATGTCATTTTGGGTATGGATTGGTTGAGCAAGTTTCATGCTTCCATTGATTGCCGTAAGAAAATTGTTACTTTTTCTATTCCCGATGTGCCTAAATTTGTGTTTGAGGCTAGTCCTCTGAGTAGAAAGGTTCGCTTAATTTCTTATATGAAAGCGAGAAATTATTGCATAGTGGTTGTGAGGGGTATTTGGCTAGTGTTCTTGATACTAGGAAAGAATCCCCTAGTTTGGATAGTGTTCGGGTAGTTCGGGAATTTCCCGATGTTTTCTCTACTGAGTATGATATGCCGCCCGATCGTGAGATTGAGTTTTGTATAGACCTTTTGCCGGGTACGGCTCCAATTTCGAAAGCACCATATAGGTTTGCTCCCGCAGAGTTGAAGGAATTAAAGGTCCAGTTGCAAGAATTGCTTGATCGAGGGTTTATCCTCCCTAGTGTTTCCCCGTGGGGAGCACCGGTTTTGTTTGTGCGGAAGAAAGATGGTTCGTTGAGATTGTGTATCGATTACCGAAAGTTGAATCAGGTTACGGTGAAGAACAAGTATCCTCTACCTCACATCGACGATTTATTTGATCAGCTTCAAGGGTCCGTGGTTTTCTCCAAACTTGATTTGAGGAGTGGGTACCATCAGTTGAAGGTTCGATCGGAGGGTATTCCGAAGACTGCCTTTCGCACTCGTTATGGTCATTATGAGTTCTTGGTTATGCCGTTTGGGTTGACTAACGCGCCTGCAGTATTTATGGATTTGATGAACCGGGTTTTCCATCCCTATCTTGATTCGTTCGTGGTGGTCTTTATTGATGATATACTCGTCTACTCTAAATCCCGAGAGGAGCACGAGCAGCACTTGAGGACAGTTTTATACATTCTTGCGAGGGAGAAATTGTTTGCGAAGTTTAGTAAATGCGAATTTTGGCTCGAGAAGGTGTCATTTCTGGGTCATGTGATTTCTAAAGACGGGATTTCTGTGGACCCGTCAAAGATTGAAGCCATAGTGGATTGGAAGAGACCTGAATCAGTGACAGAGATTAGAAGCTTTCTGGGTTTAGCCGGTTATTACAGAAGATTCATAGAAGGGTTTTCGAGGATTGCTACTCCAATGACTCAGTTGACCCGGAAGAATGTCCCGTTTGAGTGGACCGAGAAATGTGACAAGAGTTTCGAGGAATTGAAGAAGAGGTTGACTACCGCACCGATCTTGACTTTGCCTAATGGGAGCGATGGCCTAGTGATTTATAGTGATGCTTCGAAAGAGGGTTTGGGTTGTGTTTTGATGCAGAATAGGAAGGTGATTGCCTATGCTTCGAGGAAGTTGACCCCTAGTGAACAGAATTACCCGACTCATGATATGGAGTTGGTGGCGGTAGTCTTTGCGTTGCACAAATTGAAGTATTACCTTTATGGAGCGAAGTTTGAAATTTTTACCGATCACAAGAGTTTGAAGTACCTTTTTTCCCAGAAAGAGTTAAATAATAGGCAGCGCCGATGGATGGAATTGTTGAAGGATTATGATTGTACAATTTCTTATCATCCGGGGAAGGCGAATGTGGTAGCCGATGCGATTAGTAGAAAGTCTTATGTGGCCTCGATGATGGTTCGAGAATGGAAAATGCTTGAGGATGTGCGAGATTGGTCTCCTCGTGAATCGAGACATGGGGCTATTTTTGCGAATATTAGGGTATCTCCGACCCTAATTCAGAGGATAAAGGAAGCGCAGAAAGAAGATCCCGAGTTGGTGAAGATAATGGGTAAATTGAAGGAAAAGAACTTCGAGGATTTTTCTATGAGTTCAAATGGAGTGTTGACTTTCCGTGGTCGTTTGTGCGTACCCGATGTTGGTGGAATAAAGAGGCAAGTTTTAGATGAGGGTCACAAATCGAGGTATACTATTCTTCCGGGTAGTACGAAGATGTATCAGGATTTGAAGCAACAATTTTGGTGGGTTAAGATGAAAAGGGAGATAGCGGAGTATGTTTCGAAGTGTCTAACTTTTCAGCAGGTCAAAGCCGAGCATCAGAGACCAGCGGGACTACTTCAGCCGTTAGAGATTCCCGAGTGGAAATGGGAGCATGTGACCATGGATTTCGTTACGGGACTACCTCGTACCCGTAAGAAGTATGACAGTGTTTGGGTGATTGTGGATAGATTGACCAAGAGTGCCCATTTCTTACCTATTGATATCAGATATTCGATGGAGAAGCTTGCGACCCTTTATATCGATGAGATCGTTAGATTGCATGGGGTTCCGGTTAGCATTGTGTCAGATCGAGACCCGAGGTTTACTTCTAGATTCTGGAAGGCGTTTCAGGAAGCTTTGGGTACAGATTTGCGATTCAGCACAGCTTTTCATCCTCAGACCGATGGTCAATCCGAGAGGACTATTCAGATTTTGGAGGATATGTTGCGAGCTTGTTCGATAGATTTTTCCGATTCTTGGGATAGACATTTACCGTTAGTAGAGTTCTCCTACAACAACAGTTATCAGGCTAGTATCGAGATGGCACCGTATGAGGCCTTATATGGAAGAAAATGTAGATCGCCTATCTGTTGGGATGAGGTCGGTGAAGCGAAGATCGTGGGTATTGATTTGCTTCAGGATTCGGTTGAGAAAGTTAGAGTTATCCGGGATCGATTGAAAATAGCCCAGAGTCGACATAAGAGCTATGCAGATAACTGAAGGCGAGATCTTAGTTTTCAGACCGGTGACTTTGTGTTCTTGAAAGTATCTCCGAAGGTGGGTATTCGTAGGTTTGGGAAGAAAGGCAAATTGGCTACGAGGTTTATTGGTCCGTTCGAGATTTTGGGAAAGGTTGGACTTCTAGCGTATCGTCTTGCGTTACCGCCATCTTTGGACCGGTTACATAATGTTTTTCACTTTTCTATGCTTCGGAAGTATGTTCATGATCCATCTCACGTGTTATCGAGGATACCGGAGGATATTGAGCCCGATATGACTTATGAGGAACGACCGGTTCGGATCTTAGATTCTAAAGTCCAAGAATTGAGAAACAAAAGCATTGCGTTGGTTCGAGTTCTTTGGAGGAATCACAATGTTGAGGAATCGATGTGGGAGCTCCGAGTTGAGATCGAGAGGAAATATCCGTGGCTTTTTAATTCGGGTAAGTCTCGTTAAAATTCGGGTCGAATTTTCTTTAAGGGGGAGTGAATGTCACGACCTGAAATCCAGACTCTATTTTATTAGTAATAAATAATTGTTGTTTATTTATTTGCTTATTTATTTATTTAAATTAACATTTATTTAAATATTTATGCGTGTGCATTTTATGTTTCATAATAATTTATGCCTAGCATTTTATTTGGGTCATTTGTGTTAGTGTAGTATTGTTGGGTCTTAATAATTAGTGGGAGTATTATAGTTGAGCTAGTTAGTGGGGGAAGGGGGCTAAGTGTAACATTTTCAAATAATTCATCCCCCTACTCCCTCTCTTCTCCCTCACCTCCCTCACCCTATCACCCTCACTCACACTCCACCTCCCTCACTCTTTCATTTCTCTCTCCCAGCAAATCTCTCTCTCTCTCTCCATGTTTGTGAAGGTAAATCATCTTCTCCCTTCTCTCTACATTTTAGCTATCATCCCCTCATTATTTCTCATTTCTTAAAACATGAATCTTGTTTAGATCGTCGATAGGATCGTAGGAAGCCAAAAATATTCGAGTTCCGGCAACTTTGAGAAAATTCGGGTAAGTTGCTTTCCCCCCATTTTTATGCTAAAGTATTCATTTCATGTTTATATAATACTTTAGTTGATATATTTGATGTTTGATTGAGTTTGGGATTTATTTGGAATTTATTTTGGTTTTTGGTTAAAAATGGTCATTTTGATGAATGTTGGGATTTGATATTGGTTTTGATTGATAAATGGTGTTGTTAAGGTCCCCTTTTTGGTTAGTTGTTGTTTGGGTACTTTGGGGAACAATTTGGGAGTGTTGCTTTGTGAGAAAATTGGTTTTGGGTAAGAATAAGGAAGAACCCAGTTCATCCTTGCCGAATTCCGGCAGAACAGGGGTTGTGGGCGACCGCCCACTTTTGGCTTGGGCGACCGCCCAGGTCATCAGTTTGATTGGTTTTTGAAGCTTGGTTTTGGGCGACCGCCCACTATTGGGTTGGGCGACCGCCCAGGTCATCAGTTGGTTTGGTGATTTGGTATTGGTTGTGGGCGACCGCCCATGGAGGTTTTGGGCGACCGCCCATACCAGCTGTTCGGAGTATCTTTGTTTTTGAATTGTTTTAAGCTCCAAGCCCGATCTAGGCTCGAAGTATCACCCTAGTTGACTTAAGTTAATGTTGTGGAACACTTTAGTGTTCGAGAATGATCCCTTTGTGACCGATTGTGTTATGGAATTCGATTAAAAATGGTTTGGGTTGGTTGGAACATCTTTTTGATGTATTGTTGGATTGATCCACTGTTTTAGTGATTTGTTTGGAATGGTTCCCTACTTTGGAATCAATGGTTGTTTATTGTGCTAGTATTTTATTACTTAGCCTTTACTTGAAAGTCCAGTTGGTATTTTGTGTGTGTTTGGGCGATGCGAAACATTATGATGGCACAGCCAAGTCCATTGTGATGTTGACCATTGTTTTGCCCCATTATTACCCTCCTCCAGATTGGCCTTGGATGTGAGAAGAGCTAGCTCCTTTGTGTGCATTTTAGCTTTACTTGGAGCATGACTTTGTGGCATGTCTCCCGTCCCTTGTGACACTTCATTTGGTTATTGGTTCCGGTACCGGGGGGTTTTCTCTTCGGCTTTCATGCTATTATGAAGATGTGATTTGTTGATTATTGAAGCTACGCAGCGATCCTTTATTTGGATGTATCGGTTTGGAAACCTTGGCTAATATCCTTTGTTATGTGTTTATTTCCGCTGCTATCTGATATATGATAATTGCTATGTGTTATGTGATTTATTATTGACTATTGCATCATAGCATGTCATGTAGTTGCATTAGTAACTTATTGAGATTTATCTCACCCCCTTTCTTTTATCTTTGTTTTTCCTTAACCCCCCCAGGTGCTAAGGATTAGTCTCGCTGATCACGAGAAAGAGGACGTCGAGTGTGGATACATTCTTTTGGGGAAAGTTGTTATAGGTTGGTTTACATTATATAAATGTGTAACCTTTTTGGGATAGTTGTACCAAACAATGACGTCATTAAGAATTGTACATTTATCTTCTGTTGGGCATAAACTCGTGGAAGTTTATGATAGTTGTATTTGGTTATTATCAAACTTGGATTTGTAAAACTTTGGATCATCACCTTTTGGTATCAAATGGAATTTTTAACTTTGGTATTTCACAATTTTGGTTTTAAGTCGACGTCCAGCTCGCGATCTCGGACCCGCGGGGTTCGGGGCCGTGACACTCCGGCTCAAAGCGATGGTGGACTGTTATTTTCTAGATATGATCTGAGTGCTATAAGCAAACTCAGAAAGAGTGAATATGTTAGACCTCAAGTTGCTCCTATTCCTACAATCAATCATGATGAGGACATTGTAAAGCAAGAAAAGTTATTCAAAGAGGCTGAAAAGGTAATTAGTCGTTTTAGTGATATGAAGAAAGCTTTAGCACTATCATGTGATGAAATTTCCCAGCTTAAGACTGAGAAATCTCTATTAAAATCTGAACTCACCCTCCTTAAGGAACAGATAAAGAGCATGACTCCTCTTACTGTTAAAAACACTTATCTAATAGAACAGAACTCATTACTTAAAGTTCAAAACGATGAATTGGTTACTCAAATTACTGATCTTAGAAAGATTACAAATTAGTGGTCCAATTCTCGTGTCACTATGGATGGTATCTTTGAGTCCCAAAAAGCCAGTGGTGATAAAAGTGGCTTGGGATTCACATCATCAACTAGTGACAACTTTAAGTGTGATGTTTGTGCTGAAAGAGACAGTGAATTTACAACTCAGCAAACTTATGAAATTCCCAAGGAAAAACATTCTAATTCAATGGGTAAAGGACAGGAAAAAGTCAAGAGACAAACATTCCATTATGTCTACCCAACGAAACAATTTGGGAAAGCTAAAGAGAAGGAAGTAGCTACAGATGAATCATCCTCTAGCAAAATCATTCTTGAAATAAGGTGCGCTCCTTCTCCGAGTGCACATTATGCGCCTAAGAGCCACGCGCCTCACCGCCGTGCGCCTCCTAGCCCTATGCGCCCTCCAAGAAAAAGCGCCCTACAAGAAAAAGCGCCCCAAAATTTCAAAAGAAATATTTTGTTAAGGCTGGCTCATCTGACCCAAAGAAGAATGCTATCCCAAAAAAAGTAAAGAGTTTGTAAAAACTCACGTGATTGGTGGCTTTCATCATTGTTCTATTTGTTATTATTCGGGACATAAGGCCGTGGAATGCCTTTTGAGATTCACTCCCAATGCCAAAGGACGTAAAAATCCTAAGGTCAAGCAAGAGTGGGTCGTCAAAAGTTGCTAACTCTAGGACCCGAAAAGGAATAAAGGGGACGTGCTTTAAATGTTTATATTTCAGGTTCTTTGCTTCATGGCTGGATCTTCAAAAGCTAAAACGTATGAATGGATTCTCGATAGTAGGTGTTCACGACACATGACTGGAGATGAATCCTTACTTGAAGATGTCCATGAAGAAAGAGGTCCCTCCGTAACATTTGGTGATAACAACAAATGTCAAATTGTAGCATATGGAAAGCTCAAGAAATACAAAGTGTGCATTGAAAGAGTCTCTCTCGTTGAAGGGCTCAAGCACAATTTATTATCCATATCTCAATTCTGCGACAAAGGATTAGAATGCCATTTTACCTCAACTCAATGTCTTATCAAGAATGGCAAAACTAGAGCTACATTACTCATAGGATATCGTAAGACAAATATTTACATTATTGATTTCCATAGTATGAACTCTAGTACTAATCTTTGTTTTGTAGCTAAAAGTGTGAGCGAAATAGTTGGCTGTGGCATAAGCGCTTAAGTCACTTGAACTTCAAGTATCTATCTAAACTCAGCAGGAATAATCTTGTTAAAGGACTTCCTAAGGTTGCTGATCATCATGACAAAAAGTGCGCCACGTGTCAACTTGGCAAACAACCGAAGCAGTCTTTCTCAAGCAAGTCAAATCCCTCAACTAATAGATGTTTGCAACTGCTGCACATTGATCTATTTGGACCAGTTATCACCGCAAGTATTAGAAGAAACAAGTATACTCTAGTTATGGTGGATGATTATTCAAGATATACATAGGTGGAAATGATGATCTCAAAATACGACTGTTATGACATTTTGACCACCTTATTCAGACTGCTCCAAACCCAAAAAGAAGATGACATCGTTAGTGTTCGATCCGACAATGGAACAGAATTCAAGAACAACGGTGTTGCTCGATATTGCGACGATCATGGGATAGATCACAACTTCTCAACCGCTGGAGTTCCTCAACAAAACGGCGTTGTGGAAAGAAAGAATAGGACCTTGATTGAAGCGGGAATGATGATGATAGCTGAAGCCAAATTGCCTAAGTACTTTTGGGAAGAAGCTATCAACAATGCATGTTATACTCAGAATCGTTCCCTCATCAACAAACTTCACAACAAGACTCCGTATGAACTTTGGCGTGGTAGAACTCCCAACATTGCATTCTTCAAGATCTTTGGTTGCAAATGTTATATCCTCTACTACGGAAATGAACATAGAGGTAAATTCGATGCCAAAGCCGACGAAGGTATTTTTGTTGGGTATGCCAAACATTCTAAAGCTTTTCGCGTTTTTAATAGATCTACATTAGTGATAGTTGAATCTGTACATGTTACATTTGATGAACATTCTCTCCTTGAGCCACATTTGGCTCCAAATGTTGCTGATGATTCTGTTGAGATTAATGAAATAGGTGCTCCTATTCATGTTGCGCCTACACTAGATCAGAATGCATCAACTCAAGGAAATCCATCTACATCAGTTGCTCCTAACTCAATTTATGGCGCGCCCAATGAATCTTCAGTTGCGCCTACATTGAATGTCACGCCTCTAGATTCCACTCACGCGCCTATATCTACTGTTGCATCTGGTGTTAACCCCAGTTTCGATTCTGAACCAGTCTAACCCCCTAATTTTGATGATTTTGAATCTAGAGAAGATGTACCAATTGAAGACCCTCAAGTTACTACAACCCAACCTAACTTACCTCCTGAAATTCGTGAAGTTAGAGGTCACCCAATCAATAACATCATTGGTGATCTACATATTGGCGTTCGTACAAGGAGAGCTACAAACTTTGATGCTTACACTGCATTTATCTCTCAAATTGAACCGAAGAAGGCTGATGAAGTGCTCTAAGATCCTAATTGGGTTGTTGCAATGCAAGAAGAACTCAATCAATTTGAACGATGTAAGGTTTGGACTCTTGTTCCAAGACCAACTAATCAAGGAGTGATTGTTACAAAATGGGTGTTCAGAAACAAAATGGATGAGAATGGAACCATCACGTGAAACAAAGCAAGGTTGGTTGCATAAGGCTATAGGCAAGAAGAAGGAATTGATTATGATGAAACTTTTGCGTCCGTAGAAAGACTTGAAGCTATCAGACTCTTTCTAGCTTACGCCGCTCACAAGAACTTCAAGTTATATCAAATGGATGTGAAGAGCGCGTTTCTAATTGGTGAAATCCACGAACAAGTCTTTGTAGCTCAACCACCTGGGTTTGAAGATTCACAATTTCCAAATCACGTTTACAAACTCCAGAAAGCTTTGTATGGGCTCAAGCAAGCACCAAGAGCATGGTATGATACACTATCCAAGTTTCTCATTTAGAAAGGCTTCACTCGCGGTAAAATCGATACTACTCTTTTCATTACCAAACATAATGGTCATAAATTACTTGTTCAAATTTATGTTGATCATATTATATTTGGTTCTACTAATGAATTGTTGTGCAAGCACTTTGAGAAACTAATGAAGAGCAAGTTTGAAATGAGCATGATGGGAGAACTCACATTCTTCCTCGGGCTTCAAATCAAGCAAATGAATGAAGGCATATTTATCAATCAAGCTAAGTATACAAGGGATCAAATACTAAAGCATACGACACTCCAATGGCTACCGGCAACAAACTCGACAAGGTTTTAAAAGGTAAACATGTTGATCAAACTCTTTACCAAGGTATGATTGGCTCACTCCTTTATCTCACTGCTAGCAGGCCTGAAATAATGTTTATTGTATGTGTTTGCGCACATTATCAATCTGACCCTAGAGAAGCGCACTTGATTGCTGTGAAATGTATTATACGTTATCTCTCCGGTACTTTTAACCTTGGACTTTGGTACACCAAATATTCGAATTTTAAACTTGTAGGTTATTCAGATGCGGATTATGCTGCGTGCACAATTGATAGGAAAAGCACAAGTGGCACATGTCATTTCCTTGGATATCGACTTGTGTCATGGGCAAGTAAAAAACAAGCTTCAGTGTCTGTATCAACAATGGAAGCAGAATATATCGCTGCGGGAAGTTGTTGCTGTCAAATTCTATGGATGAAGCAGCAATTGGTGGACTATGATAGAATCGAAGAAAATTGTCCCATCTACTGCGACAATACATAAACAATTACGGTTTCTGAAAATCCTGTCATGCACTCCAAAACCAAACACATCGACATCAAATATCACTTCCTCAATGACCACATGGAGAAAGGTAACATTCATTTGGAACACGTGGGAACCGACTTTCAAATCTTCGACATTCTAACGAAAGCACTTGACGCGAAACGGTTCGTCTTTTTGAGAGGTGAAATGGGTATGCTTGAACTCAACTAGTCAATATAGTTTTATAACTACTAATTATTTTATGTCTTTTTGAGTTATGAATATCCTAGGTTCAAAAGTTAAATTATTTTCTAAGTTTCAAGGAAACTACGCGCCTGTTATGCGCCTAACTCACTCTCTGCGCGCCCAAGGTTTATGCGCCTTATTCATTCCATGCATGCCATTGAGTATTGCGCCTACCATGTGTCCATTAAATGTTGCGGCTCAATCAATGCTCCCTTTTTTATTATCCTTATGATTGAACGTATTAAATTTCACAAGTACCAGGTATGTTTTTTCATTTATTGCCAAAAATCTTTGTCTTTTGACATTCCATGATTGCTCAAGGATACTTGTGCAATTAATTTTCCCTCGTTTTTCGTTTTTCAAAATATTTATTTTCTGGGGATATATTTCTTACACCCCAAACTTACACCAAAACAGATGTTTTTGGAGTTTGTGCAAAAATTTAGTCATAATTGTTCATACACTTATAAGGGTGTTAGGCCCAATTGGTAGGAAAATAGGCTAGAGGGGGGGGGTGAATAGCCTTTTTAAACTTTTACAAAGAAACATTTTATAAATGCAAAGTCACTTATCAGTTTGCAAACTATTATCAGTAAGCGCAGTGGAGAAGATATGACTTGGTTTTAACTCACACAAAATCAGTGAAAAACGTTTTGAGAGCTTGGTTTAACACAAAGTGTTTTCTAAAAGTTCAATGCAGTTTCAAGAAATTGGTCAATGGAAATTACAATGAATCAGTACAAACATATGCAATCTGCCGGTGATAGAGTTCTAACCGGCAAGGATAAAGTAAGCAACAGAGACACAAAGATTTGGAGAGGTTCACAGTGTAAATACTGCTACGTCCTCTACCAAGTTTGGTCAGAACTTGGATTTGGGTTAAGAGTATTATTAGATATCTCTAGTCTATTACAAGCACGGCTTTGCCAGAAACAAAGACTAAATTCTAGAGATCACTAATGGATCGTAATACAGATCTGACCAAGTATTTTTGAGCGGCAAGTTCAAAGGAACTTATCTCACTCAGTTGGGTGTGTGAATAACTCAAACAACGTATTCCTTAAATGATCTAATTCGGGAATACTAACATTGTTGTTGAGTTGGTGCACAACTGTATGTCCTATTAAATGATCTAATGATTATCTGGACATAATGTTTGAGTCTTTAATGAATACTCAAAAACATTCAACTCTCTTCAATGCTCTATTTTCACGAACCGTCTTCAATGCTCTAAGTCCACTATTTATAATAGGAGTGAATGTCTTGAGTCTTGTAGAAGAAGGCTTGCAATTTGAATATCCAGCTGGGTAGTTGAGGAGCATTAAATGCGGTATCTTTATCATTAATGGTGAAGATATGGAGTACACGCATGGTTGCAAAAGTCTGATGGGTAAACACCCCTTTGTCTCAACCGGTTACCTGCAAAAAACAAGTAGAGACAAAGTATAGCTAAAACTAGCTATGTGTCAGACGGCGCAGTAATCATGACAGAGCAGTTTAACAACTTTCTGATAAGACAGTACAGAAAAGACAGAGACAATCAGTAAGTTGACATTGAGATAGAACAACAAAACCTGACTGTCAGTAAGGTTCAAATTGTCCTTGCTGATTGTTTGAGTCATCGGCAACTTGAGTAGTAAGTTGATCGGCATGTTGAATTCTGGTCTGCTGATTGTGCTTCCTTCTGCTGGTTTGCGAAGATTGAAGAGTTGGAATACACCTGTGCTGGTCACCAAGAATCCTAAGGGTACCTTACAAAGGTTCTATTAAAAATTGGGGGATCCTAAGTGATAACTATGATTGGGATTAAGCAATTCTATGTCCTAAACATATATTTGAACAACAATCTCCTCCTAATTGCTTAAGTCCAATCATCCTATCCAAGAACATCTATCTTAGCTTAGTAAAAGAATGTATAAGGAATGTCTATTTATTATCATTCCCTAAGCCAAGTCACACACTAGATGTCTTAGAAAAGGTTAAAAAAATATAAAATGATAAAAAGTAAGAGTAAAAGGTAGAAGAAAAAGTGAGTTGCTGATTTATGATCAGCAGGGAGAATAATAATCTGCAAAACAAAGTTAGCATGAATAGTAGCAGATATTATAAGAAAATATAACATATAAAAATAAGCACACATAAGACAGTAATGGTTAGCAAAGAAGTCTTGGATAAAAGTTGAAGGTCTTCAGGATATCTATATCATTGGCTACATTGACTAGGAAACAGGAGCATCCTCTTGCTGGTCAGTGGCCTTTGATGTAGAGTCGGTAAGCTTGGCTTTCTTCTTTGCTCTTTTCTCTTTCTTTTCAGCTTCTCTCTTCTTTCTTCTTTGAGTGCTCTCCAGTCTTTCAGTCAGCATGGCATTGTTAGCTTCCAGAGCAGCTATCTTCAATTGATCATCAGCAAGAGCAGACTTGGCAGCAGATAGATCTTTTCCAGTTCTTTCTAGGTCTCTGATCTGCAATCTCTGCTCATCAACTAGCTGCTGTTGAATGGAATGCATACTTCCCAAACTTTTTGAAAGGGTAATCAGCCTTGATTCTATGTCCTCCAGAAGATCTTTCAGGTCTTGGATTCTCTTGCTTTCCTCCTCCTGATTGGACTTAAGGATTTTTTCAGAAAGATCCTCATGAATACGGTTCAATTTTTCGCGGAGGAAGAGACCAGTATCGCCCAGATCGGCACGAGTAACAGGCACTTATAAATCTTCAGTATCCCCTTCAAGGTGACTGAAGTATTCATACATACTATTCAGTACCACGGGCCTTGAAAGACCAAGAGAAGAATGCATCAGGAAGGAAGGAATGAAGTCTTCATTGATCAGATCAGCATCTTCTATAAGACCATCAAGGGCAGGCACAGACAACTCATCATCGGAAGATAGAACAATCAGTAATGGAGAAGCTGGCACAAGAGAGGGAGCAGATGGCAGAGGCAAAGGCAAAACTTGTTGAAGGAGAGAAGCATCAGCAGGAACAGATGTAGAGTCAATGAGATCGGCAGCAGCATTGGTATGGAAGATCGGCAAAGGAAATTGAGGATGAATAATAACTGCACGTTCAGCCGTCAGATGGAACACACCATTGTCTTCTAGTGAAAGAAAGATATCCAGAATGAAGTTTAAGCAAGCACGACCTTCAAGAATCATGGTCATCAACCCGACATTCATCAGCCTTGAGTTATAGACCAGATGATCGGCACGCTGTCTTGGATGGAACATCGGCATAGTTAGTGTAAGAGCAACACATTTAACCAAGTGCAGAAGACCTCAAGGATCAGTAGCTCGGTATTCAAGTATGTCATAGAGTTCTTCATTGATCATCATGCACCTCTTCATCCAACCATTTGTGGTGATGCAGAATTCCTTGGGAGATGGACCAGGTAAGTGAATTTTGCCGCCAACTTTGAGTTTACCAGGCAAGCAATGTAGAGGTTCAAAAACTGGTCCTTTCACCTTGAGCTTGGAGACCCGGGAAGCTTTCCCTTTCTTCCTTTTGAATTTAGGTTTAATCCAGGGCAAGAATGTAAGCTGTTCACTAGTTGAGCCAGGAAGAAATGAATGATTTGGACTAAAAGGATTAGGGATTGGTTGCAGAGAATTTGACGGCAGCTCTATATAGTCCTCAGGATCTATTTCATCTGAGCTGTGATTCCCACCAGCAGCTGCAGCAATAGGAACCGGTTGTGCTTCAGCAGCAACAACAGGAGTAACAAGGGCCTCGGGAGCAGGTAGCAAAGGAAAGGAAATAGGAGCAAATAAAGCATCCTAAAATTCCTCAAACTGTAAGTCAGCAGCAATCAGAGCATCAAGGTCAGCATTATGATCTGGATTGGCAATCTCTGCATCAGCACCTCCTCCCAACTCAACAATCTCTCTAACACCAGTAGGTTCCACCAGAATCACATCAGTAGAAGAGATAGGGACCTTAATAATCTGAGTGTCAGCAGTTGGCTTAGATGGATGAGTGTCGGTAGTTGGCTCATCAGCATACACATCAGCAACAACTTCTTCATCAGCACAAGCTCCTCCTGATATCGGCAAATCAACAACTTCATCAGGAGATTGAGTTTCTATAGTTTCCTCAATTGATGTATGTTGGTATTCTTTAACAATCAGAGGTTGAGTGTCCATAGTTTCCTCAACTTGATTAACTAAGAATTCAGCAGCAGTGCTGGTCTCATCAGCAGGTTGAGTGTCTGAAGTTTTCTCAATAATCTGTTCAACAGACTTATCAGCAGAGCCACGCTCAGAGCCATCACTGGCTAGTACTGAGTCAGCAAATGCTTCAACAAATGATACAGAAGTAGGGGCAGCAGCTGCATGATCTTGATCAGAAGAGGGCTTTTTGAAGACAACACTTATCGGCAGCTTATCATACTCACTGATAGAATCAGAAGAGGTGATTGTTTCACCAGTAGCTTTGTGAGTACAAACTAAATCAACAGTATCAATAGAACTGGCTGGAGTTGGAATGGGTGAGATTGCTGGTGGAGAAACTTATTCAGGAATAGAGGTAGATGCTGGTGTAGAAGCAGCTCTAGCCTTGATAAAGGCCTCTGAATCGTTCAGCAGATTCAGGGTTATCCTCTGCACATTCTTTACGAATTGAGTGGCTTGAGCACTCTTATCCAGCTTTTCATTGTCCTTGAAGTTCAGCAAATCATCCTCATCTTCAGGTCTTCCTAGCTGATAAGGATCTTGTTCATCAAAGTTCATCAGCTGGTTGAAGACTGAGGCATAAGCAACCCATACGTCTTGCACCATTAAATCCTGTGTGATCCTATCTTGAAATAGATAGACCTGATTCCAGGAAAGGGGTAGCAAATCAAAATACCTTCCAAAATTCAATCTTAACTCACTTTCAGACAACCTTTAGAATTTCTGAAGAGGTACAAACTTCTCTTTAAACATATCGGTGACCTGTTCAGGCTTGTGAAATCAACATAATCAGCACGATTGCCAGGGGAAACTGACTCCTTTCTTTCCTCATGAAACTGGAGCAACCGGCGAACAAACGGATGGAGATGATCAATGGGGAACACCCAATTCTTTGATAAGACCTTATTGGTGAATGACCAATGGTTTTTGAAGAAGATGTGAAATGTTGGGTTTCTGATTGGCTTGCACTTTCTGACAGAAGGTCCAGAGGCTACATCAGGAGCAGCATGGAGCTCAGGTAAATAAGGAAGATCTAGAATTCCCTTTTGAAGAGGGACTCTTACCCTTAAGTCAGATCCAATCAGTCTCCTTCTCTCAGCCATTTCATCGGCAGCATTGGGTTCAGACTTGATAACCACAGAGGGAGCAGTAAGTGTTGCACCGGCAAGAAGAGATGGTGCAAACCTGATCTGCTTAGCTCTTGGATCAGTAGAAGGAATTTGAGAGGAAGGAACTTGTGCAACTGAAGACTTTGGCCTTGGAGCAGCAGGAAGATTATCAGTAGATACAACCTTTGACTTCTTGACTTGAGCTTTATCGGCAGCCTTGACTAGCCTTCTTTTCTTAGGAGCTGCTGGAGTAGAATCAGCAAGAATCCTGTCTGTAGATGGAGCAGGGGTAGAAACGTCGACAGGGGCGATATCAGCAACCTTGACAACTTTCTTTGCCTTCTTCTTTTTAGGAGTACCAGCAGCAGGAATAACTATTGTACTGGTAGGAGCCTTTTTGGAAATCCTATTCCAATCAGTAAGCTTAAAGGATTTGAGCTTGTCAAAATCAAGACTAGGGGGTGCAGGGGAAGCCCTAACTATTGCTGAGTTACGCCTCAAGATAGTGCTAATCATCATATAATGGCATCCTTTACCGGGGTGAGCCTTGTTCTTCATTCTATCCTCCTTATACTTAACGGCAGCAATGGCAATGACCCTAAACAGATAGGCACACCAGTTGAATTCTTCTTGCAACACGATGGCCGCCATTGCTTCAAACTGTATATCAGTAACATGGCTGTGAGAGCCAGATCTGCAGACCAAGCATCTGTCAACAATCTCTGTAAGGGAAAAGAATCTTCTTTTGTAATGAGCTTTCAAGTGATTATCTCAACTAAGCCTAGGACCGGCTCCTCTTATTAGAGTCCATGCCTTGTCCAAGGTCTTGTCTTCAGTAATGGAGTCAACACCCTCATTCCCAAGCAGAGGGAATGCTTCATGAATAGAAGCAGGAGTAATAGAGATCGGCACGCCGGCGACGGTTGAGGCGATGGAAACGAAGACAGAGGAGTCATTGGGATCAGTGATGACGGAGGAATTTGAGAAGAACTATTAAACTTGAGCTAAAAATATGAACTCAACACCAGTTGGAGTGATGAAGGAGTCCAGAAGAGAGCCAATCAATAGATTTCTCAAGAAATCACCATCTAGAGCGTCGTTGAAGAAGGTGGAGTCAACATAGCCTCCATAGATATCCTTTTCGTTGCTCGACATTTTCTGCAAAATCACTCAAAAGATCTCACAAGTTAGAACAAATTAGTTCAAAATAGATTTGAAATGCAAGTGTAAAATCATCAAGTAGTTACCAGAAAATAGAGTTAACTCTGGTTTGAAGAATCGTAAGAGAATATGAAAGTAGATGAAGAACACAAGCAATAGTGATATCAAGAGAGAATGAAGAGCGAAAAGAACAAGAGGAGTTTAAGTGTAGCTTATATATGTTATGGAAGAGATAGAGAGAATAGGAAAAGTTTGCATGGGAGAAAGAGAAATGATGATGAGTTTAACTGTAGCGAATAACTCGGAGAACGTACGCACACAATACATTAAATGCACGAACCGGACGGTTTAATTTAGACGGTTAAACTTAGGAGAGAGAAAGGGTAGAAACGGCAACAATAAAGTTAAGGTTACCTTTCTGATTTATCACAAAGAGTTGAGATAAATCTTTGACACGATTACCTTTGATTTGACTAAGCTTACGTCATGTGTCATAGAATACTTATCTGTTTGGATGAGATCTACCGATGAATTTTGAATTTTGAATTTTGACAAATCGGCAAGACATGATTCGGCAAGTTGTTGATCAGCAAGATATTTATCGGCATGATATTTGTCGGTAAGATAATTTACGTTCTGCCGATTTGATCGGTAGACTAACACAAGTAGCAAAGTCAGCACAATTTTAACCATAATAATCAATCATACCTAGTTCACCTCTGAGGAATTCAAATCTTTTCTGATCTAAGGGTTTTGTCAGTATGTCTGCTCTTTGGTAATCGGTATGAATTTAAGCAGCACCACGTTTCCCTTTTCAACATGTTCCTTCAGAAAGTGATACTTGATGTCTATGTGCTTGGTTTTGGAATGCATGACCAGGTTGTTGGAAACTAAGATGGCAGATTGATTGTCACAATAGATGGGACAAACTTGAGATGGGACATCATAGTCAACAAGCTGCTGCTTCATCCAAAGGATCTATGAACAGAAACTGCCGGCAGCAATGTACTCAGCTTCAGTAGTAGAAGTGGAAATTGATGCTTGCTTTTTACATGACCAAGACACCAATCGATCACCAAGAAATTGACAAGTTCTACTAGTACTTTTTTTGGTCACCCTACAAGCTACAAAGTCTGTATCTGAATAACCTATTAGATTAAAAGATGAATCTCTAGCATACCATAATCCAAGGTTAGCAGTGCCACATAGATATTTAATGATACGTTTAACAGCTTGCAGATGAGATTCCCTAGGGTCAGCTTGAAACATGGCACAAACACAAACAGCAAACAGAATATCTGGTCTACTGGCAGTAAGATAGAGGAGTGAGCCGATCATACCTCGGTAGAGTGTCATATCTACCCTCTTACCGGACTCATCCTTTTGGGTACTTGGCTTGACTGATGAATATTCCCTCTGTTGGTCCCAAAGGGCAACAAGGGTATGAAAAATAGCTAGAGGGGGGGGGTGAATAGCTGTTTTAAAATTCTTTTCGTACCCTTGATAAACTCAATTGCAAATGCGCACTTTATCAAGTAAGCGTAATGAAATGCGCCTAAGTGAGTGAGTGAAATGCACAGCGGAATTTAGTAATGAAAATAGGCGCAAAGTGATAAAGGGAGCGCAACACACACACACTAAGTATTTTGGCTCAAAGTGAGTGAAATAAGGAACTAAGGCAAATGATATAACAATCACAACACAATTCAGTTCAATCAATCTACAATGAGTAAACAAGCAAATAGTGAGTGAAAATAATAACTTGAAAGAAATGACAAGATAATCACACAAGCTATTTGGAGAGGTTCGATCAATGAAAGATCTACGTCCTCTACCAAGATGGTTAGTCTTGGATTTCTAATGGAGATCTTATATAATGAGTGAGTGTTACAAATTACAATGTTTGAGCTTATACACTAACTCAAGATCTATTACTATGAAAGAACAAATCCAAAACAATAACCGGTGTATCTCTTAAAGAAGAATCTAAATGATTAATCTTTGAAGAGGTGCGTGTGTGTTCTTAGTATCAAGGCTCTTTAGATCTTTGAGATGGAGAGCACGAGAAACTAAAGTGTTAAGGCTTGAAGATCTGGGCTAAGGATGAAGGTATGAAGATGTTCTTGAGAAATCTGGAAAAAACGAAGGCAATCTTCAAATCTTCAACGAATGCTTAGAGAGAGAAATTCTTGAAATTCTTAGCAAAACTCGGCAACTTCAAAATGTTGAAGTTATGAGGTATTTATAGTGAACTTCAATAAACTAGCCGTTGGAAATCTTTGTGGATAAGATGAGCTGTAGCTCGTTGATTGGAGCATGCATATATTATGGCCACTTTGACACTCAACATAAATGTGACCGTTGTGGACACGTGTCAATAGATTAGGCGCATATGCATCTTTTAACCACCGTTGGATCATTGGCGTAATTTGAATTCTCTTCAAGTCTTCGAGTCTTCAATAAATCACTGAGTGTTGAATAAACACTTTGAGGCGCGTTTGAGCCAAGAGGCGCATTGAGCCAACAGGCGCACAGTAATTGTGCGTTTAAATCAAGGGGCGCAGAGGCGCGTAACATAGCTTATGAAGAAATCCTTATGCGCGCGCTCTAAATGGCGCATGGCACGAATGTAGAAGGCGCGTGGCGCGTGGCGCAGGAGGCGCATAAGCGCGGCTAAAACTCACTGAGTGATTTTTCTTGAAACTTGATCTTCTTGCCCTATTTCTAATCCTATTCTATAACAATGGACAATTTAAAAAAATGAAGTATAAATACTTCTTACATGTGGGTCTAAAGTCCATGAAATAAAACTTAGGTGATGGATCAATCAAATCTAATAAATCCTATTACATTAAAACTGAGATATGTGTGGGCATACCCAACAATCTCCCCCTATTTGATTGATGCCATTACCTACTGTATCAAGGACAAACATTATACTTGATAAAAAACATGTCCAAATGAATGAAATTGGTATTTCATGTCTCAAGTTAATGCACACACTAGTCCAAAATATAGATTCCTAATCTATTCCAATAAGAATAAAGAGTTACATATGGAAAGATAGAAACAACATTTTAACACATTCAAGATGATATATGATTTTTAGTTTTGAAATGTGTTTAAACCAAGTTTAAACTTAATGCATGAAAGTATGAAACAATTCAATATGATGCATTATGAATTTAAACAATATTCATTGTTCTACAAACAAGGAGTTTGAGTGAACAAGGTTTGATAATAAGTGATGCATTGTTCTCATTAAAACTTGGGGTGTAAGAGTTACAAATTACAAGTTTTGAATAGAACAAAAACAAAAGGTGCTAAAACAAGTAAGCACAAAATCACTATCACAAAAGAGATGATTCTATTACAAAAAGGTTCTAAAAACTTACAAACAAAAATAATAGAAACTAAGGGTTGGGAGGCGCATCATCTTCCTTCAAACCTTCAACGATCTCTGAAACAGAACGCTGAATTTGTTTTGCGAGCTGATGACTACGGTTCGCTAACCCTTGAGTGTCAGTGACACTGGAGTGAGTGGCAGTGATACCGTCTCTAATGTAACTCAAGTGATTCACATTGATGTTTTGGTATTCATCAATGGAACGCTGAGTGATTTGCTGCTACTGTGAAATATTTTCTTCTAAGATTTGAATGTGAGCTTCAATGGCATTTTGAGCCGTGATAATATCAGAAGAAATATGTTCGGCGCGTCTATCAGAGCTTGAGTGAGCAGCAGTGAAATGAGTGACGACCAATTCTTTCAGGACATCCAACTTAGATACTAGCACGTTCATGTTGGATTGAGACGCAGCAGACTGAGGTATGAAATTAGGCGCAGAAGCGGTGGTTTGCGCCTGATCAGTATGAGCTTGAACCTGAGTCTGCGCCGGAGGAGGAGAAGGAGCAGAAAGTTTGTCCTTGAGAGAGTTCATCTCCCCCTTAATGGCAGCGATCTCTTCAGATTGATCAGTGAGTAAGGAAGTAAGAAGCTCAAATTGAGACTTTATATGAGTCTTTCCTTGCTCTAAGTTTGCTTGCCCCTGCTGTAAAGAATGAAGAATGGAAAGTACCTCGCTCAGATCGGGAGCAGATGGAGGAGGCGCAGGGGTAGACAGGGGCGCATCATCTTGAAGGGGCGCAGAATCTTGAAGGGGCGCAGAAGCTTGAAGGGGCGCAGAAGGAGATGGAGGCGCAAGAGGAGGTGAATGAGTAGGAGACTCAAATTCATCTTCAGTTTCAACATCAACAGTTTCAACAACAACTGTTTCAACATCAATAGTTTCTGTTGTGATCTGATCAGGTCCAGGTGGAGGCGCAACTGGAGAAGGAGTGCGCTGAGGGATGGTCTCTTGCTCCCCCTGAACTGGTTCCTCTATGTCTGAAATGTCATCGCCGAAGAAATCAGAGAGGAGTTGTACCCTTGACACGTTGGTCCGTTGAAATTTGAATGAGGGCGCACGGGGAGGGTCATCAACTACCCGTTTTCCTTTGCCTTTCTCTGCGCCTGGCACGGGATCAGCACTTTGTCTAGCGCTTGCCTTCACTGCACTCTTTATTAATGGTGCGCTTTTAAGGGCAGGCGCATCATCGGACTCTGTGTCTTCATCAACTAAGCCTTCAACAGTCTTGATTTGAATTCCTTTGGCGCGTTTTGTAGGCTTCTTTCTGCGCTTCTTGAGGTCCAAATTCGCTTTACCAAACATTGGAACATCATTGATCTTATATTCAGGATTCTCATTCAAAAACTTAACTAACTCAGGGTAAGTTAGAAAAAGTTTTGTGAGAAGAAGGCAGTGAGAGCGGAATCGGGTCTTTCCATCACTTTTGTTCTTCACAAATTTATCAATCTGCTCACGCAGTGTCTTGAACAGAATCTGAGGCCAGTGAAGCTTCTCCTTGGCCATGATGGCAGCTGTGTATTCCCATTGTTCCACCGTAAATCGGTTCACGTTCCCAGTTTTGAAAACAATTGAAGTTCCCACCAAGTGCGCGATGTGAGTCAAGAGTTCTCCACCATCTCGAATTTCGGTGTTTTTGATATTATTTTGAAGTGTGGGAATATTTAGAAGTGAAGCAGCCATCCTGTTCTGATCATCAATGGAGTAAGTCATCGGACGCCCAATAATGCGATCTTCACCCGTAGATGGAAAACCGAGCAAGTGTCGAATCACAGATGATGAAATATGGACGTCAACATTTTGAACGCGCGCCTCAATCCGGTAGTGAGTGCGCCCATTTACATCAATTTCCACTAGAACAGCAGTGGAAAAGAACTCATCCACGAGGAGCGCAGAATAGAAATCTTGGTCCATGGTGAATAACGGGAGCAGACCAGCAACGCGCAGAGTCTCTATGATTTCTCGCCCAATTACTTCACCAGACAACTCTAATAGATCAAGAGTTTCTTCTAATTTGAAATTTGCAAGGTCCTGAAAAAAATGATTGGTGTTTAGAAGTGACATAGGCGCATAGAGATATAAAATGATCAAAGTAACATAGGCGCATGAAATATATAGGCGCATAATTGAATCAGGCGCACAAAAAATTATAGAGAATCAAGACGCATGATTGAATTAGGCGCATAAAATATTAAAGGCGCATAGAGTTACAATGCGCATAATATGGTTCTATGTGAATACTAAGGAAAAATAAAACAACGAAATTTGACTAAATACGAAGTTAGGCGCATAAGGTTTTAGGCGCAGAATGATTTAAGCGCATATACAAGTAGAGGCGCAGAAAGCATTCAGGCGCATAAAAAATAGGCGCATAAAGAAGTACATAGGCGCAAATCGTGAGAATTTTAACTTGGTAAGAAAAACAAACAACAAGCATTCAAATGAAAGAAATGAAAATCAAAAAGTTCAAATTTTCGAAAACAAGATAGAAAATTTTAGAGACCAAAACATGCAATAATGACGAAGAACACGAAGAACGATCCTTGAATGCTCGAAGAACACCAAGAACACGAAAATCATGAAACTTCACCAAACTAGACAAATAATATATCAAAATGACCGCATGACAACAAGGAATCTAAATATGTAAACAAAAATATGAACAAATCAACAATGAAAGCACAATGAACAAAAGAAGAACCGAAAATTTGAAAAGTTTTGAAAACCAAAAGTTCAGATTTGTAAAAAAGAAAGCATTGATCGTAAAATGTTGGATATAAAAGATTCGAAATCATTAAATGAACACAACCCAACAAACGTCAACAAAAACGAAGAATTATAGCGTGAAAAATCAAAGAAAAATGAACTCGGTTTTGAAAAAAATGGCGAATGAACAAACAAAAATTGAAAATAAGGAGATTAAGGTTCAAGAGATCATACCATTTCGTCTTGAGTAGTTGTTGATGCTTTCTTAGGACCCATAAATTATGTATATATATAGAAAATGAAGAAGAAAAATAGAGAAGATGAAGGTAGAGAGAGAGAGTGAGAGCCGGGGAGAGAGAGAGAGAGACGAGAGACAGAGAGGGGAGTTTGGTAGGAGGGAGTGAATATTTATAGGTTAGGTTCAAAATTTTGCACAGATATGGAAAAATACAGTCAAAAATTTTAAAAAGATGGGAAGTTGAAAGGATGGCATTTATGAGGGATTTTTAAAAATGGCGGCTAATCATGACAAAAAGGACGTTCATTAATGAGGGATTTTTGGGATTTGAAGGGCATTAATGGCTGAATGACCTAAAGTGTCATGATGTGACATTTAGGTTTTAGAAAAACTGCTCCACTTTCCCTTTAAGTGTATGAGCAATTTTGACTAATTTTTGCACAAACACCAAAAACATCTATTTTGGTGTAAGTTTGGGGTGCAAGAAATATATCCCAGAAAATAAAAATTTTCGAAAAGCGTAAAACGAGGGAAAAAAATTTAATTGCACAAGTACCCTTGAACAATTAAAGGAATGTCAAATGACATAGATTCCTATAATAAATGAACAGAATTAACATACCTGGTACTTGTGTATTTAATACGTTCAATCATTGAAATTGAATTTTGAGAAATGATTGAGCCGCAATAGTTAATGCGCGCATGAAGGGGCGCATTACTTCAGCAAGGCGCATACTCATCTAGGCGCATTATTCATCAAGGCGCATAAGAGATGGTTAAGGGCGCATAAGCGTTTTAAGCGCATGGATTGATAGGCGCGCATGGATTGTGCGCGCAGAAAATGAGGGATGAGCGCGCAGTTAGTAAGGCGCATATATGGCGCATAGTTTCCTTGAAGCTTTTGAAAATTGATTTAATCATTTGTACCTAATACACTCATAACTCAACACAAACATAAGATCATTAGTATTGACAAAACTATATTGAATTTAGTTGAGTTCAAGCATACCCATTTCGCCTCTCAAAAACATGAACCGTTTCGCGTCAAGTGCTTTCGTTAGAATGTCGGCGATTTGATAGTCGGTTCCCACGTGTTCCAAATGTATATTGCCTTTCTCCACGTGGTCTTTGAGGAAGTGATATTTGATGTCGATGTGCTTGGTCTTTGAGTGCATGACAGGATTTTCAGAAACCGCAATTGTTGATGTATTGTCGCAGTAGATGGGACAATTTTCTTCGATGATATCATAGTCCACCAATTGCTGCTTCATCCAGAGTATTTGACAACAACAACTTCCCGCAGCGATATATTCGGCTTCGGTTGTTGAAACAGATACAGAAGCTTGTTTCTTACTTGCCCATGACACAAGTCGATATCCGAGGAAATGACAGGTGCCACTAGTGCTTTTCCTGTCAATCGTGCACGCTGCATAATCCGCATCTGAATAACCTACAAGTTTAAAGTTCGAATCTTTGGTGTACCAAAGTCCAAGGTTAACAGTGCCAGAGAGATATCTTATAATACGTTTCACAGCAATTAAGTGTGCTTCTCTAGGGTCGGATTGATAACGAGCACAAACACAAACACTAAACATAATATCAGGCCTACTAGCAGTAAGGTAAAGGAGTGAGCCAATCATACCTCGATAGAGCGTTTGATCAACACGTTTACCTTTTAGATCTTTGTCGAGTTTGTTGCCGGTGGCCATTGGAGTATCGTATGCTTTAGCGTTCTCAAGTCCAAACTTCTTGATTAAGTCCTTTGTGTACTTGGCTTGATTAATAAAGATGCCTTCACTCATTTGCTTGATTTTAAGCCCGAGGAAGAATGTGAGTTCTCCCATCATGCTCATTTCAAACTTGCTCTTCATTAGTTTCTCAAAACGCTTGCACAACAATTCATTAGTAGAACCAAATATAATATCATCAACAAAATTTGAACAAGTAATTTATGACCATTATGTTTGGCAATGAAAAGAGTTGTATCGATTTTACCGCGAGTGAAGCCTTTTTCGATGAGAAACTTTGATAGTGTATCATACCATGCTCTTGGTGCTTGTTTGAGTCCATACAAAGCTTTCTGGAGTTTGTACACATGATTTGGAAATTGTGAATCTTCAAACCCAGGTGGTTGAGCAACATAGACTTGTTCTTGGAGTTCACCATTTAGAAACGCGCTCTTCACATCCATTTGATATAACTTGAAGTTCTTGTGAGCGGCGTAAGCTAGAAATTATCTGATAACTTCAAGTCTTGCTACGGGCGCAAAAGTTTCATCGTAGTCAATTCCTTCTTCTTGCCTATAGCCTTGTGCAACCAATCTTGCTTTGTTTCTCATGATGGTTCCATTCTCGTCCATCTTGTTCCTGAACACCCATTTTGTACCAATCACTCCATGATCATTTGGTCTTGGAACTAGAGTCCAAACCTTACATCGTTCAAATTGATTGAGTTCTTCTTGCATAGCAACAACCCAATTAGGATCTTGGAGCGCTTCATCAGCCTTCTTTGGTTCGATTTGAGAGATAAAAGCAGTGTAAGCATTAAAGTTTGTAGCTCTCCTTGTACGAACACCAACTTGTAGATCACCGATGATATTAGCAATTGGGTGTGATCTAACTTCACGAATTTCAGGAGGTAAGTTAGGTTGAGTCGTAGAAACTTGAAGGTCTTCAATTGGTACATCTTCACCAGATTCAAAGTCATTGAAATTTGGGGGTTGAACTGGCTCAGAGTTGAAATTTGGGTGTACACCAGATGCAGCAGTAGAAATAGGCGCGTGAGAGGAATCATGAGGCGCATCATTTGAGTGAGGCGCAATAGATGATTCACCAGGCGCATTATACATTGAATTAGGTGCATTTGATGTAGATGAATTTCCTTGTGTTGATAGATTCTGATCTTGAGTGGGCGCAACATAAATAGGAGCACCTGTATCATTTAGCTCAATAGAATCATCAGCAACATTTGGAGCCAAATGTGGCTCAAGGAGAGAATGTTCATCAAATGTAACATGTACAGATTCAACTATCACTAATGTAGTTCTATTAAAAACACGAAAAGCTTTAGAGTGTTTGGCATACCCAACAAAAATACCTTCGTCGGCTTTGGCATCGAATTTACCTCTATGTTCGTTTCCGTTGTAGAGGATATACACATTGCAACCAAAGATCTTGAAGAATGCAATGTGGGAGTTCTACCATGCCAAAGTTCATACGGAGTCTTGTTGTGAAGTTTGTTGATGAGGGAATGATTTTGAGTAAAACATGCAGTGTTGATAGCTTCTTCCCAAAAGTACTTAGGCAATTTAGCTTCAGCTATCATCGTCTTTCCCGCTTCAATCAACGTTCTATTCTTTCGTTCAACAACGCCATTTTGTTGAGGGACTCCGGCGGTTGAAAAGTTATGATCTATCCCACGATCTTCACAATATCGAGCAACACCGTTGTTCTTGAATTCTGTTCCATTGTCAGATCGAACACTAACGATGTCATCTTCTTTTTGGGTTTGGAGCAGTCGAAATAAGGTAGTGAGAATATCATAACAATCATCTTTTGTAATCATCATCTCTACCCATGTATATCTTGAATAATCATCCACCACAACTAGAGTATACTTGTTTCTTCGAATGCTTGCGGTGGAAACTGGTCCAAGTAGATCAATGTGAAGCAGTTGCAAGCATCTTGTAGTTGAAGGATTTGACTTGCTTGAAAATGAACTGCTTCGGTTGTTTTCCAAGTTGACATGCGGCGCACTTTTTGTCATGATGATCAGCAACTTTGGGAAGTCTTTGACAAGATTATTCCTGCTGAGTTTAGATAGATACTTGAAGTTCAAGTGACTTAAGCGCTTGTGCCACAGCCAACTATTTTCGTTCACACTTTTTGCTACAAAACAAGATTAGTACTAGAGTTCATACTATGGAAATCAATAATATAAATATTTGTCTTACGATATCCCGTGAGTAAGATAGCTCCAGTTTTGCCATTCTTGATAAGACATTGCGTGTGAAGTGAATGGCATTCTAATCCTTTGTCGCAGAATTGAGATATGGATAATAAGTTGTGCTTGAGCCCTTCGACGAGTGAGAGTCTTTCAATGCACACTTTGTCTTTCTTGAGCTTTCCCATATGCTACAACTTGACCTTTGTTATTATCGCAAATGTTACGGAGGGACCTCTTTCTTCATGGTCATCTTCTAATAAGGATTCATCTCCAGTCATTGTCTTGAACACCCACTATCGAGAATCCATTCATAATTTCTAGCTTTTGAAGATCCAGCATGAAAACAAAGAACCTGAAATATAGACATTTAAGCAGGTCCCTTTATCTTTTGGGTCCTAGGGTTAGCAACTTTTGACAACCCACTCTTGCTTGACCTTAGGATTTTTACGTCCTTTGCATTGGGAGTGAATCGCAAAAGGCATTCCATGGCCTTGTGTCCTGAACAATCACAAATAGAACAATGATGAAAGCCACCAATCACATGAGTTTTCACAAACTCTTTACTTTTCTTGGGGATGGCATTCTTTTTGGGTCAAATGAACTAGCCTTAACAAAATCTTTCTTTTGAAGTTTTGGAGCCCTTTTTATTGGAGGGCGCATAGGATTAGGAGGCGCACGGCGATGAGGCGCGTGGCTCTTAGGCGCATAATGAGCACTCGGAGAAGGAGCGGCGCCTATTTTCAAGAATGATTTTGCTAGGAGATGGTTCATCTGTAGCTATATCTTTCCCATTAGCTTTCCCAAATTGCTTCGTTGGGTAGACATAATGGAATGTTTGTCTCTTGACTTTTTCCTGTCCTTTACCCATTGAATTTGAATGTTTTTCCTTGGGAATTTCAAAAGTTGTTGGTTGGTAAATTCACTATCTCTTTCAGCACAGACATCACATTTAAAGTTGTCACTAGTTAATAAGAATCCCAAAGCCACTTTTATCACCACTGACTTTTGGGACTCAAAATATTCTCCATAGTGACACGAGAATTGGACCACTCATTTGTAATATTTTAAGATCAGTAATTTGAGCAACCAATTCATCGTTTTGAACTTTAAGAAGTGAGTTCTGTTCTGTTAGAAAAGTGTTTTAACAGTAAGAGGAGTCATGCTCTTTATCTGCTCCTTAAGGAGGATGAGTTCAGATTTAAGTAGAGATTTCTCGGTCTTAAGCTGGGAAATTTCATCACATGATAGTGCTAAAGCTTCCTTCATACTATCAAATCTAGTGATTACCTTTTCAGCCTTTTTGACAATTTTTTCTTGTTCAGCAATCACTTCATCATCATTGATTTTGGAGATTGGAGCAGTTGGTTCAACCTGTGGTCTAATGTATGCTCCTTTTCTCAATTTGTTCCTTGCTCCAAGATCACATCGTGAGAATAGCAATCACCATCGTTTTGAGCCGGAGTGAGAAATCCTTGTTCAACGAGCTCGCTAATGGTTGGTCCTTTCTTCTATTTTTACTTCTTGAAAACCTGCAGATTTCTTGATAGGTTTATTCAAAGCATTCATATCGGGAACATCCTTGAGAAGTCATCATCAGAATCATAATCATCAACTTCATCATCATTTGCCCATCAAACACAAACGAGTCCATCATCGGAATCTTCATCGCTCTCATCGGAGTCTGTTTCAATCCAAGTGTTGTGCTCATTTGCTGGTGCTTCTTCTTCAGCAACATTCCCTTGTGACGAGTGAACTTGGGAGTAAATTTGGGAGTATGGCTGCTCTTCTTCTGCATATATTCAAATTTGGGATCGGGCAGCTTGATGCAAAATGTCCGGGTTTCCTGCAATTAAAACAAACAAGATCTTCTTTTCTTTTTGAATCACTGCTCCTTGAAAACTTTTGAGGAGCTTTGCTGGTAGATCCTTGAAATTTGTTGGTGAGCCGGGTCTTGAGAATTTTCTGAACTTTTGAAATTTCTTCACAAATAAAGCGAAGTCTTCATCATCCATGTCTAATAGCTCAGAAGTAGAAATTTTGGGATCGGAGCTTTTCTCATCTTGTACAGGCGCAGGTGTAGCGCGCAGCTTCTCTGTGCGCCATCATAGCCATAGATTTTGACTTTCCTTCAGTTTCGTTGATTCGTTGGAGTTTGAGTTCGTAAACTTTGAGATTTGCATAAAGGTTCCTTTAAAGTCCAAACATCTAAGGTTCCAGCGTCTTCAAGAGCGCTAGATTTATGTAGGTATCTTGATCCAAAAGCTTGTAGAAAATTTACATCAAATCTTTGTTGGTAAACTTCATGCCAAGTGAAATACATAGATTGATAATTTCACAGTAGCGTTCATAAGTTTGCCTCAAGTTTTCACAGGGGAGTTAAGAGAAATTGTTGAACCTCTTTTGAACTTCGTATTTCTTGTTCTCCTTGCACACGGTGTCTCCTTCACTATGCTCTTCAATAGCATCCCATAGCTCATTTGCAGTAGCACAATGCATGACTTGTTGTTTCATAGCCGTGCTTAGAGTGCTTAGAAGAATGTTTCTGCTTGCCATCATTTGCAACTTTTCTAATTTCTTCCTCGGTCCAGTCTTCCCTTGGTTTGAGAACTGTAGGTTGGGCAGCGTTGGTGCGTGGATTTGGATTCGCCTTCATCGGAATATAGGTCCATAAACGACGGGTCATGGAGCCTTTCATCGATTGAGTTGAGATGAGTCAATATGCTGAATTTCCACACCGTCAAAATGATCTTCATCAAAGACCGGACGTGAGTGTAGTTTGCAGTTGCCATAGGTTTTGAGTTTGCCATTTAGAATTGGCACCCAAGCTGTTTAAGCTTGAAAAACAAAAGTATTTTATAAAGGTGTTTGCTCTGATACCACTTGTTGGTCCCAAAGGGAAACAAGGGTATGAAAA
Source organism: Campanula takesimana (assembly GCA_026119855.1). Lineage (NCBI taxonomy): Eukaryota > Viridiplantae > Streptophyta > Magnoliopsida > Asterales > Campanulaceae > Campanula > Campanula takesimana. The sequence continues at coordinate 143,358 of JAOWBW010000825.1, read as the reverse complement.
ATAGCTAGAGGGGGGGGGGTGAATAGCTGTTTTTAAATTCTTTTCGTACCCTTGATAAACTCAATTGCAAATGCGCACTTTATCAAGTAAGCGTAATGAAATGCGCCTAAGTGAGTGAGTGAAATGCACAGCGGAATTTAGTAATGAAAATAGGCGCAAAGTGATAAAGGGAGCGCAAAACACAACACTAAGTATTTTGGCTCAAAGTGAGTGAAATAAGGAACTAAGGCAAATGATATAACAATCACAACACAATTCAGTTCAATCAATCTACAATGAGTAAACAAGCAAATAGTGAGTGAAAATAATAACTTGAAAGAAATGACAAGATAATACACAAGCTATTTGGGAGGTTCGATCATGAAAGAGCTACGTCCTCTACCAAGATGGTTAGTCTTGGATTTCTAATGGAGATCTTATATAATGAGTGATGTGTTACAAATTACAATGTTTGAGCTTTACACTAACTCAAGATCTATTACTATGAAAGAACAAATCCAAAACAATAACGGTGTATCTCTTAAAGAAGAATCTAAATGATTAATCTTTGAAGAGGTGCGTGTGTGTTCTTAGTATCAAGGCTCTTTAGATCTTTGAGATGGAGAGCACGAGAAACTAAGTGTTAGGCTTGAAGATCTGGGCTAAGGATGAAGGTATGAAGATGTTCTTGAGAAATCTGGAAAAACGAAGGCAATCTTCAAATCTTCAACGAATGCTTAGAGAGAGAAATTCTTGAAATTCTTAGCAAAACTCAGCAACTTCAAAATGTTTGAAGTTATGAGGTATTTATAGTGAAACTTTAAAAAAACTAGCCGTTGGAAATCTTTGTGGATAAGATGAGCTGTAGCTCGTTGATTGGAGCATGCATAATATTATGGCCACTTTAACACCAACATAAATGTGACGTTGTGGACACGTGTCATAGATTAGGCGCATATGCATCTTTTAACCACCGTTGGATCATTGGCGTAATTTGAATTCTCTTCAAGTCTTCGAGTCTTCAATAAATCACTGAGTGTTGAATAAACACCTTTGAGGCGCGTTTGAGCCAAGAGGCGCATTGAGCCAACAGGCGCACAGTAATTGTGCGTTTAAATCAAGGGGTGCAGAGGCGCGTAACATAGCTTATGAAGAAATCCTTATGCGCGCGCTCTAAATGGCGCATGGCGCGAATGTAGAAGGCGCGTGGCGCGTGACGCAGGAGGCGCATAAGCGCGGCTAAAACTCACTGAGTGATTTTTCTTGAAACTTGATCTTCTTGCCCTATTTCTAATCCTATTCTATAACAATGGACAATTTAAAAAAATGAAGTATAAATACTTCTTACATGTGGGTCTAAAGTCCATGAAATAAAACTTAGGTGATGGATCAATCAAATCTAATAAATCCTATTACATTAAAACTGAGATATGTGTGGGCATACCCAACACCCTCATTTGTTTGCTTGACTTGAAGTCAAGGAAATATGTTAGTTCACCCATCATGCTCATCTCTAACTTGCTCTGCATTAGCTTCTCAAATCTCTTGCAAAGTGATTCGTTAGTAGAACCAAAAATAATATCATCAA